>OY744524.1:30473902-30476402 GCA_963556195.1 Sepiola atlantica | reverse complement strand
TGTTATTTATAAAGGCAAGTGTTCAAACTGTTTTCCTTCTTGATTCACACAGCTTTGAAGTCTGCCTCTTACGATTCGACAAACATTTTCGCACAAATCACTCTTGAAATGCATCTCTTATGTGTTTTCTTAACTCACTGACACTTCTTGGTTTTTGACTATAAACTTTGTCCTTGAGTACTCCCTAAAAGAAAAAAGTCCATCGGGATCAAATCTGGTAAACGTGCCGGCCAATTGATTGGGCCTCTTCGATCAATCCATTTCAATGGAAATGTTTCATCAAGATACTCACAAACCCCTTTGGAATAATGTGGAGGGGCCCCATTTTGTTGGAAATAAAAGTCATGTTAATTAGTTTGTTTCTGTAAAGTGGGTACAACGTGATCCATTAACATTTCGAGATACTTATCTCCTGTGAGTGTTCGTCCAAAAAATGTTCCAAAAACACCAGAACTTGAAATACCACCACAAACATTGACACCAGGCTTATTTATCTGCTGTTCTAATGTTAAATACATGTTCTCACTATACCAGTAAACACAATTATATCTATTGATATGACCGGATAATTTAAAAGAAGCTTCATCACTCCACACAATGTTATCTGAAGTTCCTGGATTTTCTACTATTGTGTTCAGCATAATTTCACTAAATTGCAGTCGCCTATCTGGATTATTCTGCAATAAGCCATGAATTAGTCGAGGTCGATAGGGTTTCAACCCAATTTGCTTCATTATTCGCCCAATAGAGGTTTGTGATATGCTCAATTCCATAAGAGCTCTTCTGGTGGATTTTTTTGGACTTTGAACAAATGCATCGGCAACACGTTGCCTATTATCCTCTGTGCAGACTTTTTTGGGTCGACCAGTTTTAGGAGCAGTAAGGATTGAGCCAGTGGCATCGAATTTGTCACGGATACGGTAAATCGTTTGTGTTTTTGGGGCTGGAGTACCAAATGTTTCAGCCCACTTTCTCCTTACGGTTTCAATCTTTTGATACGTCCAATATTCTTTTAACACCCATCTTCTTGCATCTGTACTTAAATTATTTGACATTATGGGTTCTCTTAACAATCTGAAAAAAAGAAAACAGATTAAATTAAAATTACAACACAATGATACAATTTTAATTATACAACACATTAATAACACAAATAGCATAGTTATAACAAAGTTATAATAAATAATTGCATTAATATAACTGATACATAAACCTATTCCAAATGCTGTCCACCTACCTTTGGCTTACCCTATATATATATATATATATATATATATATATATATGTGTGTGTGTGTGTGTATGTGTGAACAGCTATTTTTAAAACAATCTAACACGAGACAAAACTGTTGAAAGACATTGATCATTTATTCAACCTGAACTTTGTTCAAAATTACTTACCATTGTTGGGGTGCGCAAAATCACTAATAAGTTATATCTTGTCAGAAACTAAAATGTTGAAAATATATATTAATTACTGTCTAGTACGTATTATTAAAACTTCACCAAAGATGTAGTTATATGGATTTTAAGAAATGGCGCCCCCCACACTTTTTGAACCCTGTGAATAAAACTAACTCAATCAAACAATAGCCCAACATTATGATTTTCAAGCCGAGCAGCTGTGTTAAAAACTCCATGATAATAGATTAATTAGTCAAACATGGAATACTGTTAAAAAAAAAAGATATGCACATAACTTATTCTTTTTCTATGGTTGTTCGAAGTACATTGAAAAATTTCATACTAAATAAAATGTTCAATTTACACATTTGTAATTTGTATTTTTTCTTTTTAAATGATTAAAAATGAAATTCGGTTAGACGGAATGCCCTCATATTTCGAGTCGGGTAAGACATCATACACAGACGCGCGAAATCTTGCTCTCGCGTACAGCGCAACTGGAAAAGCCATACTAATCTGTAAGTAAGTAATTCTTTTTTTGCTTTGTTTCTATATTAGCGTGGGACGTCTACCAACACTAATAAATCTAAAAAATACGACACTGTTCTAAGTGTAAATTATATATATATATATAGTCTCGGAAGTTTCTCAACCATTAAAACTATATAAAAAAAACAAAAAAAAAACTTATAGTCTCAAGTCTTCCAGTGGAAAATCACTCATGTAAGTCAATTTATTTTTTACAGTTATTATATTAGTTAGTTTCTAACACTATTTTAAGGGATCATCAGTTGTTTACCATGAACAACTGTTTCGGGAATTTAAAAACATATATATATATATATGATCATGATTTTTTAATTCTGATATAAATGTTATCTTTTTAAAAGATGAGGGGCACTTCAAACGCACTTGGATCGTCTCCAATATTTTCAGAGGATATAGCGACTGAGCATGACCCATGATGGTAAATGAACCAATGCGTATATTGCTTACTCACATCGGGTTTTTAAAAAAATGTTCCGGTATAGAAGAGCCGTATGTATAATTTGAAATGTAAGTTGAACGAAAGGTTCAATTCTTAATTTTACTAATTA
>OY744524.1:30463902-30468902 GCA_963556195.1 Sepiola atlantica | reverse complement strand
TATCATTTAATATAGGTTAAATAAACATGGTCAGACATTTATGACTCATATTTAGGGAACAATTAAAGTGTATACTGAAGATTATTTGTACTGAATATGGTTCGTATTAAGAAAGGAGTATGACTTCTATTCCCTATCGCATAGGTAATATGATGGGAAGGCGTAACCTGTATTTTTGTGATTGCATTAAACAATGAATACTTAACTATTTTGTTTCTATTTAATTTCAGGACTGCATGTGTCGAGATGACAGATCAAGCCCGATAACCTTCCGCATGACGTGCGTATCTGCACAACAAACACTGAAACAATACACAGCGATGCAAGTGTCAATGTAAAAGAACGACTATCGATTTTTAAAAGTCAATTGAATACACATGGGTGCATGTGGGAAACCAATAACCGAAGAGAAAAGTGTACCAAGCAGCTTCGGTATTGGCCGATGGCAGAAAGGTGTGATGTCACAACCATGTATGTCATGATTCGGCATCCGTAGATACCATGACAATGATAATAAATGTAATTATACAATAACAAACATATCAGAGTATCCATCTAATAGTGAGCTAGTGTAAGTACTTATCTTTACATAAAAGTCCATTATCAAACGATTTGAAATATAATTTTGGAACTTCTGTCTTATTTTTTGCTACGATTGTAGAAAAAGTATATTTCTTATTAAATTGATACTTAAATATGTCAATAAGTTTCATTTTCTTATAAAATGTCATTTGTGTAAGGATTTTATAACTCAAATACTGCGAATGTTGATATTATTTTAGTACTGTACAAGTTGGAGTTGGCATTGCTAGGGGTAAATACTATATATATATAGTGATGATAGAAATAAATACATTTTTGACCAAATTGATATAGCATATAAAACAGAATTATATATAACTAATGTACGTAGAATCACACTTAAAGACAACAAGGGACTTTTTTACACTAACCCTAATATTAGATTAATATCACCTAGTATATCAGATGTAGCAAATGTAAACAAAAAAGAATTGAACACGATTATAATAAAGAATAAGACACCAATCGGAATGTGGTCATTTTCAACAGATGTTATTAAATGGTTTAAGAAGATGAAAAAGAGCAGCTTTAGATTTATACAATTTGACATAGATGCGTATCTCCCATCAGTTATCTCTGAACTTTTTAATAGGGCTATATTTATGGCTAAATAATTTACTAATATCACTAGATCGAAATCAACATAGTAACATTAACTCGTAGAAATTTAATTAACTATGATTGTTAAATAGGAACTAGAAAGGATATGAGTTAAACTTTTGATATTACGATGGAATAAGCGGATTTAGCTCTGGTTACAAACTAGGTAGACATTTATTTTCTGAGAGGGATCGAAAAAGTACTACATCGTTTACGAGGAGATGATGCATTATTTATTACAAGAAGTAGAGTTACCCATCTGGAAATGATGAGGCAAGCTATACACGTATTATTTAAGGAACTGAACTTCAAAATAACAGTTTATAAAAATGATGAGGTAACTATATGTTTATATATTAACATAGATAACAATACATTCAAGCCATACCAGATACCAAATCAGAAAATATTATATATAGATAGATTATCCAATCATCGAAAACCGATAAAGACAACAATAAACAAGATATCAAATAAAATATCACAATCATCCACGAATATAAATATATTTAATGAAAATAAACAATGTTATAATGAATCATTCAAGAATCAGGTTACAATGACAGTATTAATGATATTAATTGAAATGTTTTGAACCAGAATAAAAAAACAAACATAATAATAAGAAATGTAACATGATGGCCTATAATATGGCTCTTGGGGAAAATATAAAAACAGTTAGGAAGACTAACACTAGATATACTGATTCTAATAATGCTAATATAAAAAATAAACATGGTAAATAAAAATTGAGGTAATACAGGGTGGGAATATAATAAGAATATTGAACAGGGAAATCTAGATAACCAAGAGAATAACGAAAATAAAACTATTACAATTAAATATATAAATAATAAGGATAAGGATATTAATAAAATAAATAGAAGAAGTAAAACTATATGGTTTAAACTTCATACAATATTCATGTAAAATAAGTTATACCTAGGTCTTTCTATGAAATAATCTATAATAACTTTAAACAGATTAAGATAAAAAGTAAACTACTTAATAAGAATACAATAAAAGTATACTATTTAACTATTACAAACATTAAAAATATCATAATCCCAACGAATACAGCAAATATATAAAAACGAATGACAGTCTTGATAATGTAGGAAACTAAAATGAACATAGAATATGTAACTGTATGCAGAATGATGAATACCCATTCAGAGAGGAATGCATGACCAAACGTTTAGTGTATGAGTGCAATATAGATGAAATTAATAAATCTACAACATACATAGATTCGAGAGTTGCCCATTTAAAGATAGGAATCGTAACCATATGGCTAGTATAGGAAAGCGTGTAGGGTAAGCGTCGATAAATTGAACACTTTCTCTGCTGAATATATAAAAGAACTTAATGATAACAAACTATGTACACTATGACATGGTCAATATTAGTACAGGCCAAACAAGCGCAAAACATTACCAAACAAGCGCAAAAAGTGTAATCTATGTATAACTGAAATAGTTGAAATAATTACATATAGAGGAAATATTATAAATAAGAAATTAGATTATTGGCGGTTGCCTACATAAAGGCAAATATAAATATAGTAAATACAACTATGGAAATATGAATAAGTTAATAGATTATATATCAAAGTAAAAATAATACTCGTAACACTTTTACAAAAAAAAAACATCGACAAATATCTAAGTTACTTTTTTACCAACGGTGAAAATATAAATGTAGTGAAGGGAGAAAGTATAAAATATGATACCTGATGTTGTTAATTTTAGAAACAAGCGGTTATAGTTAAATATAAGAATATTTTATAAAAATACTCTTAACACTACATATTACACCCAATATATAGTTGATGTATTTAACTATTAATCGGATAAAAAAATGGATATACTTACGGTGATTAGGAAAGATGAAAACCACCTAAACTTGCCAACATAAACATATAAGTTAATACATAAGAGAATGAATAAATAAATAAATAAATAACTGGGCCAACATACGAAAGCCAGTTAAATTATATCTGAATCCAGGTATTTATAGATTGGTAATTATTCCCGATGAGAAATGATTAGAAATATTAAACATTTGTCGGTTAAAATATAGAAAAAGTGGCATACTTCCGGTCATACCAGCAAAATGTAAGTCACTAAAAATCATCGATGAAAACGCATGATAAAATAAAAGAAGAAAAACAGAAATAAGATAGGAAAAAACCCGTTATAAAAGTAAATAATTGGGTGGAAACAACAAATAAAGCTAGAGGAAACATGTCTTAATTTTAAGAGTTCTCTTGGAGTAAATATTAAAGTAAATGGAAAGTGATTAAAAAATTAAATATTTAACGGTTTTAGAAAACCAAAGTCACCTAAACTCATCGATGAAAGTGTATAAAATAACAAAAGATAGTGAAAAATAGGAATAATATAATTAAAAACCTAATGAAAAAAAGGGTGAAAATAATAATAGTGATCAGTGAAAAATATGTCTTAATTTAGGAATATTTAGAATACAAATTATAGAAGATATTGAATGACTAAGAATATTAATTATTGACTGGCTAGAAAATAAAATAGTTGGTATACATCCGGTAATATGGGCAAAACGGAAGTCATCTAAATTTACCGACATATCACGTATGAACAATATAAAAAAGAAAACAAAATGAAAAAAGAAAATAATAACTAAAAAAACTAAAGACACAAGAAAAGAATTGGACGAAAATAACAAAGACGGTCAGCAAAAATATATACTATAATTTTATGAATAGTTAGATTAATAATGATAGCCGATGATGACTGATTGGAAATAAAAAAGATAGGATACATACATGTTATATAAAAAAGATGTAAAAAGGGACCATAATTCCATGTATATAAAAAATGATAATGAATATTGACTGTAAGATATATATATATATATATATATATATATATATATATATATATATATATATATATATATATATAAGGTCGAAAAGAAAGTAATGTCGTATATTTTACTTCATTACTTTGCAACCTACTAAGTTGTACACAGTTCTGGTGAATTGGTGTCTTTATGTCTTACTTTGCCTTTCAGATATAGTAATTAATTAGAACATATGAATTTTAACGGTCTCAGACGTCAAAATATCCATGTTAGTGAGGAGCATTTGATACATTTCATGCTCTATGACTTCAAAAAAGGAAACTCAGCTGCAGAAGCTACAAGGAATATTGAAACTGTCTATGGGATAAATGTTCTGAATTATCGAGAATGTAAACAGTGATTAGCAAAACTTTCTCCTGGAGACTTTAACTTGTCATATCGGCGACGTTCGGGAAGGCCAAAGTCAATTGATAAAGACGCCATTAAAGACGCTGTAGAAGCCAATCCAACGTTACCCAGTAGAATATTAGCCCAGCAATTCAATACAACCTATACCACAATTATTTCATGTCTTCACGAGTTAAGAAAAGTTTCAAAACTTGGACTTTGTGTTCCCCACGATTTGACCGACGTTCAACGAAATCAAAGATTGATTGTTTGCCCATCTTTGCTTTCCAGGAATCATCGAAAACCATTTTTGCTAAGAATTGTGACTAGAAGTGAAAAATGGGTTCTTTACAAAAGACAATGGTTAGACCGAAACGAAAGTCCACAGCCTGTTCCAATACAAAGACTACACCCAAATAAGGTTATGCTCTATTTATGGTGGAACATGAGAGGACTGATTCATTATGAGTTACTATATCCTAATCAAACAATCACAGCAGTAAAATATTGTTCGCAGATGGATGATCTAAGAATTGCTCTATCAGGAAAACGACCAGCGTTACTCAATAGGAAGGGTGTAGTGCTTC
>OY744524.1:30453902-30458902 GCA_963556195.1 Sepiola atlantica | reverse complement strand
AAAGATTTATTCATTAGAATAACTATTCTATTTTTGATTAGAATTCTTTAAATGAGTTTTGTTTAGAAATATCTCAAATTGTAGGCTTAAGATCAAAGGGTTAGAAGAAGTTATTGAAATTTAATTAATTCATCATCAATTGACCTGAGGTTATTTCGTCGACATCTGATTAAGTCGAACATTTTGCAAAGTACTTTGCAGCAAATTCCACTCTCTACGATCAGGGCCTCCTACAGTCTGAATTTCCCCTCAGGACTGAAAACACTGTGAACGACATACATTTTTATGTCTGCGATATTTCCAAACTACTCAAGAACCTCGATGCCAGCAAGACAACTGGTAATAAAAACATGCCAATCATAATACTTTATCAGTCTGTCCAGTATTTAAATATACTTGAGATTTGCCTTGTGCATCTAGGTACAGACAAATCAGTCACTCGTGCGTCATGAGTAATAGCTCTGGATATATCAAATGCCTTTCATAGGATTTGCCACAGGGGTTAACTTCACAAGCTTGCAAGCTATCGAATATCTCAAAATGTCTGCTCAACCATGACATCCTTTCTCTCTGATAGTTTTTTGTATGAGCAGAAGTTTGTACACATAGTGTAATTACCGGCGTGCCGCAAGTATCTATTCTGGGCCAACAACCCTGTCTTATCGTCATCGATGATCTACCAAATCACACCCTAAGATAATTAGTTGACATTTATTCAGACGACACAACCATCTATAGCAAAACCTCGAAGAGCACTGATGATCCGGATCTTGCTGATTCTCTCTTTATCGACCTGGAGCACGTCGTTTAATGAGAAAAAATATGACTGGTTACTTGTATACGTCGAAAAACAAACTTCTCTCTATTCACCAATCACGCTCGGATCCTCACTTTGCTCTAATTAAAATAAACGGCTATCTCATTGAAAAAGATCTGCTTTGACAAGCTTCTAGGACTCCTTCGTGTAAGACCTGAAATTGAATAGTTACATCACTGCTGTTGCTAAAATAGCTAGTAAAATGGTTGGCTCATTCAACCGCCTAAGAATGTATCTTAAACCTGACGCAGTCTCCTACCTTTATAAGGGTCAAATATGTCTTAAGATATAGTACTGTTGGCACATATGGTGACGTGCTGCTCAGATCATACTTTCACACTTTAATAGAGTGTAAAGGCGACTTCGAAATCTAGTGGGAGATGCCTTCTTCTTTTCCACCTATTCTCTTTCTCAAAGAAGATAGTTTGTTTATCTCACTCTACTATATAGTTATTTTCATAATAGCAGCTCGACTTAGCTTCAATCTATGTAAAACATCCACATCAAAAACTCGTTTTTCTACAACATCTGTAAACGAATCATTTCTTATTCTGTGAACCTAAATCTACACGAATCTTCGATAAGCAGAATTTCTTTCTAATAACTACCCGTATGTGGAACACCTAACCGCGGGTTTGCTTCCTAGCTGAGTACAACATGGTCGTTCTCAAGTCAAATGTAAACATATTTTTGTTGATCCGTCTTCTTCAAATATCAGGTTCTGTCCAGTGTCAACCGTAGTTACTAATAACCACGGTGTTGTCTCACTGTTTATTTAATAATTGTTAACCCTTATCCTTGAGTGACATTCGGGCCTTGATAAGCGGTTACTTATTAGTATATTAAAATCTTAATTAATGACTATATATCAAATATATTTGCAAATCGGATACATTTAAATTATTTAATGGAAGGTTATGTCTTATAAATATACTTTAGTATACTAAAAGAAACTGCAGTTTTTCGGATATTTATAAATTAACGTTGATTGTTTTAAATTTCAACAACATTAGAGATATTTGAATGTTCACGAACGGTTTAATCTCTCACATTTACAACTTTTGCATGAACCCAAATTACACAAAATATAGGCCACATGTCGCCTCATCACGTCTAGCGCATGTGTTCACAAAATTCATAATGAATAGTCAAATCGTTTAGGAGATTATCCGCTTCATACATATATATTAACTTATATACATGCTTATATTAATGTCTTAATATGTATACTCACACACACACACACACACACACATATATATATATATATATAATGTAAAAATACACATACAACTAAAACAAACAAACTAGTGCAACTAATAGTTCGTCTTTATTTATCTAACGTCTGCCTTACAATCAGAAATTTAAATTTAATAACAAATTGTAAAACATATTAGTAGACATGATTCAGGAAAAGGTGGAGGAAACGCAGTAACGGATTAAGCTTTATATGTATACATAAATGCATTTAAGTCTACTTGAGTTTTGAATTATTTTACTATATTTTACTCTAAGGGAGTTAATTTATTTTCTTAACGTTTACCTGTGCCACTACTAAGTTAGTACGTGCACTTTTAAAATTAATTGTAAAGGTACATGACAAATCCATGTCAAGGCCAAAACACAATGCATTAAAATTAGCCTAAATTAACAGCGGTGCCGATCGAGAGAATTTAGCTTTTAGACGATAAACTTAAAAACAAAAGTTGCGCATCTATTTATAAGGCCTTGTAGCAAACGTGACTAAAAAGAGATTATTAAAATGTATTTTACTGCGATACTAATGAATGTGCGACGTACTACAAAGACACACATAACTGAAGGATAGAACTAACTTTTGCCCCATGATTAAAAAGCTATCTACTTTTTCTTTAAATATTAGGTGATAGAGTACGACAGGCTAAAAGGCAAAAAGTGTACAGACTTTCTGGGCTGACAGCTGTCGATCAAATGCATGAACAAGAAGATGGAGGAATGACTACAGATTCATGTAGATTGACAACTCTTGCTGTAAGTTTCTTATCTTTATTTCTTTTATTAGTAAAAGAATAATCAGTTTTGCACAAAGCAACGAACGAGGGGGTTATCCTCGGTCGGCTGCTATGTTAAGCGATAACTGATACACGATAAAATGAAACGAATAAATTCTATTTTTTCAAAGGAATTTAAAGCATGTCTTGGACATTTTCTGTCATGTCCATTTTACAACTCCAAAATTATATGATTTCTCGTCAAGGAAGTAAATACAATGAGTTTTGCAGAGAATAATGCCTATTTTGACCGACTCATCTCTACTTAGTACATGGCTGCTCATGAAATTTCGCAGTGTCTAAACTCATACGATCTTCGTGACATCAGATTATATTCAGTATTGAGTCACTAAAACATGCAAGACCGAGTTAATAATCTCGCTGAACGTTTTATGATACGGAAGTAAGTATTATTCGTTGAATTCAATTAACACCCGATTATAAAAACTATATGTGGGGAAAAATAATTAGCGAGGATCTTCTCAGTCTAATTAGTTGGGATAATAGAAAAAAGAGTAATTGTCTTTATCGAGTTCAACTTGAAAGGTTAAAGACCAAATATACCGAAAATAGTTAAGTAAATATCACTGTAATTATATTCTTCCATATCCAAGCAATTGTGAGTACATATTTTAAAGTAAATATCATAAAATGTAAATATTAAGATCAAACAAATTCAATTGGCCGTTATGGGGTGGGTACAAGAGGAGGTAGAGTTGCTTATTTGACAAGCAGCATCAGAATGTATCCATCGTTATAATGTAGCGGTATACGTCATAATCACGTTGACACATCGGTTCGCGTTAGATAGCCGAAGTTAAGCAACATTGAGCCTGGCCAGTACTTAATGGTTGACCATTAGTGAGCACAAACTGCTATATGTGACCTGGAGAGAATATGGACACCACCAGCTAATATCATGCCCACAGAAAAGGTAGGACAGATATAGTATATATCTGACCCCCCACCTCTTCCGAGGACGTCAGAATTCCCTGATAAGGCAGCTTCAAGCGATTGGCAATACACCCCTTTCATAAAAAGAGAACGTAAATCCTGAGAGAGTTGACCCCTAGGACTACCGAGAACAAGCATCTAAGCCCGACAGAGCAGTGACAGCCTAACGATACATCGGCTAAAGTAGCTGTTGGATTTATCGTCGAGGACGTCACATTGAATAGTAGCAATATATATTCATAAAAATGCAATGATACGACAAAATATTTTGAAATACGCTATATATACTGATCTAAAAACTTATAAAACACAAGCAATGCTTTACTTCATTTAGCTATTTATTTTATAAACAGTTTCTAATAATGTAATATATTGTAAAATGTATTTGTAATTGTATTATCTAATTTCATATATATATATATATATATATATATATATATATATATATATATATATATATATATATATATATACGTAATAGTTATATATATACGTAAGAGTTTTCTTTGAAGGTTTCATTATTATAATTGTTATAATTATTTACAGTATTAATATTAATTCTAGCGATTTAATGAAAAGCACAATGTAAGCATTTAAAATTACTCAGTAATATATAATTGTTTCATTTGATTAATTGACGTTTAACTTTTCGTTTATTGATTTCATTAAATAACAGTTTTATATGATATTCATTTTCCAGTTTTATGCACATACAAAATCAAACCCCATCGACTTTGCACATAAAAAATACCATATAAAATAACATTTTTGTTGTTTCTTTACTAATTAATTAAATCGGGTTATTAAATAACCCTATACCAATCATATTTGTGTTGGTTTACTCAAAATAACAAAAAATGTAAAATAAAACATGTTTCTTTGTTTTTTTGTAAGGAAGGCTAGAGCTGGATGCATTGGTACTCGGAGTGCGGATAGTTTTTACTGATATATATATATATATATATATATATATATATATATATATATATATATATATTGTGTGTGTTAAAGTGCATAATTTTGGTAAGAAATTCGAGTAAGAGAGCTCAATGTAAAAAACAGAGCAAGTATAGAATATAGAAAGAAAAACATTCACATACACATTGCAACTGTCAGCATTTATAATTTATTTCGACTTCCCAGTCTCTTCAGAATTCTAACGGGACAGTAACATATTGGAAAGGACGGAAAAAATATTC
>OY744524.1:30386402-30448902 GCA_963556195.1 Sepiola atlantica | reverse complement strand
GCAAAGAATTTCACCTAGGATTTTTCTATTTGTATTGATGCGGTCAACATAAATATCAATGAAGAGCTCTTACAGTCTGAGGTTAGTTTCGTAGAAAATGTCAATATTAAGTTCTAGAGTGTCTGGTCTTTGTCATGGGTAACTATAAAGATGTATCCAAGTTTAGTTATATTACCTATAGTTTCTTTCTTGTATCATGAGAGAGTATAAATATCTATCTATCTATCTCCCTCCTCTCTATCTCTCTCCCCTCTCTCTCTCTCTCTCTCTCTCTCTCTCTATATATATATATATATATATATATATATATATATATATATATATTTATATATATGTAGATTTAGATTTATCACTTATAAAATAGATTATTCAGTGAAGACCGGGGTTGTTCCAATAAAAATAAGCTCGATGATACTCGATTACGGAGTACAGAGCATTTATATGCGATTTTATGAAGGCTTACCAAAGCATTCCTTTCAGGACACCAATGATCACCATTAAAGATTTTTTCTTACAAATATTATTTATTAAATGTAAATGTTTTTTTCCTACACGTCTTTCACTACCAAGCAGGTACTTGTTGGCAGATCATCAGGGAAATGAAATGTCTGGAATAAAGGTTTCAAATGCCGACAATACACAATGTGGCGTTGCAATAGTTGAGGTTACTTAAGAAGAGAAGAGGAAAAAAATAAAAATAAAAGTTAAAATTAAAAAAAACAGAAAAGAACAACGATAAAAAGAAAGTCCTAGAAAATGTCTTACAAAAGTAGCTCGTGCATTATTTCTGCCACCAAGCCAACAAGCAAATAATCGGTCCCAAATGCATTACAAAAAAACAACAAAAAACGGAACAATGTGCGAGAATACACTTTCACGTAAAACATTCAAGATACCGCTCACAAGTTACCATTCCAATCCAATGATAGTATGGGAATTCTAAATCGAATTACTAACAAAGAAAAACAACATATATATGTATATATATATATATATATATATATATATATATATATATATATATATATATATATATATATATATACATACACTCATTATTTTGTTTGCTATTGTTTTAGAAATAAAGACGAATACACGAATTGAGACGTCTTATATTCTTACACTGTGTGTGCCCCCATATTTTTGGGAGCGTCTATGTTTTTATTTATAAAAGATAATTATCCACGGATGCGCTTTTCGCTGTCATACGGTTCCTCAGCGTGACCAAATTTAGCGAAATTTTAACCACAACCAAAGTTGATGCCGTCCGTCAGGCTACGAAACGTTTCTTTAATTACGTAGACATTTTATCGCAAATAAATATATACATTATTTGTGTGTGTTATTGTTTGGTCGATAAAGACAACTGGCCGAATTCAGATATATATTGTATATATATTGTATAGCATAGCCAAAATTATTTGTTTACATATATATATATATATATATATAAATTCTTTGTAGAATGGTAGGAAAAATCCCAGCAGAGTGCTCGATTAATTAAGAATCAAAGTTAAAAAAGTTAAAAATTAAGAGCATAATATTTATTTATTCTGGTACAGAAAAATTAGTACAACATTCGTACCGTCGGTTTCAAGCACGGAAGGTCTTACCCATCCGGCTCTCTTCAGCTTCTGTTGTCATCTGTTTTGGAAATGTGAGGTCACATGACACTCTTGTTGGGACGCGTTATTTGCTCAGTGTGTTGTGTGTGTTTGTTTAAATTTGAATTTAGTGTCATAAGACCGTTGAGATTTAAAACACGGGAGAAGAAAGAGAATTCGAGATTAAAGGGAATAAAAAGGGGAATAAAAAAGGGGGGTAAAAAATAAAAAAATATATATATGAAAAAATATATATATATATATATAAATAAATATAAAAAAACATATATATATATAAAAACATTTTAATACTAAGAATAAAGGAATAAAAAAAGAGAAAAGAGAAAAAGAGTATAAAAAGGTATAAAAAGGTATAAAAAGAAGAAAAAAAGGGGGTTAAAAAAAAATATATATATAGAGAATAAAATGTAGAGAATAAAAAAGAGCGAGAGAGAAAGAAAGAATAAAAATAGAAAGAATAAAAATATATAAATAAAATATATAAATAAAAATAATAATAAGAAGAAAATAAAATTAAAAATTAAAAATTAAAAATTAAAAATTAAAAATTAAAAATTAAAGATTAAAAACAAAAATAATAAAAATAATAAAAATAATGATTATTTTTATTTACATTGACATATACAAAATCTGCGACACTGGCATGTATGTGTTATCGATCAACAGCTGTTATAAACTGAGATCTCAGCAGGCAGAGTTAACATCCGATCTTGACTTAGATCATCACAAATATGATCAAAGGTTAAGATCGGATTTTAACTCTGATTGATGAGATCTCAGTTTATAATAGCTGTTGATCGATAACATCGACATGCCAGTGTCGCAGATCTTATACAGTACTGTGTAAATAAAAATAATCATATATAAAACTCTATTTGATATTGATCACTTTTTATATACCCGGTTAGAATTCTTTGTTACTATCCTGTGGATGTTTACCTGGATTATATATATATATATATATATATACATATATATATATATATAAATATATATATATATATATATATATATATATATATATATATATATATATATATACATATATATAGTTAATCATCGTCTCGACATAAGACAAGTTCACAAAATGAAGTTAATCCCAGACTATATGTCATTGTATAAAATAGTACAGTAGAGTATAGCTGTGCACTATGTGCAATGTTTGAGGAAGTCAGCTGTTTACAGATGTCAGTTGTCCTATAGAATATAGTTTATACTACAAGTTAACATATAGAGTTCATAAGGGGAAGTAGATTCTTACTTTTCCCAAAGGTGTTAGTTAAAGTTACGCAATAACTCTACATGCGCAATACTTCTCAACTGTAATGACCGCAGCGACACCACTATCATAGACCCACGCTCTTGTAGGTATTTGTATATGTTTATATCTGTGTTTCATATTCTATCCTAAACTAAACTAAGCGATCAATATGAATTATCGAACAACGCTGCTCTGTGTAAATGTAGGTATTGTGGGCTCTCTTGCTTTGAATTTTGATTCTTAAAGTGTGATAAAAAAAATGGAGAGGCTTCGTGAAAATTCAGATACCCCTATTTTTTGTGAAATTTGTAGAATATTTATTAATTGATTTCTAATACATATCATGTATTAGAAATCAATAAATAAATATTTCACAAATTTCAGTTTTTTTGTGATACTTAAATTATATATAGGAGTAATACTATGAGCACAAATTATTCAGATTTGTATTACATTAAATCAATGGTCATTAGAAACCAATTAATCGGTGTTTCTTGTATTTTAATTTCCTGAACAAAACCCTATTTAGCTTCAGCCTTGATCTTTAGACATTTTCTAGAATCAAAGTCATACACTTGCATCCTTTGAATAAACAGCGCCAATATATTCGTTTAAAAGCATTTCTAAATAAGAGAACATAATTTAAATTCTTTCACCTAACGAATTTTACTTATATAGTTTTCGACCTATACTTTCTGTATTAATAACTATACTTGGCACGATTCCCTGTGCCTGGTGTAGGCTTATTGATCGCATTTAACTGCATTAATTGCACTTTGAATTGATTTGCATTCACTATTAATCATATATTAACATTATTTTAATGAATTTAGTGCTATAACCCTGTTTATGGGCCGGACTAAGAACACGGTGTTTAGGTAAAATGACTGTATGTCAAAAGTGTTTCTTTTGGTAGCCATCATCTCCTCCTCTGTAGTGACGTCGCTTTCCTTCGATAGTCGATCCATTATTGTGTTTATGTCTATCTTATGAGAAAAGTGATGGTCTCTATCAAATTCAGATCTGATATTGTTTAGTTTTTTTTTTTAATTTCTATATGTTTATTTAATCAGTAAATCTTTACATTTTTAAAAAATGTCGCTTTTTCTTCGACATTCAACTTCAAAACAAGTGATCTTATCTTTGATAGTGTTTAGTTCTTCAGAAAACTCCTTGAGTTGTAACTTTAGTAATTCCACCTCTGGAACAATAAATTCAACCTTCCACTTGTAATTCAAATAATTTAGTCTTTCAGTTTTGTGTTCGCTTTTTTGAGCGTGCATTTTGTCTCATTATGTAGTTTAATTTCTGTCATTTCTGCTAGCAATTTATTTTGAGTCTATTTCATACGATTAATGGTTGAAACAAAAACCTTTTTCGTTTTTCTGATTCGGTCGTCAGATTTATTTTCTTCTTACACGAATTCTTGGTTGATGATCCCCATAATTTGAATAGTTGAATAAGGTCTACGCCAAATAAATAACATGTGTTTTGTAATATGTAAATTCTCACTTTTTTCGTCGTTCTGTTAAAAGTAATGTCGGTAATTATTGAACCCTCGAATTGTATTTTTTCACCAGTCACTGTTCTGGCAATTTGATTGCTGCTTAATATAGTCGGTTTTCCCAAACGTCTCAATGTGTGTATCTTTATAATTGACAGGTCTGAACCCGAATCCAATAGATTTACAATTTTATTTAAGATTTTAATCTGAAAATATCTATTTATAATATTGTCGCCATGTGTGCTAGTCTTTACCCGCGTTTTATTTCCTTTCACCTTTTAACAATGCGAACTTTAGTGCCCAATTTTTTTTACAAATAATGCAGGTTTTAAACCGAAATGTGCATTTTGTTACCCAATGCAGGCTTTCGCACCGATACCAAGGTGCGGCGGTAATTACTTTTATAAGTCTCTCTTCTTTTTGAGGCTTTAACATCCCGTTTTCTGCTCTGAATTGTTTTTGAATGAGAGCTGAATTTAGATTTTTGACGCACTTTTGCATGGGTGCAATGCCCTACCGTTCGATGGCTTTCGAATCCTGCTTAACGCTAATAAATCGTTGGCAGTCCAATTTCTGTAGTGTTGAGTTCTGTTCATTTTCTAATTT
This sequence comes from Sepiola atlantica, assembly GCA_963556195.1. NCBI lineage: Eukaryota > Metazoa > Mollusca > Cephalopoda > Sepiida > Sepiolidae > Sepiola > Sepiola atlantica. The sequence goes on along the minus strand of OY744524.1, from coordinate 30,443,906 downwards.
ATTTAGAACTATACATATTATTTCAACGTAATTTTCTGATACTAATCCTTGAACAAATATTAATCATTTAAACTTATCAGAACTAAGTTCGGATAATTTAAAGTCGTCGCAGTGCTTATTTACTACCGATGCGGACGTTGAATAATCCTCGTCGTCTTTTTACCAGGTCTAAACACTTCCAGCGTTTGTGTAATAACGAAGGTTTTAGGCTAAAAAGCTATGTAAGACGTTTGACGTTTTCCACAAGAGTCAAATCGCTAGTTTTTCGAAACAAAATTAAATCCACGAACGTAGTATGTTGGGTAGTGTTTAATTTCCTAAGTAACAGACGAACCTTTTTAGAGTCTGTCCAGTATTCGCAATCAATTTAATATAAGTTTTCATATCTTCTAAAACACGAACCAAAAGAGTTTGCCCCATGAGGGGAATATGTTAAGTTGCAAGTGACACTCCACACGGCATCATGCGAAAAAGCATTATCGTGTTCGTTACTTTAGCCTCTAAGATATATTGTGTGCATTAACATATCAATATTTTTGTCAGATTATTTCTTTTGCTCTATTATTTTGTATTTTGTTCTAGAAGAAGCTTTTGAAATCATTCATCAGTTTTCTGTAGTCTCTCGTCTGTCTCTTGATTATGTTCGAGTTGCTGTTGCATTTGAAATGTTACTAATTCTTCAACCGTTGCTTTAAATTCTTCCATATTTTAAAGTGTGTATTTTTTTTATTAGAAAGTAAATGTTTTCTTTCCGGTATGGCTTGTTAAGAAACATTATGCTTGCTATACGTAATCTTTGTTGTAAAATAGTATAAAACTGTTTTCTCTATAAAAAAATCACTTTTTAGTACGCATATACGCGTCGTGCGTAACCGTAGAATTTGCGTTCGACACTTTAGTCAAAGAAAAAAAGAAAGAAAAATACAGTTTCAATTTTTTCTTTCTTTCGGCAGAATTAACTTACTATCTTTTTGGAGAGACAAAAGGAAATTATGTATTGCTATATTGTTATTACAACAGTGTCATAATAGTCATTTAAACAACAATCACCGCCCTTTCTTCAATTAAGAGAAAAGTAAGTTGGGCTAACGTGTTTGTCTTCCTTTTTTGTTCACCCGTAAGCCAGTTTTTTTTAATTAGGACGTTTCTGCTGAATTTGTAATCGATTTCACCAAGTTTTTTTTCTATTTAAAATTTTCCATAATAAATTCTGTCGCCCGTTGTGGCGTCCATTTTAACAGGTCCCCCTTAATCTTTTACTGTAACAACTTTGTCAGTCTTTGTAGTTGTGTGGGGATCTTTTTTGAAGGTGCTCAATAAAAATCCTTAAAGGGGTTGTTTTACCGTGTAAATTCAAATACTTCGTAGCCAGTTTTTGTAATGTCATTTTTAAGGTTTATACTTTTAAATTAAAATACATCCTAGCAAGTTTTTGTTAGGTCCTTTTTACGAGCGTTCGCGAACCATTGTAGGGTCCTCTGTAGATTCGAATATTTTGTCGACAGTTGTTGTTGGGTCCTGTGTAAGTTCGATTACTTTTTTGTCAATTGTTGTGGTTGGGTACCGTGTAACGCCGAATATTTCGTCGCCAATTGTTATGGCGGCGGCGTCCCGTATACGTTCGAATATATTGTCGCCAATTATTATGGCCCTGTTTAAAGGCCGGACTGAGAACATGGCCACGGGGTTTAGGCAAAACACATATATTGAAGAATAGTATATCAACAGAGGATCAAGTGAAGTAGTACATCAGTACTGACTGTCTGTGTGCACTGGATTTGGCTTCAACAAGTGAGAAGCGTAATGCGTCCAGTATTTAGTGAGAATGGAAGGGTTCAAATGTTCGTTATACGTACGGCACCATAAGATAAACTATAGGAGGAAACTGACACGGGGCATTATTTTGAAATATATTTTTTCTAAGCCTACACTGCGTTTTCACCCGAGCAACGTTCGGTACATACAGCTAGTATTTTTGTTTTGATTTTTGGGTTTGAATTCTTTGAACAAATAATGTAGTAATTTTAAGTATTTGAACCTACTTTATAATAGTTCTGTTTGATCTTAATGCTCATCTATTGAGCTGGTGTAAATGAGTACATTATTTGGAGTATTTACTGCCTGTATTTCGACTGTACTTCTGCATAGGTGAGTTATTTTACCGTACATTTATACTTTACTTCAGTCAAAATATCTTGACTATACATTGTACATTTTAAATATTAAATTTTTTATATATATATATATATATATATATATATATATATATATATATATATATATATATATATAATTAGTTTTAATAAATACATTTGCCTGCAAACAAGTGTGGGTGTATGTTTCTACGCGTATGCGTAATAATCGATGTCTAGAAAATGCATAATGTTAAATTATTAAATATAATAATCACATAAAAAATTATTCACCCTCTTCATGTTGACTGACTATAGCAACAAAACAAAATAGCCACGCACAAACACATATGCTGTCATATATATATATATATATATATATATATATATATATATATATATATATATACACTATTTTTATATAGATGCTCATTATTTTTACGTACAAAGACATGTGTTTCATGCTTACGCTATCTTCAGTGTAGGAGGTGATAATTACTGCTGGTCGAGAAATTATAACTAAGTTGCAAAAACACGTTTGAAACTTCAGCCTGGTATTTAACCCCTAGGCCACAATCAATTAACATGAACAGAAGATAATTTAAATTCTATATAATGTCGAATCGGCGCACATATACAGTAATATTAGCCATATAGTGTTCAACAGCATAGGCAGGAACATTACATTACGCTGAGAGTGGCAGCTTATTACAAATTCTTCAAGAGGCAAATCCTTTTATTTGAAAGGAGCGATACCAATATATTTAATACACCTTTTTTTATGTACAAAAAACATGCGTTTCATGCTGATGCAATCTTCAGTGTAGGAGATGATAATTACTGATTTGGAAGTTTTGGAACTCAGTTGCAAACTTACCTTTGACTCTGCAGCCTGGTATTCATCCCCTGGTTGACCATCAATTAAGATGGGATAGAAAAGAAATTAAATTATATATAATATCCAAAATCGCGGGCATATACAGAAAGCTTAGGCGGATAGTGTTCAACAGCAAATGCGGGAACATCGCATATATATACAGGGTGGGCCAAAATAAGGGTCCTATCTTTAAATTTGAATAACCTAAATTTGAATAACTTCCACAAAATAAAAGTTAAACTCACCAAACTTTATGTGTGTGTAGACTGACCCTTCCGAGATTTTTTGAAATAAACAAAACAAATTTTAGCCGAAAAACACTTCTTAAAACTTACAAAAACTAAAGTATTGTTTTTTACACTGTTTTGAGTTTTTTTAAGCAAAAATAATGTTTTCTAAATGAGGGTACGTTCCTTAGGGCTAATACGGCCCATGCTTGCTTCGGAAGGGGTCCTTTACTTATTCTAAAGAAAAAAAAAAAATCAATAAATAAAAAAGTTATGAATTTTTAAAAATAGGACCCTTATTTTTGCCCACCCTGTATATATATATATATATATATATATATATATATATATATATATATATATATATATATATATATATAAATGAAGAAGTCATAGTGGTTGCCAATGTTTATATAAATCATTGAGATATCGCTTGCCAATGAAAACTGCCCCGTAGTAAAGTGGTTAGTCTCGCCGACTATTAAGAGGATGGTTGTATGTTCGATCCCGGCTTTGGGCGGGTGCTAGTTTAGTTGAGCACTATAAGACTAAGCTTACAGTATATGTCCGCCGATTCGACATTATATACAATTGTAATTCTCTTCTTTCCATGTATAAATCGCTGTGGCACAGCGAAACCTTCTGTCTATGGATGCCTATGCAATTTCTTCTCACACGCTGACGCTACACACGTTTATTACATTATGTGATTGTTTGGGTTTATGTCTTCACGTTAAGCTGGTTGTTGTTTGCGTGTTATTTTAGAAGAGGAAGTCTGCTAAACAGTTTGAAAGGGAAGAGTTAGCTTAGATTGGATTTCAATCCCTCGGCAAGTTTCAGTTTCGAAATGAAATATTCAATACCCATCGGGCATATTCGTTACTGACGTTCAGGTTTCTACGTTCGTTTGATGTTTAACCCACCTGAGACGAAACACAATACCACCGTGTTCGTTACTATACACCTGATAAACGTTATTCTTGGATTGTTTTCAAAAGCCTAAAATAACCTTCTGTGCCAGTTATATTTGTGTTCTTAATAGAATACTTTATTTTATTCGATGTATTCAGGGAGATATGTATTGCGTGTTGCAGTTTTGAACGTGCCATACTTTTTTAAGAACAGCCGTCATTTCAAACAGATTTGACGCTGTCTGAAATATCCATCTTCGCCACCGTCAGGATCCTTTGTAAAAGAGCCTCCCGCCCCAAATAATCCAGCGTACAAAAATCAGATAAATGTATGTCGTAGTAAAACTAACGTTTTATTAAATATTCAAGATGTTCGAATCCATTAATGTAATTGAGTATGTACATAAAATATTATTTTTTCGAATATATCTCTCTCCAAAAAATCTTACATAGATAGTTTTCCACAATTTCGCAATGCGTTTCCGAATCGTTTTTATTCTGTATGTTGTACCAACTCTAACCCTAACCCTAACTCTAACCCTAAACCTAACCCGAATCTAACCATATACATTACACAAGGAATGCCTAGAAAGAACTCACACATGTATGCAAAACCCTTGGCCGCACAGCATGTATCCTGGTGAAGATAGATTTTTGCTAAATGTATGTGTTCATTAGTGACGGCTCTATAATACAAAGGAGCACCGATATATACTGCGCGCACACGACAACACCATAACAAAAAACGAGATTAATAAATACAAAAAGACGACACAACATAGGTGGTTTGCTTCCTTAAAAAAGTATCTAAATGTTGTCGGACGTAAAACTGATAAACCATTTAACATTATTGTAATTGGAGATATGCAGTGCGGCCCTCTATCTGGAGATCAACCCAGGAGGCAATTGTTATTTATTATTTCAATACGAATGTTTATATTGGCAGATCCTAATATTAACTGATATTCAAAAGTAAAATAATGCATTAACTAGTGATATTTCTTAGTATACAAGTAGCTAGTGTATATGTTTCCATTAGTTTAAAATAAATTAGTCAGCATTTAAATTGATACACCCATATATAAGCTCGAACGCATACATGTCTCTTATATTAATATGTATTCCATCATGGAACAATAAACATAACTGTTTGCATTTAACTGTTCTAATTAGGACATACACGTCAATCGGTCATTCATGCTGATACACAAATTAGAATCCTGCACAACGTTCATCATTGTTGTTTATTTTCTGCACTGTAAACAATGGCTACCGGTATTCAAAAAAACGCACACCTGAGTGGCACAACAGAAACAGCTAAATACATTACATGCCGTCGGAAATAAGTTCTAGTGGTGAATACATAACTTACTTATGTATTGATTGTGTATACCCGATTAGTGTTGATTTAATTTACTTCTTTATATATTTTACATGTTCTTTAGTGTATTGCGTTGTGCATTGCATAAACATGTATATTGATCAATAGCTATAGTAACTAAATGTATTTGTCTAGTCTTCGTTTCGTCCATCCAGGTGACAATTGGAAAATAAGTAGTGAAAGTAGTTGAATAGGGGTCGACGGCGTAATTAACAGAAATGTCCCCAAAATATTTCAGTCATGAGTTCAATCTTTGTACAATTGTCACTTTCTCTTCAATCACATCTAAACATAAATTACCCGAAATAGTATTCGGAAAGAAACTGGTGATTTTACTAGTTAATTGGTTTAATGTGAATAAACATTAATGCCATTAACACCTTCTACTTTTTCGGATATTTTATTGATTATTCAGAAAAATTATAATGTTCGTATTATTTTTGACAGAATACTAACTTTTGTACGTCCATGAAACTCGAAATTAAAGAAGTAAAACACAAGATTTTATTAATGCTTTCACAACGCTGACGTTTACATAGAAAAGTCTAGTTAGAATTCATTCTTAATCATGACAATTCCTGCAGTATTTGTGTATTAATTATTTCTTGTCACATAGGTGTACTTACAGACAGCCACCAACTATTCATCTTGTAAATCTAAACACAAAGTTGTCCACATATCTTATGCAAGATCCTCTATAGATTATCAACATAACTAACAAATACTGCAGGTTTTTAGGCACTATGTGAATGATAAACGTATGCCTCTTGCTGTTTCTGAAATTAAATCAAGATGTCGTTTTCGCAAATATAAAATAACTACATCAGTCTCAAGTGACTTACACATCAAACGGAATCTGAATTTGGGAATTGCTTACAAACAGCTCCATTGAGCGCACGTTGTTATATTTGGCACATGAAAGACGCTTTGGGAATTAAAGTGTAATCAGACTTTTGTTTCCGTCTCTATAATTTCCCAGAGACTCTCAATACATAAGGGTATTATACTTAGGGATCAAAACATCGTCTCCATTAGTATAATGACCTGCTTTAAGACATGAAACGCTGACACGAAGTTAACACTTCGTGTGTTTATGTTTGGTTTGAATTAAATTGATTTCTTCTGAACTAAGTAAAACGCTGCTCCTTTCTTTCAATTACAGGAATTAAGGCTCATAATGCACAAGAGCAATAGCTTGAAAGTAGTTCAAAATGTTTTAATTACATAATTCAGATTTTTTTGATTCTTTATCATTTCTTTTCAGAAGGAATTATGACGTATGTTATTATATACACCGTACTCAATAAACATTACGCCAACAACATTTCCTATATTATATCATAAAGGAACCACTGTCTTCTAGACAGTCTAAGCAAAATTACTTTAAAAAGATGAGAAATAAACAATTTCCTCTTATACATTCCACAGCCGATATTTTGTCTAATCGTAAACAGATCCTAAATTGGCTATTTACATTTCTGACACTCTTAATTTTTTTAAATATTCTCTATTAGTCAATACATTTCTTCTAATAGAAACCTCTTAGCCACATAAACAAATATTGCGAGCGTTGTCGTGCAGTGTTGTTGTGACTCTAAGCAGTAATAGAGACTATAATTGTCTAGCAAGATTAGAGACAAATGAGAAACATGTATTCATACGAAAGTTCAAAAAATAAGCTGGAATGTATCAATTAGAATTCGGGTAAAGCTATGTGTCTAGGCAGTGACTTTACACAGATAAATCTGCTGAGTCATACCTTGCGAATGAGCTGGGTATATGGCTCTGTTTCAAATGAACCACATGAAGAATCAGTTACGCTTTAGAATAGCTGATTCACCTATGTTGAGTAAGTTGGGTTATTTGATGTGTGTAGTTGCATGCTATGAAGAAACAATAAATGTCAATAGAGCGTACTGACGTCTAAATGCATCTGTGATGTTTCCTTTTTAATATCGTTTGTGTAAACTGTTATTGAAATAAGACAACGACAGGTCGACAATAAGATGAACCAATTTACTGTTGCATCGCTACAGTAATACGACCAGTGGACGAAGTAAACCTATCCTGTGGTATTGCAACATTTTAACTATGCTGCAGTTCTGTATGCGTCTCATGGGTATGACGTTTGTGTGTAGATTGAGTGGAACCTAGTATAGAGTTGTCTACCTTTCTCTTTCTCTTATGCAAAGTGGTTGACCACTCTTAAATTAATTACAGGTTGAAAAAAACTTACTCATGACACACAAGAAACTGATCGGTCGTTACTGCGAGTCAGAAGACCGATCTCAAGTATAAAAAAACTGAGCAGAAAATCTAAATATTCCATCATAATGAAAAGCAGTTTTTAAGCATCTGAATTCCGATTAAAATTTTATGAGGAATCCAATTATAATATAATTTGCATTAGTTGTATTTATTTATGTATATATCAATACATATGTATATATATATATATATATATATATATATATATATATATATATATATATACTTTATGTCTACGGTAAGTAAGAAAGAAAGGTAAGCAGACATAAATTATCCTTTATCTTTCGTACATATTTTGGTATATATATATATACATATCGATAGAGCTATGTGTTTGTGTAAAGTCCAACTTACTTGCATCGCGTTAGTACTTTTAGCGGTGTCTATTTTGTTATACATCCTATTCGTGCACTCTCGTTTGTGCATGCACACATATATGTTCACATATTGTTTCCTATTTTTATGCATGCTCATGTATTTATTGTGGGTAATGCGTTCGTGTTGGGCATCCATAAACAGTAAGACGACGCTTTATGTTTACTTTCATATTAATCTTGACAATTGAACATAGTAGCAATTACAAACGCGAATGTCAATTGTAATATTTTGCCATACTGCTAGCAGGAATAGACAGGTGTCACCAATCAATAATGCACCACGCTTAAGTGCCTGCTAATAATATCAAAAGTTCAGTCACAATTTCTTAAATATACACATTTAATATACGAATACTTAGCTAGTACATGTAAGATTTACTACATTGTGCCGACAAGAATCTTGATTGTTGGTATGTTGATAAGCTTAGGTAAATTTCGATTCGGTCGTACTCGGTGGAAACTGCCAGGTATTAGCATCTCTTTGAGAGAAGATTGGTTAATTTCCAATTGCATGAGGCACCCCTATCTCGTTATCTGATATGTTTGTACCCTACCAAATTGGCCTATCGAAAGAGCTGGTTTTCCCAGCATTCGGTCGAGTCGATCATCTGATACGGGGATAAAACCTTGGAATCTGACGAATGGTCTAACTTGCACTGGTTGGCGACCCGTGTGTTTGATCGAGGTGTCGTTCGGTTAGGTCTTATGCAGAACCAATCTCAGACATTACCTCCAGATATCAGAAAGGGTGATGTTTTTTTTCCGGTATCCTGAGGCGTCCTTACAACTGGATGTCGACAAGTTCATTGTCGGATATTTTCACAACTTTCCAGAGGGCTCCAACGTTGGAATTTGTTCTCCCCGTCCCCTCCGTTAAATTGATACCGTGTTTAACCTTGCTGTGGGTGAGATGTAGGTACTGTTATAGGAAAAACATACACAAAGCATAGACACCACATTTAAGTTTCCTTGAGAGCTGAATTATTTATAATAAGAGACAGTTCATTATTACACTAACTATAGGGGTGGGATTGCTTACACCACGTGCATGTTTCCTCTTCATGTTTTATCCTTGTCTTTTCCACACATTTCTTTACGAATTATTTTGTTTTCCGCTGTTCCCACCAACACTTACTTTTCATTAGAACTATTGTTCTGTTTTTCGAAACAACACATTCACCAATGTGAATATGTATATATTACCATTTTTAACCATTAGTGTACTATCATTTAGTAATAATGGTATAATGAGTCACCACTTATCAAATCTTAACATCTTTTGAGAATAATATATTGTCAATTGAGTGATGAGAAATTGTATAAAAGTATTACAAAATAATGAATGAAATGAGTAAAATTTGATTCCCTATAATGAGGGTTTATGACAAGTGTTAATTAGTTGTATTTAAAGATGACCATGATGTAGTCCTCAGGGAACACACTTATTCACACATGTTCCACTGGCGGAAAGTCTTTGGAAAATAATTTTGTTGATGTGAATCCATTTGATGTCAGAACACAGAGGAAGACAAGGCATTGTTCACAGCGATCGTATGATTAGAATATGTCAGATACCATATATATATATATATATATATATATATATATATATATATATATATATATATAGTTTATTTTGACCATACGTAATTACAAAAGTCGGATTTTCATAAACAAATACTTGTGGGATCGTCTTCTTCTGTTGAATTATCTTGTTTGATGTTAAATTTTTCTCGCCATTAATTTACGACATGGTTAAAACTCAAGCATGTATGTCCTCCACGCTGGCACGATGTGACTTTTCTAAAGGAAGCACCACCCTTCTTTTTATCCGCTTACACTGGTTACGGGAAATTGTATTTTAATGAGCTATTTGACATTTTGCATTTATCTTTTTGGAAGGAATTCTTTCTCGCACTCATACATGACAGAAAGCGTTGCCTAGTGACACGAACGACCACACGCGTAAAGGCGGCCAATGTTAACATATTTAAGGCACAGGTGATACGATTGGATGTATTTAAGATATGATGCTTGATAAAAACGAAATGAAAAATGAAAAAAAACATATATAAAAATCAAACCATGTTCATCTGTCTATCCACTTTTCAATCCATATGCACAATAGCTCAGCGTACTCTGAGAACTCTTGATAGATGAAAAAGACTAACATGCAATTGACCGATGTTCCAGCAAAACGGACCGTGTATTTATTTCTTTGAAATTGCTTTTTTTCTATTTTTTTTAAAATTATTTATAAATATACGAATGTGAGGAAAGTAAAGACTGGAATTTGTAATAGTAAGTAAATATTTACTTTGGGTAATCTGGCATAACGACTAGGACTTCTAAAAATAGAATTTTTACTCTTACCTTTTGTAAGTATGGATGCCTGAAAAGAAAATAATATGTATATTGATTAATCTCGGTGAGAAATATCGGTCAATACGTGAGGACAACTGGAAAGTGATTACTTTCATTGACATATGTGTATTAACAGAAATATTTAATAAGGAAAATATTATTTAAGTAATATAAAATAAATACATCATTAAAGTTTACATCATGGATTTTTTTATTTTTACAAATACTGAAATGAATGTTATTTTTAGATACTATTTTAATTATAAAATTAACGCCATGGAATGTTTTCATTACAGACATATTTCTTGAAAAAATGTGTTTGTGTCTAAAAATATTAATTTAGACAACTCAAATATATATTTTTTACATACAAATATTTTTATTAATATTCAAGAAAAACTAAATAAAATTTACGTCATGAAATTTAAAAAAAATAGATTAGAAATTCAGTAATCTTATTTAAAAATGTCTTTGAATGTTTTCTTATGTTTATGTAATATACATATTTATTAAAGAATAAATGTATTTTTTTGTCTAAAATGTATAAATTTCTGTGTTTAGAAATTATATATTTATTTAAATGTCATAATACAAACGATATATGAACGTAATCTAACGTGGAAAATCAAACACACAGAAATGTAATGTAGAGCGTACTGGCAGATACACCGCTGATTAATGACTTATTTGGCTATCCATACTTACTAAAGATAAATGTAGAAATTATATTTTTTGCATAAATCGGTTGTCATGTCGGATTACCTTAATTGGTAATATCTTATATAATATAGTGATTGAGTCTTTTCTTTCATATGGTGGCATATTGCTACAGCTGTAAAATTGTAATGAGAAGTGGGCAATACATTTACGTTATTAAATAGCAAAAATCATGAACAGTGTGAATATTTTTTAGGAAAATTACCGGCGATATACTTTTTGTATGATATATAGCTAACTTCGGATTAGCATACCAGGATATTATAGCAAGAAAATAATCTAAAAACATATCACGAATATAGAAACAGGAAAGGTAGAACATGTATGATTCAATACTAGCAGGGCTACCCCGTGTTACCCGGTGGATACTAAGTAATATATTTCCATAAGTAACAACTGGTTTCCTATGCAAATTGATTATTATCTAAAAATTAATCAAGGTCAACTTACAACACAAATAAAACAAAACAAATACGTTAGGTAAACTTGGCGCGTGTTTAACGGTTGACAAACTGTATGGCAATATAACTCTTCACACTTACTAACAAAGAGACGCTTCAAATACAACATCTATTTTACTTTCTGAAGTGCAGGCTGCTAGGAGACTTGATTCTAGTGTAAAATATCATCTACGAGAATGTAAATTTTCCTCTCAAGGAGTTTGTCACCCCAGTGTCAAGTCGAGGTATGCGTTGGCAGCCGCAGAATATGTACCCCCGTAACTTTCGGGTAAATAGACTAAAAGTGAAATACTCTATCTGTGTTTGTGCTCTGTGGAACAACCTGCCAGTGGAGGTCGTGACGATGACTATCATATTCAGGTTTAAAGCGGCCTTAAACAAACATTAAGATTGTATTTGGATGTAAATAGTTTCTGCAGGGCAGTATGCTATTTTTGCCAAATTAATTTAGTTTGTAACATCTTACTTACATAACAAATATCAGAGTAATGTTTAACAATAAAAAAATATACGAGACTAGTTTGACTTTAAAAAAATACGCTCTCTCTCCTGAATCTGAAAATAAAGCATCGATGTGTCCGTAGATGAATTTCAGTTAAAGTCATAAATGTATAAAGGATCCTCGAAATATGTTTGCGTTTCGTAAATAAAATAATAATTATTATTTAATAAAAATAATATAATTTTTATTATTATTATTATTATTATTATTATTATTATTATTATTATTATTATTATTATTATTATTATTTCTTTTTTGAAGATCAAGCTGTACCTGCACACTTTCGCTGTTCCTAGCAGTCATTTCTGTTGTTTAATTGGAAAAGGAATTGTCCCGTCTATCTGTTTAATCTATTTATAGTTGCTTTTCTTTATGTTTCCAAACGTTCAAATTCAAACAGGAAACACGTTTACTTCTTTACATCTCCATAGTCGTATTACATTAAGACGAGCCCGGTATTTTGAAAACGGGTAAAGTAGCTTGTATGAATTATGAACTGGGTGTAAGAAATAGAATTAAGTGCAATTTAGGTGCATTGATAATTTGGGACGCATGTGTGGATGATCGTACAGAGAGATCGCTTGACTTGCGCGAATTGTAACGAAGTCATCTCGTTGAATTTTAGTGCAATGTTATTTCTCACGGTCGCAATGACGGATGATCAAACCTTAGTTCACAGGTTAGACACAAAAGCGATTTGAGTTCTGTTATGACATTCGTTGAAGGGTCAAACGGCTCTGACGTCACAGATCCGCTGGTGAGAAATTAGTTCTCTAGACAGTTCACCATAGAGGCGCGCAATGTACAAACGTCCATAAAATGAGCACTGTAATGCACAGAGTCGGGTGACATCTCCAGATATGGGCTAAGACACAGAATAAAATCAAACGGCGGGACAAGAAAATAGCCGATTCCATCCCGGCACGATCCAAAAGCAGTATGAAAGGAAGACAGAGTTTGAATGAACGAACTGATGAAAGAACTCTCTCCGATTCAAGTGTGGAATAAAAGAATAGAAATCACTCTAAAAAAGTCTCGTCTTCGAATGTTTTTGTCTCCGAGCATAGAAAACAGAATTTGCTAACAAAACAGGTACACCACTGCGATCACGAGCCAGCGACAGAAATGAGTGTGCCAGCAAACCCACGACCAGCAGAGGCATACATCTGTAAGGTAACTTTCTTTGTGCATAACATTATCTTCCACGTTTGATGAAAAGAACAAAAATCGAATACGTCTAACCAATGTTAAAAATCTATAACGTTTGAAATGTTTAAAATCCGTAATTTGAAGACTTTAAAGAACAGTTGTTTAACGAGAATTATTGTGTAATAGGTTGACAGTTTAAAGGCTTAACATCGCCCTAAGAAAATGTCGCTTGAAAGTGTCTTACGAAATGTGTTTAAAAAGATTAAAATCGCTTAATAACCTTCTCATAGACTTTTCGTATTGTTTTCGATTACGCCAAGATTAATTCACAAGCGTTATATAACCAATCCCCCCTTTTCAGTGACTATGTAACGGATTCCCTTTCATGTATGTTATATAATGAATCCCCTTTCGCTGGTTATGTAACAGTCTAACTAACCCCCTGTATATATCTTGATATTTTTTTTTATTTGTTGGTGTTCTTTTTTCGTGCACTCTGGTATCGAAGGGGCAGGCTATATCAATGATTACGCAAGTTCTCTTATTCTTTAGTTTAGAAAGATAAAGTCGGGTTCATTATTATTATTATTATTATTATTATTATTATTATTATTATTATTATTATTATTATTATAATCGTCGTCGAAGTCGTCAACATCATCATCATCATCATCATAATCATCATCATCATCATCTTTTTATCAACATGAGGATTACACCTCATGAAAAAAAACTTTGCATACGTGATTATTGAAGCGAGCCGGACGCAAGTACGTTTACTTTTATTATAAAGATGATAGAAATGTTGCATCAGTAAGAGAATGTGGCAGGTTTCTCATAAATATTATATCGCTATTCTAACACTATTTTTTAATTAAAAACTTAAAAATTATTTTTCCAATATGAATAATCATAATTTATTAACGCATCCAATAAAGACAATGCGCTTTCTTATCTGCATTAACATGAACTTCTAACGTGACGAAACTGTGGCAGTATGTTATTCTAAAATAGCGCTCCTAACAGTACTTTACAAAGATGACAACCTATGGGGAAGAGGTTTAAGTTTTAAAATGGGTGGTTAAATATTTTTTAAAAGTCTACTGAGCAACGGCTTCGTGTTTTAAAATCGGAAATTGACAAGCAGTGTTTACAAAAAGAATGCCTTATAATTTAACACTGCTTAGATTTCAGTGGAATTTTTAATTCAACTTGTTTGCATGTGTGAGTATACAAAATGCAGGAAATGTCCGAAGAAGTAATTCCAGTTTAAACTGTTGTTTCTGAAACATTTAGTTAAGAGAGCCATCGAGAACAAAGTAAAAAAAAACTTTTTTTTAAAGTAATTTTTAAAAAAACTATTTTAAAAACAGTTTGAAAAAGACTATTTCAAAATATGGGGCTTTACAGAGTTTAAACTGAACCAAACCAACTTTTCTCATACTAAACCTTGTTATTGGCTAAGGTTAAGTTTAGATTTTGATTAGGGAAAGTGTCGGTTAGTTTCGAGTGAGATTAGAATGAGCTAACGGTTCGGTTAGTGTTTGGATAAAAGTGTAGTAATCTGCGATTTCTGTTGATAGAACCAAATATATGGTCAAACTAAAAAAAAACACATTCTAATATATAAAAAAATAAAATACCTAATAATAATAATAATAATAATAACCAGTGTCAGTTTCTTATGTGATAATATTTTGTTTAAATTGGTGAAAGCTTATTATTAATTGTCAAAAAAAGAAATCCAACCTTAAATTTAATAGGTACTTGTTTTTTTAAGAAAACATCCGTTGTCAATTTTCGATTAAACCGGAAGCTATCACCAAGTAGACACTTTCTCTCATACCAAACATTTATCTATACAAAACCAACTAATACGTATGATTAACATTTAATGTTACACAAACAAACACACACTCACACATTTGAATATATATATATATATATATAGGTGTATCTATATATATGTATATATATATATATATAAATATATATATACACATATATATATATACATATATATATATATATATATATATATATATATATATATATATATATATATATATATATATATACAGTCGGATTAATAAGTAACTTAGCTATTTATTTTTTAAATTCTAAAGTTAAACAATACGGTAATACAAAACAGAAAGTTTATTCAACAAATTCATTTATGGGAGTTTAAAATCACAGCAAATTTTCAAAATGCCCAGCTTCGTTCTTCATGCATAGTTCCATTCTTTTTTGCAAGAAATTTACGACTCTTTGTAGCATATTTAATTGATTATGAAATAAATATATATAAAAACAAATATATAAACAGACAAAGTTAAAATAACAAATAGCAGTAATTAGAGAGTAAGATAACAATCATCAAAAGTTCATAGTATGTTTGTGCTTCATATGGTAATCATTTTAAATAGCTAAGTGAAGTGAATTATGAATCACCCTGTATATATGTATATATATATATATATATATATATATAGAGAGAGAGAGAGAGAGAGAGAGAGAGAGAGAGGGGGGGGGAGAGAGAGATTAATGCGTCTCGCCTAAACATATTGCACCAGAGTTCTTCAAGACTATATGCATATACAATTTTTCATCTTATTAGAAATTGTACAAATATTTTAGAAAGTACATTAACTAAATACGTGAATAAATTTGTAAAATAATACGCTTATCAATGTGTGTACGTAAGTTATTGCCTTCAAACTTCATGAATGAAATTAGATCTTCTGATCTCCAAGAATGAAATATACTAATAATTAACAATTAACTAGAGGTTTACTGAGGTTAAAAATAACTGTCGACGTTATTCATTTAAAAAATATGTTTTGGTTTAATGTAATTTTAATGCAGAGCTAATTGTCCGAATTTGAAATAAATATATACCAATGTCAAATTTAAATAGATATACACCACATGTGAAATTCCAATAAATATATTATCATTATGGCATCTATACATTAATACGATAACATGTATGTTCGTGTGTCACGCTTAAATCAAAAGCTCTGCGCATACCTGCCGCACCTAGATTTAGAAAAGAATTCAAGTCACCTAATTTTCGTAATATTTCAAGAGTTTCCATTTGGCGCACGGGGACGAAACGCGGGAGCCTCTGTGTAGCTTGATTGCCATAAATATATTTTCATAACTTACTATATATATATATATATATATATATATATATATATATATATATATATATATATATATATATATATATATAAATATGCGTCAGGATATAATTAAAATAATTCAATAAAGTGGTCGATGATGATAAGAATGCAAGAGCTTAAATAATATTTTTTTTTAAATCTATGCATTAAAATTTCCAGAGAAGTAACATGGTTTCATTGACACCAGGTAGATCTTTACTGTTTAGAAAAAGCATTTAAAACCGTTTCTCTAGTCCGTTTATCGCTTATTATTTAAAATACGTTGTAAGTGCCTTTTCTACACAGTAACGTATATTCGTGTCGATGAAACCATGGTACATCTCTAAAATATGTTATGTATAGTTTTTTTAATAAATCATTTATATATACATATATATTCTGAGAATGTCTTTTTTTATTTAACCACTTCAACGCTGTTTATCACATATGGTTTACTTTCAACATTTTTCTTGATAAACTCCAGTGTTACCTAATTTCCAGAAGACCGGACGAACCCAGCCTGGTATGTTTAGCCAACGCAGAAAAATATATATATATATATATATATATATATATATATATATATATATATATATATATATATATATATATATATATAAAGGAATGTATAATATTTAAATTAAATAAGATGTGTCTCCTGTATACTTTCGGATGGAGAATTCTTATAGATTTTTCTGCGAACATGAGACACATACTATATAAATCAACACACACACACACACACACATACACATATATATATATATATATATATATATATATATATATATATATATATTTATATATATACATATATACATATATATATATATATATCGAAATCTTAAACACTTAACCCTTTACAAATTGCAAAAAAACTAGTACGCATAACTATACGGAACGTTGGTTAATCCAATTTGATTTGATTTACGGTCCGATGTTTTATATACTTTCATTCGATTTAAATGTTTCCTTTTCCTGTATTCAAATGAAATAATATTTACCGCCATAAATCAATGATATTAGATTTTAATCTACCACGAAATTTGAACCTGCCTTGGACGTGAATACTCATACAATTTTTCTAGTCTGACTACGTGTCAGAAATATATTCGGAAAATATATCAACCACTACAAAGCTGTTTATCACATATGGTTTACTTTCTAAAGTTTTCCTTAGTTTTCTGTTATGTTATAATCTTTATATATCATGTTAGAAATCATATAACTGGCTATGCCAGTTTGTCAGTCCCTACTTAACTTTGTCTGCTTACCTGGCATTGAAACATTGTGATATAATTAATTTTTACATGAACAGCACCACTCATGCAAAAAGTATCAGTAATCGGTTGTCTTACTGTAAATTTGAAAATATTCTATTTGCGACGTATAAAATCAAAAGCGATCCTTTAAAAACAAAATGGTAATATGAGTTAAAAAAACAGAATTTCAGCCGTCGCTTTATGATGAAAGTTTAGTATCTGATTTCTCCGGATGAAAGACACTCTACTTACGAAAGCGATTCAACTCTTAAGCAAGCGCCGAATTTCGGTGGATTGTTTGGATTGTTCGAGACCGCTGTTGCGTATTTCTATAGTGCTCATGGCCTGCTACACGTTTCCTACGACTTTGTATGGAATTTGGTACTCGTGAGAGCTTGGTGGCCAGATACAAACGCACAAGACAACCTAATGTTTTAACGTGTTTTGAAAGGAAGAGGATACAACTTCACAAGAGCGTTAACGTTGACAAAAACAGTGAACCGTTCTTAAAAGAGGCTATTATTTAAACTGTGGCGACCACATGGCAAAAATTGTAATGTATTGTGAAAAGAAAATTAATTATTTCATTACTTTTTAACGGTCACCCTTATCATGCAGCTTCAGAGAAATAATTACTAGTCGTCCTCACTCCTTAATGTAATGCATGTATACTTAATTAAATATATGCACAATACATATAATATGGAAATGTGTTTACAATAAATAGTATACATTCTATTTTATGTCAGAGTACGTAAAATCTCTCTAGACTGAGTCTATTTTAATTTTCATGTCAATTAAACATTCCCCTTCATGGATTTGGGTTTATCCACATTACAAGTCATATCTAGTCTAAAATTTTACTCGTAGGAGGGCAAGTAGATATTTTAAACTTTTATATTGTATATATGTTATTAGTATTATGTCCCTGTTTATTTACCGATCTCAGTGTACGTACCTATTTGCACATGTCTGACTCCACAACTCGTCTTTTGATGTAAGTAAATTGCATATATTGTGTTTGGTGTATCTGTATTTCATCATATTAATGATGTTTATATTATTTAATGCGATCACGATGTCTTTGAATGCATGTTACCATTTTACAAATGGAATGAAGTGTAGTTTTATAAATTTCTCAAAAGAATTAGTGGATACCCAAAACACATCTGAATCAAATCGAATTTGTCATAGTTGAATCAGAGGTGTTTGACCGTATCAGGCAGGTCAATATCTTATCGCAAATATAATTATCATATGTATAGAATTGTTCATTTTCTCACTCCTTAAATGTTGACACAATGTGGGTTTGAATAGAAAAAAGTTAAGACCCTTCCCCCAATCAAGGGAAGTCGGGAAATGTACAAAATAGTCGTGGACCTACCTGCCCGCATTACCCGATCGACGATAAAAAACACTTCCATAATAAAAGTAACTATAATGGATAACTACATCGCCGCTTCCGAAGAAAAATGGACTGCCCAAAGGGATGGCATCTTTATACCAAACACGCAATAGCTACTTTCAGTACACTACAAAACTAGGTTGGATGCACATGTACATGTAGCAAGACTCGTTAGATCTTGATAGTGCTCGTCCCTTTTCATAGGTCAAACTAAACGATTCGATATATTCTCTATATTTATATACAACCGTGTAAAAAGGAAAGGGAGAACTTCATTATAAAAGGGAATAAGCAGTAAAGAAAGAAGACGAAAGAAAAACAAAGGAAAATACACATAAACAAGTTTGAAAAAATAAAACTATGATGGGAAAGGTGAATATGAATTGAATAAAAAAAAACGAAATAAAATGTGAAAATAGAAAAAGCCAATGAATTAAAGAGATACATCCGAAACAGGGAATACATTAAGGAAAAGAGACGAAGGGTAAGTATAAAAATATAGACAGAAATGAATATATATATATATATATATATATATATATATATAGTGAGAGAATAAAGAAATACAAACATAACTAATACAAGTAGAAGTCATGAATAATCCGAGAAAGTAAAACATACAGAAAAAAGAGAAAAGGAAACGCGAAAGAAGAAGTGAAGTTAAAGGAAGAAAGCTGATGAAGAGCAAACGATATAAAAGAAAAAGAATCAACACAAAAAAATGTGTATGAATGTATAAATAACAAAATGTAAGAATGAGAGCAAACATAAAACAGAAAGAAAGAGAATAAACGAAAATTATGACAAATAATGAAGGATAAAAATATAGAAAAGTGAACTAGAGAGAACACAGGAAGAAAAAAAAGAAAAGGAAATTGAAATAGAGAGAAAATAGGGAGAAAAAAAGTAAAGGAAATTTAAATAGAGAGAAAACAGGAAGAAAAAAAGAAAAGGAAATTGAAATAGAGAGAAAACAGGAAGAAAACAAAGGAAAGAAAAGGGAAATAGAGAGAAAACAGGAAGAAAAAAAAGAAAAGGAAATTAAATAGAGAGAAAACAAGAAGAACAATAAAGTGAAAAAAGTGAAATAGAGAAAAAAACAGAGCGACAAAACGGAAGTATGAATATTGAAATAGAGAGAAACAGGCAGATTAATGAAGGAACAGTTCAGAAAATAAAAATATATAGAAAAAAAATAGAAAAGAATAAAAGGAAAAAAAGCAGGAGAAATAGAGGGAAAACGGACCGAAAGGAAAAAATAGAAAAAAAGAAATTTAGAATTCGAAAAAAATGTGTCGTTGAAAAGATGTGTGGGATTAGAAAAATGATGGATGTTTAAATCTGCAACATTTTTTGATAATGTTTCATTTTTTGCTGTAATTTCATTTGGAAGATGCCATCAAAATCTATCAGCTGCCCGATAAATAGCCGCACCTGGCGCATAAGCGTGCTTTTTGAGATGTTTGGAGCTATATTCCTCAGCTGATAAATAAAGACCCCCTACATCAATGATAATGTTCTCACATATGAATGTAAAAACACACATACGCACATGCACACGTGTACACGCGTACACATAAGCAACACGTTTTCGTATATGCGCACAAGCAAATTTACACCATACACACTAGCTCATTACTCATAACATTCGTCGCCCACTCCACCCCTTTCCACGCAATGAACATTTTCACTTAGGTTAAAAGCAATACACTTCCGTAAAAATAATTGATACTCCTCGTTTATCAGTATCATAAACAATGTAAACAAATGAATGATTTCATTAAATACAATATATATATATTTCTTGTTCTAATTCTCGTATCGAATTCGATGGCTCGATTTATACAACATTGTACACCATGGGTCACAGCTGGTGTTTTGTGACGTCCGGATTGAAAATCGAAATATGTCTGGTAAAACTGAAAAACAGCTATATATATATATATATATATATATATATATATATATATATATATATATATATATATATATAGTAAGCTATGAAAATATATCCATGACAATTTAGCTACACAGAGGTCCCCGCGTTTCATCCCCGCGGGGACATCTTCAAGTTAAAATGCATTATTTTTGCCGGGTGTTTTTTATATATACACGGCTAGATTATTTCTTGTTCTCTCAGAAAAAACGTTGGGCTTCCCACGAACAAAGGTGTGGTTAGTGTTACTTCCTATATCCTGTTCTATTGTATTGTTTTCTATAGATTTGTCTATATCCTGTTTCTTTGTTGTGTTCATATAATGGGTGAGTTTATTTCAATTCGTGCTTTCTTGTATTTCTTTTGTAGGTTTTAATTTTTATATTGTTATTTTTTGTTTATTTTAATTATTAATTAATTTATGTATCGTTAGCCTAAGTTAACTTTATTTCTGTGTATGCAGCTGTTTGCTATCTCACTTCTACAGTTTACTAAATATCGGGGGTCTTTAAAGTATAGGATTTCAATTTTTTTATTCAGACATAATCTACACGGGTCGTCTAAATTTCTATATGTACTGGCCTGTCGTATTATTTTCTATTGAATTATTAGGGATCGTTTATTTTCTTTGTGCTCCCAATAGTGGTTTGCTAGTGCTGTTTTAATTCGACGTACCCTTTTTTAAATGTTCTTTTGTGGTCATAATATATTTTTTTTAAATCAAGGTAGGTCATACCGACATAGTATTTCTTGTTATTCGGTCTTTACTTGGCAAATATTGTGGCTTGGTATGCAATCATTTTGGTTAGACATTTATTTCGTAATGAACAAAGTGTACGATTTATGCAGTTACATATTTTCTCTTCATTTCTAACCTTTTAATTTCTATTCGAGTGGTTACTATTAGTGTGTTGTTTATTTCTAATTGTATTGTTTATATTTTTGTTCTTCTAAGTATTATTTTTGCTATATTTTTCACGGGGATGAAACACGGGACCATCTTTGTAGCTTACTTTCCATAAATATACTTTCATAGGTTACTACCCAGCTACGTATCTAGCACTCTTGAAGTAAATACTGAAAATTGATACATACACAATTATATATTCTCAAATTTTTTGATGTAGATACATGAAATAGTAATATATATATATATATATATATATATATATATATATATATATATATATATATATATATATATATATATATAAATAAATTCATGGGTACGTGTTCCTGACTATAAGCCGTCATCATCATGGCTAACCAGTCTGGAATTTTCTAATCATATCACGAACACCTTGACGAAATAAGTACGAATTTTTATCGCTATAATGTTACGTAGCTTTTTTATTGGAGATTACTATTTGCTTAAAGCATTGCTTGTAAATATAAGTGTAGGTTTGTAATCCGAGGCTGGAGCTATGTGATATAGGTACCGGAAGGTGGAGAAGGTGAACTCAAACAAACGAGAAGAGAAAACAGGAATGGAATCTCAAATCAATTTATTAATATTTCACATAAAACAGATTAAATACCGGAAGAATAAATAAAAAAAAGTGGTTACTGTCAGGCAAATAAAAATTCCGGAATAAGGTAATCTTAAATTTTCGAAAGAAAAACTTTCATTATCAAAAGACCAAAAATTAAAGACCGAGTGGTCGAAAAAACGAACAAACGAGATGCACTGATGGAATCAACTGGAATCAACTGTTGTTGACAAAATACCACAGAGAATAAAGAGTAGGTACGCAGAAAATTATTCCTATCATAATTTAATTATATAATTATTCAGCTAAAGTTATCATCTTATTAATATTTGTTTATTTATATACTAATTATTATAATTTTATTATTTTTATTTCATTTGATTTCTTTATTTATTCAATTCAAATTTTAAATTTGGGCCGTTGTGAGAATACGAACGGTCAAAGGGAGGTAAATTTGAAAACAGAATATGGTTAGAATTAAAACTTGAAAAATTGAAATCAATTGTGGAAAGAATTAACATCATTGGTCTTTTGATAATGAAAGTTTTTCTTTCGAAAATTTAAGATTAACTTATTCCGGAACTTGTAATTGCCTGACAGTAACCACTTATTTATTTACTGTTCCGGTATTTAATCTGTTTTTCGTGAAATATTAATAAATTGATTTGAGATTCCATTCTTGTTTTCTAATCTCGTTTGTTTTTGTTCACCTTCTCCACCTTCCGGTACCTATATCAAATTGCTCCAGCCTCGGATTACAAACCTACACACACACCCACACACACACACACGCACACACACATATATATATATATATATATATATATATATATATATATATATAAATATAAATATATATATATATATATATATTAATTATTTTTTCTGTACATATGAAAGGAATCCATGGACACATGTTTCTGGCTATCAACCGCTATAAGCATGGCTAACACGTGTATTGACGCGTCATCCTCTGTCTGAATCAGAAGAAGGAAGCCGATGAAAAACATGTGAAAAATGAAGAACAACTGATTTGTTCGAACAACAGACAAATTTGTTACCAGTGATGCGAAATATACCCTTATACAATATCTAGGGGAACCCCTACACCATTTACATTTGTTGCATCTACCCTGATTCACTTACGTCACAGTATGTATTCAAAACTTTTGACTACTTATAATCTTCCACTTAATCCTTTTTCATATTGTCACAATTTCCGTCTTGGCAATGTTAACATGCACTGATACACTCTAGTTTATTTCTCCTGGGAGTACACTTTAGGGCATTGCCTCCTTCCGAACAGTTGCAATGAATTATCTTAATCAGTGCATCTAGAGCTGGGGTTTTGTTCGTCATCTATCAGCTATCAACATCTCAATAGCACCCAACACATTGATGAAAGTATGTAATGTGCCAAGCAATATCACATTTCTAATCGATGTACCATGGTGAATAGCGTTCACGATTTAAGAAAACATTCACAATAGAAGTTGGTCAAAGGTAATGGCATTCGGGTTGTGTTGTTTTGACAACAGACTGCATAGGCCATCTATGGTGGACAGGATGCAGGATTCATTTCCTGGATTCATGTCTATCATGGGGATAAACTGTACCGAGGATTTCACCAGATATTCGCACTCCTATATGCATCACGTGCACCATGCCCTGCCAGCTCGGAGTAATCTGGTTAAAGCGAAATGACATTTTCCAGAAAATGCCCACTCTGCCACCACTGGTATCCATATAAAAATACTCACCTATATGTCTATCTGTGAACCTCGGTTAGTACAGTAAGGGGTTTCGGGGTACGGGTACCAATGTGGGTGCAGTAAGGTGTTTAGGGTAAAGGTATTATATAGTATAAGTGAGGATTTGTGATCACTGGAAATCCTCTCAAGTGAAAGGTTGATTCTTAGATACAAATCCTAGATTTATTGATTCATCATGAAACCTGACCGGGTTAGTGCTTTACACGTAAATGGAAGACGACTTGTAAAGCGATGAAACTCCCTTCCTGCTCCCTTCTTTCCTGACGTTACTTACATACAGAAATGTTAAACTAATATAAAAAGACATATCGCTGCGCTGCTCTTAATTTAGGTTGACACCTCAACCTAAACTAATTTTCCTCGGCAGCTCCTTACGTCTACAGTGGCGGCCTGTCTTAATTGGAGTGTACTATGTTAAAAAAAAAAACAACAACAAAAACATGTTTTCCTAACTGGTCATGTATAATTTAGCATCATTACATAAGTAAGACAATTTTCCTTAGATGAGAGAGAGGTGATTTAGAAGAAGAATGGATAAGAAAAACGAATCATTATTATTAAGAAATAAATTATAGATTTTATAATATAACAAACAAATACTAACTGAACGGGTCATAAATGAGTTACTATCATTATATAAGGAAAGTAATTTTCGTTATAGGAGACAAAGGAGACGTTTTTTATAATAACAATTCAGAATTCTAGTTTGTTACAGAGTCTCACCCCCTTACGTCTTGCCGTAAGCGAACGCGTCGTTAGGTTGAGAAGCAAAGTATTTGAATGTGTGTGAACGCGGGAACACGGGCGAAGTGAATCAGTGAGAGAAAGTAGATGAGACTCAAGAAAAATGGGTCTGTTTGAAGGGACATGGCAAAACAAACAGTGCGTATCAAATAAATGGCTTTTCGGTCGGTTGTAAATCTAGTTGAGGGGCCTGGTGGCCGGCCGTTGAACGAAAAGAAAACAAATCAAAATATCATTAGATTAGAAAGGAGAGAGAGAGAAAAGGAAAGAAAATGAGAAGAGGAATAGAGAAAATATGAAAAAAAAAAGAAGATATTACAAAGAAAGACGAAAAACGACGCTAAAGAAAAAAAGAAAATATTAATAAAACAAAAGAGAATGAGGTATAGAATAAAAAGAAGAAAATATGATGTATAATG
The DNA here is from genome assembly GCA_963556195.1 of Sepiola atlantica. NCBI lineage: Eukaryota > Metazoa > Mollusca > Cephalopoda > Sepiida > Sepiolidae > Sepiola > Sepiola atlantica. Next base: position 30,418,345 of record OY744524.1, on the reverse strand, counting down.
AACAGAAACAAATAAAATGGGGGACAAAGTAAATAAAGGAAAACAGGAGAAAATACAATCAACGTTAATATATAAAGAGAAAATAAAGTAAAAGTAAATAACACAATAAAGAAAAAACATCAACAATGATGAAACATACGGAATTATGTAGCTGCATAATGTGTAGTTGTAGCAGTAGTAAAGAAGTAGAGGTTTGTTATGTGAGTCGTGTGTTTTTCTTCTTGAATAAATATATATTTTATTCAGAAGCACAATGCTTACTAGAAACTATATATTTTTTTATGATGAGGAATCTTTTATCTCATTCCTTCCACGACTGAAAAGATTTTGTGGAAAGCGAGGTGTATAGCATTGGGCGACTACTGGTTATAACCGAAGTTGTAGGAAGTGACCTCATGGCAGGAATAGCGGTGAGGTTTCATCTGATTAGTGTTCTGCCCTCACGCTCTCTCTTCCTGGCAAATCTTACCTGGTGACGAAAAGTACTCGACACTCGGTATATATATATATATATATATATATATATATATATATATATATATATATATATATATATATATATATATATATATATGCAAAGAGAAAATGTAAAAGTACACAGAGATATACGCAGACACGCGTATATGCAGCCACACACAAACACAGACGTATGGAAATAGAGGAGTAAAGAAAGGAAGATGTAAAAAGAAAGAAATAGAAGAGGAACGCACAGAATAAAAACACCAGATAATAAAGTAGATAACAAAGAAGCAAAAGAATACGATTAATCGAGACAAACAATATGAAGAAGAAAAAAGAATTAATATCAGAAAGAAAAAAAGATGATGCAAAAAAAGGACAACAAAGAATAAAAAGCAATAGTAGGAGGAAGACGAAAAGAAGAAGAAGAAAAGAAGAAGAAGAAGAAGAAGAAGAAAAGAAAAAGTGGAAAAGGGCTATGAAAAAAACAAGAAGACTGAAAAGAGAAACGGAAGAAAAAAAGTAAAATAATCATACTAATAAAAAGTTAAAGAAGCAGAAAAGGGAGGTATATTAACAGAACAACATAAGAAGTATAATATAAGAAAAAAGTCATCAGCAAAAAAAACAGAAGGTTGAAGAAAGAAAAATTAATAACATAATTAAATATATATAAAATACAAAGACAATCAAAGTAAACAGAATCGGAGACGTATAGGTTTCATAAAATGGAACAACTAAAAAATAGCAGGCAGAGGAGAATTGTGGAATTAAAATGTATTTGTAAAAATGGAATGAAGTAAAGTACATTTTCTCTTTTTGCTTTGACCCCGTGCTACTTTTTTATATACATATCTGCATCTGTGATGAGTACTTTTGTCATATTTAGACTAGTGAACTTCTGAGAGATTTGATGGTTCTTGACAATGTTCAGACAACCATCTTCTTCTCTGCATCATTTGTTTCAATCTATTCCATAAGTATTATTATGGCATGTGTTCTTCAGAATCGCCTAATTTTCCTTTGCTTCCTTCTTTTAGCTTGTTAGACTTGTTGGTTAAGTGGTCCTCATTAATTCGCTATTCAGGTACCTCGTTATATTTCATTTTTATATTCTCATGGCCAATGACTGAAGGCTTGTTAAACTTTATTCCTGCTGACTGTTTTCCTCCTACCTTTAACCTTACACTTTTCAAGACTAATGGAAATATGTATTTTCTGTCTTTGCTTTACTCATATTTTGTTCGATTTAGCTTCTTACAGCAAGTGCTTCATCCCGTGTCTGAAGAGGCTTCCATATAACACACAATAATAAAACATACCACATCGTATTCGTAATTACTCATTAATATCTTAGTATAAAAAAACAGATAAAAGTAGGAAACGCACGAATTAATACGAACATTAACACGGTACTAAATAAGAAAAGAAAATAACAGCGAGACGAAAAAAAATGGTCATGCTTAAAAAGTGTTTATCAAAATAATATATGGATAAAATATCAAAATATATTGCGATTGGGAAGAAGGTACTTTTCAGAAAAAAAGGCGAAAAAATAAACTTCTTGAAAATTTGAACGGAACTGGGTTGTTTTTTAACCGTCACCCTAAACAAACCTTACACTAACCTTAAAAAAAAAGTTTTAAGTTTAGTTTGGCAAAGTCGGTATGGTTCGGTTCAATTCTGTAGAAGCACCACCAGAAATTATAACTACTCATTTAATCACCTTTCAGACGCAGTAAACAAAGGACGCCTTCGCGTATAGTGTACTAGAGATTGCGCAATCCAGCACTGCACCTCACTTGAAGCGCTTTTGCTTGGTCAGAGGCCAGCAGAAATCCTGAATTTAGAAAAAAAACATGTCGGAATAAGTAACGAGAGATATGTGTTATTGCAGAGTTTTCCTTTTCCAACATTATAAAGTGATGCATAACTCGAAACCGGTACGCCGAGCACACAATCTGCGCCTGTAACAACTACACAACAGGACTCTGATAACAACACATAATCATTGTAGAAGAGAAAAATATAAATAACGAAGAGAGAAAAAGAAAGAAGGAAATTCAAACTAAACATCAAAGTCTATAGAAAGAAAAAAGAAAGAAAGCATCATTGAAGACGGTGAGAAGTGGCCAAGTAAGATAGGCTGAGTTACGGTTAATGTTGGTGGGGAAACACAGGCGTAATCACCCAGTAACAGCGAAAAGAAAAATAAAGTGGAAGGGGGTGGGGAAAATCTAGAGGTTAATGCCCTTCTGCCCTTATCTATCACGGATATTGTACACCCGAAGGATTTATGATCAAAGTGGGCAACTTAAGTCGCGTTTACAATGAGCGGAGACTTGACTTGGCGTCAGTCGTGGCAGGGATCAGCGCTGATGAAGACACTCTCCTGGGTAGGGTGACTGCGGATATTTGACCAGCGCTGAATTATGTCCTTCGATTGTCATTAGTCGAGAAACCATTGGTAAGAAATATACAATTTGCTTTATACTCAATCACCACACATTGACATCTATCTGTTTGTATATATATCTGCTTGTTCAGTGGTTGAGATAGTTGTGCATTTTTCTCTAGGAATGATATGCTCCCGAATCCAAGTAACGAGATATATTTCAAAGACTTAACAACAGAACAGCGAACAAGTCGTACACCTTTAAATTCAAATACTCTATTTAATTTTTACATAACTGCTATTGATCTAAAGAACATACTTTTAGACAATTCAACGTTCTTTGTTATTGGTACTACCAGCATTAACATTCAATTTGCAAGAGACTTAATAGACAGTACTGCAAGATTTATTAAACCTGATTGTATGGATTTTTATATCATCTAATGAGTTAGATACAGAAAAAATAATGGGCATTTCTATATCTGTCTCCGAAAACGTTTGTCCATGGCACAAGTCATATTATTGGATTTTAATGGCCGAAAATTAATACATGCACATTTATGGCTTGATGTTACTGAGCGCAATTTGCCTGGATCTGCCTAATTGATTCGTTTGTTAATTTTTTTTAGGACATTATGCTTCTAACTCGATTGTTTTAATTTACAACACAACCTGAACTTGAGATGAATCGTGGAGAGAATTTTGTTACATACACTATCCAGACAAGTACTACACCTATGAGTTGGCACAGCTCACAACATAAATAGTGTATTTATACTAAACGATGTCGGTATTACAGCAACCAAAAATGGTATCACTTACCTGTCATGTATATCTCTTAATATAACATAAGTAAATGAGATTGGAGCCATTAAAAGTAAATCTGGCTATACACTTTGGAGGAATGAAAATTTCTAGAAAAACATTTGTCTGTAAAATTAGCATTAATTCAAATCCAAATATATCATTATACTGATTGTCATAGAAAGGAAGATACACATTCAAAATTGTGTTTAATGAATTGAATAAAATTATCTGTAAAAAAGTCAATGTTCAAATTGAAAATTGTGTTCCTGTGTTGTAGAGTTTAATGGATTGAATAAAATTATCTGTAAAAAAAGTCAATGTTAAAATTCAAAATTGTGTTCCTGTGTTGTAGAGTTTAATGGATTGAATAACATTATGTGTAAAAAAGTCAATGTTAATATTGAAAATTGTGTTCCTGTGTTGTAGAGTTTAATGGATTGAATAACATTATCTGTAACAAAAGTCAATGTAAAAATGACATGTTTATAAAACATGATACACTTCAAATATATGTATAAATATGCTATAGTTGCATACTGTATAACCACTGGAAACACTGATAAATATATGATAACACTAATGATTTCACCGATAATTATAATGATGCTAATTATAAATTAACATAGCCAGTGATCCCTCTAATAAAAACTATTTATAATAAATTTATTAACTATTTTTATACATTTCAATAAAGTTTTATCTATAATTGTTCCATTTGTATAAATACGATTGTTGAAAATATGTTAACTAAATTATAGATTAGAGAATTTAAAAACATGATCTATGGGGATATTTTTAGAAATAAAAAGTTTACAATTATTGTATATTTCGTTGTGAAAGAAAACTTGGTAATATGACATAATAGTAGCAGGACACACAAGTCAGTCAAAAGACTATATACCGCCGCATTACAACAAGGATTAGTAAAAGTTTTAGTTTAGTTTTACTTCTCTATACTGTATACAGTATTCCCAAAGTTACATCATGAAAACGTTGATAACTGTAAACATGTTTATCTGATAATACTGCATGTTATCATGCATGAAATTGGAAAGAAATAGAAAGTTGAAATTCCGTCAAAATTTCAACCATGATCGAACCTTTAGAACGCAAGTGTCACATTCAAGTTTATATAATATGAACGACAATAGCTGCATTTTTTCTTTAACATTCTTTGCAGATATTTTTTTATTGCACATATCGTAAACTTATTTATTTGTCACAAAACTGTATATGAAATAGGTAAGGCATACATATACAGTTGCTGAAAGTAGAAAATAATGTTTTCAATATGTTTGTGTTATTTTCATTATTTTCAGTTTTAGAGTAACACTTATTTGATTTTACTTCCTTTTACATCAGGTTCTCATGCGGGAGTGCATCATAAGTTTGCAATGTTAGCATATGCGTTACATTGCGGCACGAACAAGAATATGAAAATGAAGACGACGAAGTGAGGACGAGGAAGTAGCAGCAGAATACGAACAAGAAAAGAAAAGAAGTACTTGAACCTGATAAGGAAGTACGAAGTTAACTATAAGAAGAATAGATATACGAACAAGCACTTCAATCAGTGGTTGCGATTGTCAGTAGCGTGTAGTTGGTGTTCTCCGTGTATGATCATCACCTCAACTACATCAAAGTATAAGCTTATCGAATTTGGAAACTTATCCTCCTAACATCGACCTCAGCCGTAAGATCGCAGAAGCAGCCACAACATTGTTTTATGTGAAAGGTGTAGGCATAGTTAACCACAGTAAAATAATCACATCATTCAAGGAATGCCACTTCGGTTTTCAAACTTCGAAATCTGGCAAAATAAGGTATGTCGATACAAGGCATTTCATGGAAAAGAAATCACACGAGTTGCACTACTTGATACTCAGATATTCTTTCTATCCCACAGTCTAGTGTTGTTTGTTCAGTTTTAACATCCCTGCAAAAGCAATTACTTTACCAACATATTGTAAAACATTTGAATCACCCTAGTTATTTGTACAATGAAAAGGTTCCCTCAACAGTTTAGTAAATTGAACTGATATTCGTGGAAAGTTCACGAGTTCACCACTACTTCTGTTAATCAGAGGCTAACATAGTAAGGGCCTGGGTTGGTAGCATGATTAAATAGTTCTATTATTATGAATATTAATATTATTACTAGTAGTAGTAGACGGACGAAGAGGGGGAAAAGGCGAAGTAGTAGTAGTAGTAGTTGTAGATGTAGTAGTAGTAGTAGTAGTAGTAGTAGTAGTAGTAGTAGTAGTAGTAGACGTAGTAGTAGGATGATAAGCAGGGGTAATTTCCAACCTTTAAATACTCATGGGTTCGATTCTTACCTTCAGTATTATAACGTTTGTCAAAAACGATGGTCAGGACCATCCACATCATAATACACTAATATGTCGCCGGTTATACTCATCAACAAATTATCGATTTGTGCACGTCGGTGAGTATTACAGTACTTGCCATTTTCAATGGTCATTGGTCTAAGAATTATCAGGCTCAACGTCCGTTAAAATCAGCCAATAAAGCTTCACCATGCATCGTATGTTAGATAATAAAGTGTATCTGCGATATACAAACAACACTGATTGGTCCCGAAGTATTACGTGTTGTGTTAAGGATACTATTTAGGAAGTAATCCTGAGATTTAGTCTGTTAGTAGTAAACATTGTGACCGGCTGAATGATATTTAAATTAAAGGGAATTCATCGTATAACGTACAATATAATTATTAAGTAATCCGTTCGGAGATAATTTGTAAAATTGATAAATTTGTAGTATAACATGAGTTTTGATTGTCAATGTATGCATTCGTATTAGAGCAGGTTCCTAGTTACAAAGTAGACGACATTCACGATGGCGACTCAGCCTCACTTCACACGAGGCGTGAAGAAAGAGTGGTGTGATAGTGCGAGAACGACGGGCATTACAACCGGTTGCTCTATTAATCTTTCTACGATTTCTATGTGATTAAAAGATCTGCACAATCTTGTTGTTGACGCAACTTTGTAAGTGGTCAGTTGTTTAGTTGGAATACGATTGGTTTGGTATAACATCAGGATGGAAAGCGTAACTTGGTAGAATAAGTTTTATCTGGCCGCATTTTTATTTAAACATGATATGGAATTAAGAAAGAGTCACCATATTCCTTTAATCTCTTCGAACTCCTTCACTGCATTATTAATCAACTTTTATTCGAAAGGAACACTAGAATATAAAGAGAGTTTATAGTTCGGCCGCCATTTTGATAAAGATGATATAAAGTTCTAAACCTTGAGTTGATTCTTGCCCCTCATCACCATGATAATAACGAGGGGATAGAGAGGGGGCCAGTCTGTTAAGGTCTAAGGCTACACACAAACTATTTTATTTTTGCGCGCATCCAGGTGTGGGAGGAAGCATCAGTTTTCTAGAGCTATGTCAGTGGTGTGCTAATCGCCCACAAAATTACAACTCAACATAGGGCATGTGGACGAGTGGTTATAGCACGTGTCTTTGGGCTGGATGACCCGGGTTCGATCCCACTCACAGCATGCGAATTTTCGCGTCTGAAAACTCCCTCTGTTCACCCAGCAGTAAATGGGCTAAAACTCAGGGAAGGTTCAAGGCATCGGAAGGAGAGGGATGGGCTCCGCCTTCCATATGCTGTGACCTAGACACGGTGATTCTTAACAAATCACCGCCGTTACGGCCATGGCAGTGTGCAGTGTGCGATGTCGGCAACGACACTCGTGCGCATCAAGGCTATGCGACCTTTACCTTTATAGGGCAAAAGTTTTGCGCGTAAACAAAAATAATAAAAAAATAAACAAAAATAGTACTCGCATGACACTGCTACACCTTTGTTGTGAACCCTAACACATAAAAACAAACTACGTGAACGATGACACATATTTTCTGAATACATGTGTTCAAGAATTATCAATTGAAAAGTAGTGTTGCTCTTGCAGAGGTGTAAGACTAGTCAAATAAGTTGACTGCTGCTTACTCTACGTTGGCTAAAAATCAAATGTACGTCCAGCCTTTCTCTCTTATATAAGGTCAAGTTGAAAGAATTATCCTCTGGAATAATTCCATTTGCTTGTCGTTTATACATACTCTGGTTGAAGACTATCTCTGATTAAAATTGAAGACTATCTCTGTGTATGCAGTTCTAAACGAACATTAATGCATGCTAACATCCAATTTTTTTACGGATTTCCATGTGTGAATTTTAAGAGGAGATACGCTCTCGTCTTATCGGTCAACCTGTAATGATTAAATATTCTCTAAAAGATAGTGATCTTTCTTCAAAATAAGTGGTGTGATTATCATTAAGAACCAAGAAAACGATACTAATAATTGTTCGTACATAAAATAGAAGTTTAATTTGCCAATAAAAGTCAGCGTAAAAAGTAATTCCTACTTTAATATCGATAATAATATTAAGAATACATTTTATCCATCGTTAGAAAGGACATTTAATGCATACTAATATTCTGAATGCCAATTTTAATTTTTTGGTATGAGTGTCTAGCAGGTGTATTTCTACAAAATTTATTCATTAATAACGCTTGATACATGCTGATTAAATACTTTCTGAAAAAATGTTTTAGTTTTTCTCTTTTGTGATGACGATTATTTGAAAACATATTTGTAAGTACATCAACTTAGAATGTAATTATATTTTAGGTACACATTAAAAGGGATTACGATACTCTGTAAAATGATGGAGAATGTATTACTGACTTTAGAGTATTTGATGATATTAAAAAGTCCTGATACCTATCATTAAAAGCTAAATCTCAAGAAAATTAAAATACTTACTGTCTCACACATAGGTTTTCAATGATACCCTAAACTAAAAGACTTGACTTAGGTGGGTAATGTTAGGTTCAAGTTATGTAAATTTACTGAGCTAAATAACCAATGCATACAATGTCATTTCAGGTCATAATTATGCTCAGTGAAAGTACCATACTCCTCCCCTACATTTTGGTGTAGGGAATGGAAAAGGTAGCTTCCGAGTCGCTCGTCGACTATGGTCGACGATTTTACTTGTATTTTAGATACAATATGTTTATCGGATGAAAAGAAATTGTACGAATTTCAAATACTTAAATTCTTCTATGGTTGAAAGCAATTGTGTATTCTATTGACGTTAAAATGACTAGAAAAATATGCAAGAAAAAGTTACTAAAATAGCTAGAAAATTATTACTAAAAACATATCACGAGAAAAACATGACTAGTAAAATATTACTATAAAAATATGCTTCCTTCGGTTGCATATAGTTTGCTAGTATATATGATAAATGAACATATACTACACTTCTACCCCTCAAGATGAGGTACTGTCTGAGATGCAGGTATCGTGACGAAGAAACACATACTACAGTGCCCCAAATCAAGAGGAATTTCTGGTATGATGGTATCACAGAGAACTAATATATACTACACTACGCCCTAAATGAACAAGTAACGCCTGGAAGGATAGGCTCATGGCCACATAATTGTTAATATACTACCCTCCTCTCCCACAATAAGGAAATACTGTCTGTGGTGATGCTATAAAAACGACAGAAAACATACTACACTACTCTTGAAGGAGAAAGAAATACCTTGTATAATGGTTACATGACGAACGAACATGTACTACACTACCCGTTAAATGATGAGATAATGCAGGAAAAGATGATCCCAAACCAGATTGATCACAACCGTTCTCCGACAATGACGGGGAAAGGATGGTATTATGATTACAGAACATATACAACACTACTCCTAAAAAAGGGAGGGTATCATGAACACAGTGCAGATACTTCACTCCCATCTGAAGTTAAATATCGTACATTATCCTGAAATAGTAAAGTAACCTGAATTGAGCATTAGAATATAGTAATTGTATAGTTTCAGCTACATATATAAATTCAATTTTATAGTATAAGTTTCGGACAGACGGATAAAAAATCTCAATTAGTATTAGATAATAGTCGAATACCTAATCAAAATAAATATTGAAAACGGTAGACCTCAATGAATATAAGTACAACATCCAGAACTAAAAATAGACTGTTATGTGTACATTATTTTATACATGCGTCTATACTTGATTGATTAACAGATTCCGAAGCAAAAACCTTCACACCCCACAAAGGCAGGTCACAGTTGTTGCAGTTTCGCTATTCACTCTTACCTCGTATATTGTCAATTCGTTGTCCCCCTCTGTTGCTATCATTTTTTTGCATCTCACTATATTTGATGTTTCCACTGATAAAGTCCCAGCCACTTATTGGCATCCGGATACGTCGTAATCTGACACTGGTATATCAGATGTTTGTTGGTCGTAATATTACGCACGGGCATTCCATTGCCCGGTGACAGTCACTTGCTCGTTATCAGACTGACAGAAGGCGCAAAAAATAACAGCTGGCTCACATATGTCCCACCTACAACACTGAAAACCAAAGTTGAGGCTCTTATATATATATATATATATATATATATATATATATATATATATATATATATATATATATATATATATTACTATTTCATGTATATAGGCATATATTATAAAATAATATGTTACATATGTAAATGTTTGCACTATTTACCCCGGTTTTTCTCCAGATAGGAGATGAACTAACTTTGACCACCTCGTTATGGTTAGAGTAAGGGTTAACGTCAGGGCCAAGGTAAGGGTTAGCGTCAGAGATAGCGTTAGATATATAGTTAGTGTAAAGTTTAGAGTCAAGGTCAGGTTATTGGTCAAAGTTAGCCCGAGTCCTAATCTGAAATAGTAACAGATCTCAATACGTGAGTAAAGTTTTGTAGAAGAATTAATATATATATATATTTCAATAAAACATATACACGACACTAAATTCTGTCGTCTCATAGAATCTTGTTTAATCCTACGTCATAATAACACAATTATTCACAGACCGGGATTCTATAATATTGCTACATCTTCTGCCAGATCGATTCTAATCGAAATTAATCTAAATCAATATGATAACGGATAACATCTACACTTTTGAGTCCTTTTTCCTCCTCCTCCTTTTTTGTTTAATAATTTTCTGTCATTCATTTTGAATTACAACTAATCTTCCGTCCCCACTGTCTTAACTGACAGCGTTTCCAATCGGCGTTTATAAGCTAACTGCCGATGTTTTTCTTTCTTTTTCTTCTTCTTCTTCTTCTTCTTCTTTTTCTTTTTTAACATTTCTTTCTTTCTTTCTCCCTTTCTACTGTTTATTACACGTGACCATTTTTTTCCAAATTGCGTATTTTGTATAAATTTGAAAACTTTTCTGTGTTTAAGTAAAGTTCTGCTACTGACTGATGATGATTGTATTTTAACAATCGAACCATTTTGGTAAAACTTTTCAATATGTGTTTTTGAGTTTATTTTTGCTAGTTGTTGATTTGCTTATCCTTCATTCTATTTTTATTTTTACATATCACTTACTTTAATCGTGCTTACATGACAATCCCCGTGGCTAAGTTAGACTGTGTAAACGCTTATATATTCAATGTCTTTCTGTGAACCGAGTTCGCGCGCTATGACCGTCTGAGATTGTTACTTCCCTGCGCTGGTGAGAGTTATAAGCTTGACCCGCGTTCGTACGTAGATACCATATAAAAATATTAATTATATATATATATATATATATATATATATATATATATATATATGAAAAGTAAGCAACACAGAATCGTTTGTGTTTTATTCAAGAGGAAAATCATCAGTCCAATTGCATAGATTTACATTTCATGATTGTTTTCAGTTTTTATCCGATGAGAGTAGTTTGGTTGATTTCCTCGTCACTACTTTTTTTTTTCAGCCAATGTTCTTGCTCAATTGTTTGTAAAAAGGATTATGTCGTTTCTTTATTCTAAGTAAATCAAACAAACAAAGGTGACCTTAATCCCAGTAACGAAAAACTAAGACATCATTTCCGTCGCATTTTTCCCGTTAAGTATTATATTTCTTTTTATTCTAGAATAATAATTCTAGAATTATATAGTTTTTTCGTCATTTCATTTTTAATTGATTTATTTTATTATACATTAATTTTCTCATTTATATAAAAAAAATTTTTTTAACAAAACGTGTCTCAGTGTTATTTTCCTGTCTGTGTATGTTATGATGGATAGGCTATGTTTACCAATAATTTAATTGCGAAATGAAACAAGATAATATGAATACAAATGCATGAATAAAAGGCGACAAAAAAGAATTAAATGACATAAACATACATTATTAAATACTTCTTTTAAAGAGGTCACAATGAATACGTAAATATAATAAAACGACGTAGGTAGTCATTTATTTAAAAGAGCTACAAAACAAAACATTGGCCGACACTCACCTCATGATTAAAAATGGCCGTAGTAAGATTAGGTTATCAATATAATATTCATACATTTAATATATCTGCAAAAACCGTGATAACTATGAAAAAAGAGAAACACAGAATATATATATACCCTAGCGGGAATCGTGTAAATTCTTCAGTTTTATCCTGCATTTGAGGGTATCCCTTTAAACTGTTTCCATTCTATGGACGTCATACGCGAATGTAGATTATACGATATTCTTGAACACACTGTGTCCTTAGTCTGAAAGCCAGGAACGTGCATTTTAATTTAAGTTTCATGTTCGACGCATACCGCCATCAGATGAAATTTTAAAAAATACTGTGAATTTTAAGTGACTTCATGTCTTATCTGAATTGATTTGCAAAAACATATATACATGGATATACACATACATACATGCATATATACATATATGCACACATCCCTCCATCCATCCACCCATCCATCCATCCATACATACATACATACATACATACATACATACATACATACATACATACATACGCACACGAATCTTAAAAACAGCAGACAATCAATTTTCTTAGAGAACTCACACACTGAGAAAAATACAAGCATGAAGTGTTCAACATACATACACGCAACCAAATAAAAATGAAATAAATTATGTATATATACATATATATATATATATATATATATATATATATATATATAGTGTGTGCATATATATGTACATATATAATTACATATATATATAGATACATATATATATATATATATATATAGTGTGTGTGTAAGAGTCAAATAAATTGCAGAAGAACATCCGGTATAAGAGATCAATTTAATAAACTGAGCAAGAATAAAATTAAAATAAAATAACACAGAATCACATAATCACCGGTGCAATAATTTATTTCGACCCTATTGTCTTATCAAGCGAGGTGCTTACATTTTTGAAAATCTTTTCAAAAATGTAATCACCTCGCTTAGATGCTTGATAAGACCATAGGGTCGAAATAAATGATTGCACTGTTAATTATATGATTCCGTTTTATTTCATTTAACTTTGTATATATAAATATATATATATATATATATATTATATATATATATATATATATATATATATATATTATGGATTCGTTGTATGTACATAGATTCATTTACATATATATATATATCTATAAGCGTGTGTGTATTTTTATGTGGATGTATGTGTGCATGTGTTTTATATTTATGTATATATCCGTGTATATTTTGTCAGTTCCAGGTAAATGCAAAGGATTCGTCGTATGTACATAGATGCATTTACATATATATATATATATACATATATATATATATATATATATATATATATATATATATATATATATATATATATATATATATATATATGCGTGTGTGTATTTTTATGTGGATGTATGTGTGCATATGTTTTATATTAATGTATATATGCGTGTATATTTTGTCAGTTCCAGGTAAATGCATAAATATTTTCCTTACTACTATTAAGTTCGTTTTTATTCTAATAAGCTAAAGCTAAGTGTGGATAGTGAATCAACTTTACAATAAAATAGATATGTAGATATACACTCGTCTTCAAATATTGTTTTACGCCAAACTAATTTGATCCGAATTTCAGCAATTTTAGGGGAAATCAGAAACCTGACAAATTAGCAGCTGTTGTTCCGATAAGTAATTAACACGCAACGTAACAGGGATAGCATGGAAGATGTAGGAGATTATTGTGACAAGTCAAAATACTTACTTACTGCATAAAGAGAGATGGCAGAATAAGAGACCATATATCACCGAACGGTTCACCTGTACCTATAAAAATGTGAATCTGCGTTTGTTTTTCTTGTTTCTTTTCCCAGAAGAACATATATTTAGACAGTAATACCTCGAAAAAAGATAGTTCATAGAGAAAAACCCAGAAACACTGATTATTTATATGTGATTTGTTTCACTATAGTTCACCCCAAACAATGAGCAATGCCACTTAGACGTAAGGGACTACTGTGAATTAGATACATTATAAGTTGGGGCTTGTGCAGCGAGATGCTTGTTCAAATTTCATTTACACTTCTGCATATTGGTACAGGCAGGGAAACAGGAAGCAGGAAGTTAATTCAAAAGGCGTCTGGAGACATCTGCAGTACATAGGTATGATCTGGCTGACTGACGCGTTGATCGAGAATATTTACCAATAGTGGACACCAATGCAAGACATTTGGTGTAGCACATTCTATTAAAGTACTTATTATTAGGCACAAGGATTGAACATTGCGACAATGTGAAAGGGACTATACTTTGTTAGATAATTTGAAAATTATTACATGAGAGGCTATCTTATGGACCCTGTCCAAGAGAGAGAAACTAGTGATTAGTGCACTAGCCCTGATGTCACAACAATATCTATGCGTGGACGAATGGTGGCGTTGTAGATACAGACTATACTGGCAGGTGTGAGCATTTTTCTAGGTCAGTAGACAGCCATCCTCATTTACAGCATCCTTGGCAACGTCTGCTATATATTTTCCTCAATTCCTCTGTGAATGTTCGGCCGAATAGTTTGAATGATGAACTCTCTGGTAAGATGCTATTAGCCATGGAAATATGTGGTTGAAAAGGTGTATTATAAGTGTTCAAGGAAAGGAGCTTTGTCTTATTTGCATCAAATGTAACAATCCATTAATGTAATAAATTAGGCACACTGGAGTATCCGTAAAAATCTACCAGTCTGATTGTAAATTTTTATTACCATCATTTCTAATCTGAAAAAGAGCAGAAATCTTTAAATGTGTGTGCATTAAACCAAAACCTCTAAATATTATACATCTATAAAAGTCAGCCGAAAAAGGTATCTTAAAGAGTATATCATACACTTTAGTAGAATATATTTATGTCAGTATTTTTCGTTCGTTAGTTTTAGACAGATTTATTGATGAAGCGAAAACATCAATATATATATATATATATATATATATATATATATATATATATATATATATATATATAACTATTATTAATGACAATATATGTATTAGCATACGCTATCAGTGCCTTTTACTCTGCAGTCTCCTTTAGAGATTGAGCTCGATGATTGTCAATTAGTGACAACAGAGCAAATATTGGTCAGGTTCATATTATGTTTTAATAACCATGTTTCTATTTTATTATTTTTATTTTTATTTTTTCACATTTCCGCAAAACATAAAATGTATGTGAGATATAATTTGTACAGCCCGTTTCATTAATCTTGTGCCCAACAAATTTGTATGTAAATATCGTCTCTGCAACATTACAAAATCATCATAAAAATTAACAAAAAGTAAAAAGTTATTGGATTAAAGTGTCTTGAATATATATATATATATATATATATATATATATATATATATATATGACGAAAATAAATGCGCCCTCTCTCAGTGAACACCTATTTGAAAGCATTAAAAAGAATTACTGTTATATTTCATGGTTTTCTCATAAAATTTAAATGCGTGCCAAAAATCATTTATTAACGTATATAAATAAACCCATAAAATGAAACATTAGTAATACAATGGAACCGAAAAAAAACAAAATTGGTACATTCAAACAAAAAAGAAACGCCAATAAATATATAATTAATAATTGTAAAATATTTATTTGCGTAAGGAACGTGATGTGCTTTAGTTGCTTAGAAACGTTTGCTGAACTAGAAATATCATAAAACAGGTGCTCAAAAAGTTAACGTTTTCTCATGTGTGAAACTACTAAGAGGTTGTACCGTTTTGTTTTATTTTGTTATTGATGCGTTTTCCGAGCAATGTGCGAACATCTACTACGTCTGATTGAAAGCTAACGGGATTGGGTGTCTTTTCTGGTGTTTTTCGTTGGGGTAAAAGAGGTTAGAGCGAAATGTTTTATTATACAGCACAATGTATTGGGAGTTTTCTGCTATACTTGAATTTTTCCACATGCTTTAGAATACTGTTCAGCCCGTCAACCTCAACAATGCAGCTGCTTATTTGCCCTGAGCACTTTGCAATTTTTGGCTCATAAAAACATAGCTTTCCCGATTTAAAGACCAAACATTTACTTAATATTACTCTGTGAGTTTTTTTTTTGTTCAAGATCAATGGGAACACAAAAAGGTTTAATTCGAAAGCACATAAATCAAGTGTGTCGCAACAACGCATTTGGATATCAGAAGAATCCTCCCAAAGGTGCATAGATATTTGATAGATAAGGATGATAAAGTGCATTATATACGTTTAAGGACAACTTATCTCATTTTTCATTTGGATATGAAACAAATTAATTGTGACATCAGTCCCGTTATTTTTCAGACACATTTCGTATATCTAAAATTGTTTGCTCTATGTAAATAAATGTATCAAGTTGCCAATCTTCACAGAGGGGTTAAATAAGGTAAATAGGGTTGTTGTGCTAGTATCTATTTGAGATTATTTGTTAACATATTTCACCCCAAACAAGGAATAGCGCTACTGTATTCGTAAATGGTTACTGAGAATTTGGGTGAGGCTTTCGTGTGTAACCCCAGGTTGGTAGCACTGTAGCGAGATGTCTGTTTACATTGGTTTTAAACCTCTATATGTCGTTAATGTCAGGTAAACAGGAAGGGAGATCCAGAGGCCAGCAGCACGAGGAAATAAGCTATTGGAGTAGAAGGCTCTCTGGCATCTTGGGATCTTCACAATGAATGTATAGAAATTTTACTGATTGTCGAGTAAACTGAGGTCGAGGGGGCGCCCTTGTAGCCAGTTCATCGGAACACTATCCATTGAAGTATTTGTAAAACAAGCACAAGGATACAACACCGCGGCGATGGGACAGGGGATGTAACTTGGTTAACAGTGAGAGACCTATTTGGTTTGCGACTCTTTTTTGGACCTTGTCTAGGAGGGAGAGACTAATAGATGATGCACCAGCCCAGACGTGGCAACAATACTCCATGCATAGGCGGATGGTGGATTTGTAGATATACGGGATAATATCAGGTTTAACGAGTTTACTAGAACGGTAGAGGAAGCCCACCTCCTTTGCTACAGTCTTGGCAATATCTTCAATGTATTTCTTCCAATTCATGTTACCTGTATAGGTTAGGCCGAGGAGTTTGAATGATGAACTCTTAGGTAGGCTGTTATCTGCCATGACGATCGGTTGTTGAAGAGGTTTCTTGTAGTTCTTGAAGGAAAGGAGCTCTGTCTTTGCGATTTAAGATTGGACCTTTTTTTACACAGAGCTAGATATATTCTTAAAGCAGAGTTATACAGCAGTTATTTATACTGCGTTGAAAGTGAGCAGCTAGTTAGGTGTTTGACCACCGTTTTAAACTTGAGTTTTTTGTTTTGTTTCTTAGATCAGGAGTACTGTGTCAAAAATGTGTGTGTGTTGCGAATCAGTGTGTGCATTTCGAAGGCATCTTTAGATGTGTAAAGCTGCGCTTCCCAATCTCGTGAAAGAGTAATTAGAATAGTCCAGAATACTGTTCGCAAGAATGCGCTGCAAACTCTATACCCGTAGCGTATTGTTAAGTTTTTATTACAGCAAAATAATTCAATATATCATATAGAACTGAAGGAGTTTCTGAAGATGGACATTGTATCTATAACTAGGTTGGCTTGTAAGGATATCATGGATATATTTGCCTTGCGCCTGAATAACAGCATACACACTAAGTATTCAAAGACTCTCATGTGCTGATATGACTTTTACAGTAAAACATTTGTGAGCAAGATTTAATTTTATACTTGTAAGTAAAAAAAATGAGACCCCATAAAATATGGAACCTGTTTTATGGTGGATTGTCACACTTTAGTTTTTGTATAGACTGGCATATGTCGTCGGACTTCATCTAGAAAAAGTAGAAGTCAATTTTTCATACATTATGCCGAAACCCATTAAGGCGAATTGATTCATTGGACAAGAAAGAAACATCAAGGTTATGTTACAAATAGATTTTTGTTTGCAAAATATCAATTTGTTGACTGATTTATAGTGTGGCTTGTTGCCTAGCATTACTCGGCGAGCGCGAAACAAGGAATTAAGTAACATTATAATAGTGTCAAAAAATTGACGCTTCATAATGTGTGCAAACAGTGGGTGGTTCTACTCGTTTTTGTTAATATTATTGATGTCTTTTTGCGGACGGAAACAGTTTGAAGTTGTGTTCAAAAAGAAGTAAAATGTATAATTATTAATTTACACCGGTTTTCAGACTTAAAGAATTAAACGCTAGAGTTGTTGCACAAGCGCTCATCCACGCACGTACGACCTGACAATGAGCAAAAGGAAATATATATACTAGTAATACCATGCTCAATGATGTCGTGCACTTTTTTCCTATATATGGTGTGGAATATATACTACACTCCTCCGAGAAAAGAGGGTGCACCGCCCGAAATGATGATATAGTGAGAATGTAAAGGTTTAACACTACCCCATAAAAGCGGATGGAATGCCTGCGAGGATAGTATCATGACCAAAGTTATATACTACACTAGGTTCTTCCAGCACTGAAATATTTTACATTAGTCTGAAATAATATAGAAAACAAAATTAATTTTTGAAAAATAGTAATAATATAGTGCGTACTTCAATCAGAAAAGTAATAGTATAATATTGATTCCAGAAAGAGAGATAGTAAACCTCTATTATATATATATATATATATATATATATATATATATATATATATGTGTGTGTGTGTGATTTTATGAAGGCTTACCAAAGCATTCCTTTCAGGACACCAATGATCACTATTAAAGATATATATAAAGATATAATGCTCTGTACTCTGTAATCGAGTATCATCGAGCTTGTTTTTATTGGAACAACCCCGATCTTCACTGAATGATCTATTTTATAAGTGAAAAATCTAAATCTATATATATATATATATATATATATATATATATCTTCCGCACTGATGATTTCGGAAAAATAATGAACCACACGTGTATGTGTATGAACTGATGTCAATCATAATATTGTACATATAGTAAATTATTAATACATACAGACGCAAACGTTTCAAGATTATGGCTCTCATCATTGTAGGTAAGTGACAATTTCAGACGGTCGAGAGGCGCGAACCCAGTTCACAGAGTCAGCCAAGAGACTGCAAGCAGTCGCCCTATCAACACGGCCAACGAAAAATGTCACGTAATTAAGTAAAATTAAGATCTATATGTACCTAGAAGCGGACACAGATAGAAAGCTAGTCGAGAGTGGTCGACGAACGTATTCGGAACTTTGCATTTGAGCTTTTTGAAAGTCTATTTTTGAGATCCCCGATAGTGCTCAACTTTCATTCTTATAAATGGCCTCAGTATAATATATATATACATATATATATATATATATATATATATATATATATATATATATATACATATATATATATACATATATATATATATATATATACATATATATATATATATACATATATATATATATACATACATATATATATATATACATATATATATATATATATATATATATATATATATATATATATATATATATGCAAAATAACAATGGAATATGAACTTAAACACATGTAAACGCTCTACGAAGATAGTTCAGTTGCTAGTTGGAAATCAGAACCTTAATTACAGTTCTGATTTCAAACTGAGGATAGTTGCTTCCTAGCAAATGAAATGTCTTGCTAGAGTTTTTACATGTGTTTGAGTTCATATTTGTGTTAGTTTATTGATTCGTTTATCCTCAATTCCATTTTTATTTTGCATTTTGTCTGAAACATTGTTTCTATTTTCCCTCATAAATATATATATATATATATATATATATATATATATATATATATATATATATATATATATATTAGTACTTCATGTATCCACATAAAATATTATAAGGAGATATAATTTTTTATGTATCAGTTTTCAGTATTTACTTCAACAGTGCTCGATACGTAAGTAGAGCTAGGTAGTAAGCAATGAAAATATATATGGCAATCAAGCTACACAGAGGCTCCCGTGTTTCATCCTAGGGGGGGAATCGTCAGGCTAAGCCTCTGTGTAGCTTGATTGCCATATATATTTTCATTGCATACTATATATATATATATATATATATATATATACATAATGTTTATTATTTACAATTTTTATCTTAAATAGCGAACGTTGCGAAGAGATAGCAAGCCTGCAAAGCTTATATACAATTGTAAATTATAAACATTTCAATCAAAAGTGTTTTTGTAAATTACAGTACCAGAGTTTTGCATTTATTTATATAAATAGATAAATACAACATTTTGGTAATATTGAGATACATTTATTAATCCTTCAAGTAAGACATGAAAATAAATAAATGTATTTGCCTATGAGATAATACACCCGAGTATGTGTTGGAGCTTTTTTTACATCATATACATGGATAGCTACTTAATGAAAATTAAAGTAAAAAAGGCCGTAGCAAAGTATTTGGTAATATTTAAATGAAGACATTTATTAACATTTAAACACTATAAAAAAAAATGATTTAATTTAAACACTATGAAAAAAGAAAAAGGCTGCCTCCAGCAAGATAAGTGATCTTCTTCTTCCCTTCTATAGCGATTTTTGTGCCTCGGAAGTATAACTTTCTCTCTAGCTAGCTAAGATATATTAGTTTCATTTAAATTAACTTGAATGAAAATTACTGATGATGCAATTTTAAGAGATGTGTTCTTAATTTATATTTTTAATTAAATACTTTTAATTAATTACTATCAATATCGACTAAAAAGGTATACTGGAAAAGTAGCACTATAAAATTACAAATCAATATCTCCAAACATTCATCTCTATAATAAAGTAAAGTTGAGTATCCCTTAGTCTTAATATAATAGTTTAATAAACAAAACCTACATACCTTAATCTATTCTTCAACCCAATCCGCCTAAGCTTTCATGGGTTTTACTAAAATTATGCATTATTTCTTTTTCATTCAATATTTATTACACTTTATCCAGAAGAGCTGACTCTTCCAAAGAGTAATTTGCCTCCTTTTTCACTCGCTTCAATGTATCTACTATCACTGCCACCAAATCTATTGTGTGCTTCTTTTTCATATGAGAAAAAGGGAAACACTGATTATTTCAGAATACATAACGAAGGATAAACAAATATTCACTAAGAATTTAGAAGTCGTCGTCCGTAAGCCTCTCCGATTATTATTTTATTACTCTCAATTTTTGTTGACTCTGATAATTATTTAGTTTTTAATTGAATCAACATTTCATCTTTTTCACGCATAACGCCAATAGACTAGAGTGTTAATAAACGGGCGGATACCAAGAAGGTAGGGGAGGGGTGATGGAAGCGAAAGTAATAAATACTATATTAAGATAGGCAGGTCAAACAAATAGTAAGTTATACAAACATAATAGTGTCCAGGTTACTTACCGTTTTCCTGAGAATACGTACCCATAATCTATAATAAGCGGTTCATTTGATTCTGAATTCACCTCATACACACCGACTGGGTATCATTTTTTAAGTTTAAAAAAATCTCTTTTCTTGTGAGGGGCGCGTTTTGGAGCGATATTCCCTAAATAGTTATAAATAATAAAGTGAACACGTTACTCTCCATGATTCCAAAATATATATTGTACGATGTATTATTCAGAATGATCGTTTCATCTGTTAAGGAGAGAATCCTATCTATCTATCTATCTATCTATCTATCTATCTATCTATCTATCTATCTATCTATCTATCTATCTCTCTCTCTCTCTCTCTATATATATATATATATATATATATATATATATATATATATATATATAAAATACATGAAACAATATTTGTTAATATCTTATTCACAAATAGCTCTAGTGCAAGTTACATATTATATTGAATATCGAATATTGAGCGCAATGTTTGGTCTGGAAATTGATTTTTTCTTCTAATCGATATGACCTATAAAGGAAATTCTTTCATGTTGTTACCTCCAATTCTCTCTCCTTCTCTCTCACTCTCTCTCTCTCTCTCTCTCTCTCTCGGTATATATATATATATATATATATATATATATATATATATAAATATATGTATATATGTATATATATATATATATATATATATATATATATACGAGTCTCTCTCTCTATATATAATGTCGGCGCTACAGTGAACCTAACAAACAAATAAATGTGACCACGTTACTCACCGTGTTGCTTTTAATGTATATTCAACAATTCATATAAATAGAATCAATATTTTAGGAGTGAATTATATTCATAAAAATAAAGAAGCATATACACATATATGGTTATTACCCCATCGTGCGTTGGGAATAGTGTTAGTTAACATGTCAGGTATCATGACCTGTAATGCAAAGTTTCATCTCTTTCTTTCTCTGTCTTATTCTTTTTCTATCTCTGTTTGTTGTCTCGTGTACTAGTTTCGTTAAATTACATCATTTTTTGTATTTAATGTTTTCTATTTGTATTTCTCTGTATTGTAACAGAAATACGTAATCATACAATGTTGCGATTTTTTAAATAAACACATTTCACAGATTTTCAGAGGGTTTGGGAGAAAAACAAGCGCAAAATATACGGACCAACTCTAGGGAACTAGTAGTACAAGAACAGGGACAATTTATTTCTCAATATTCAACTTACAAATGTAGCAATGTTTCAATAAAACTGAAAATCGACTTCACAAAAATCAGTCAACACCTTTTTGGATCTCAAAAAAGAACAAGTTTTTTTTTTAAATTTAACGAGTCAACAGATTATAGAATTACATTGCAAGTTGTAGCTTTAGTAGGATTTGCCAATCCAATTGAAATACAAGAACAATTCTTATGTTACACAAAATTACCGTAAACAAATAGATTTATTTAATATTTTATCCCCTTATGTTGAGACAAAATGTTTCTCCTAGTGTAATAGGGTTTGTATTCATTCTGATGGTGTTCCATCAATTGTCTTCTGCATAAAAGATCTTGCTACCCGTCAAAACAAAAAAGATCTTGGTATAATTTAAACAGGCTTCTTACTTTATAGAAACGCGTTTATTTGAAAATACTTGAAGATTGACTGCCAATATGTTACAATGGTGGTCAACTTTATTAAAGAAAGATCAGTTCACCACAGAATATGCTACAAACGGAAATTCTGGGAGCAATAAAGATTTTATGTGAATGATAAGTCTCAGGAATCCTTTCAGGAATATGATAAGCAGGATTTTCGTAAGTGCTTTGAAGATACACATTTCCTGCAGAGGACAAAGCTACTTAACAGACATTTTCAATCACATAAACATACTAAAGAAGTGACTGAATACCACAGATAAAATATGCAGTGATAAACGGCTTGCATTTAATTTGCAAACAAAATGCTATAATATTAAATCATTTGAGATCTTTCTGCTATTCCTGGGGCTTGTAAAATGAAGAGTGATATAAAGATTCAAGCCTTATTGAAGCCAATCTTGAACAACTATGAACTAGAGTTAAACATCATTTCCTCACCAGACGTATATGTCTAGGTGAGCTCTTCATACTCTTGATCTGCTGGTCAAACAGAAATTCTAACATAAACAGAAGAGGAACAACTCTGTCAGTGTTAGTGTGATAGTACAGTCGAGATACCAGTTATATACCAATATCTAGACAAGTTATACCAGTTATATACCAATATCTAAACAAGTTATACCAGTTATATACCTATTTGGAGACGAGATCAGCATTTCTAGAACAAATAGTTTCCTATTTCTCATAAGAAGTACTTAATATATTCCCGAAGTATTCAAAGTTTTACATATGCGAACTTGTGTTCCTTTATTCAATAAGTATATACATCAAAGGCAGAAATCGTCTCCTCTAAACTGAGAATGTAATATGTGCGTGGTCATCTAGTCCGATCTCATATTATGTATGTGTGTACTAAATGACAGGAACGGGTTTCATCTTGGAAAAACATGTTTCACCTTATTGAATTGATATACAAATTATGTGTACTCGTTTTATTTATTGGTTCATAGGACATATTGCCTTGATTTACATTAAGTATTTTCAACATTACCAGTATCAGAATAGGTTATTAAAAAAACTGACCCAGCTATTACCTGTTTTAGTCCCGTTTACATTTATACTAAAGCTGTAAGATATTGGTTACTTATATATATATATATATATATATATATATATATATATATATATATATATATAGAATAAATATGAAACTAAAAGTAAACTTTTAGTAGAAAGAACCTATAGTGAAATGGTAAAAGCTCAATATACGAGATAGAGCAATTATAGAGATAGATGGACGAAGAGTGATAAAAATGCACAAATGTCCGAATTTATTTCAAACTTCGATTGTTCAATACAAGGTATATTCTGTAATAAAATTATGTTTAATTTTATTACAGAATATACTTTGTATTGAACAATCGAAGTTGCGATTAATATATATTTAAGACTATTACTAAGAAGATCTCCACATCTATCTTTATATATATATATATATATATATATATATATATATATATATATATATATTACCTTTGTATTTACAATTCTTTGCGTGAATGAAAACTCGCTGATGAAGCATTATAAACTAACATTGTATGTTACGTTTTCAGAAACAGTTGAAAAAGATTTAATAGTTGTTCCTTACATTAGATATTTAAATATGTACTACGATATTTACCATGTGAATTACGAGGAAAAAGATTAGAAATATATTTTATATTAATTTTTTTTTTGGGGGGGGGGGGGGCACAGGGATTCCCTGCTGAACTTCTTTCTTAAGTGAAAAAAAATCTTCTTTTTTTCATGTAAATCAAACGAAAACTATACTAAACGCTTTTATAAGGTTTGTAATATATATCTTATATATCTTACGCATGTATAACGTTATATGGAAAGGAAAACAAGAAGTTTTATAACTGTATCCTACCATGCGGAATATATTGTATTCGTGTCCATACAAAAACTGAAAAAAGAGAAAACATGTGAAATATTTAAATTCCATTATCTCATTTATAAAAAAATATCATGCATTAGTCTCTAACATTAACCCTTAGTATTACTACACTGCATTTTCCGCTACAACTATATATATATATATATAAATTCTTTGTAGAATGGTAGGAAAAATCCCAGCAGAGTGCTCGATTAATTAAGAATCAAGGTTAAGAATTAAGAGCATAATATTTATTTATTCTGGTACAGAAAAATTAGTACAACATTCGTACCGTCGGTTTCAAGCACGGAAGGTCTTATCCATCCGGCTCTCTTCAGCTTCTGTTGTCATCTGTTTTGGAAATGTGAGGTCACATGACACTCTTGTTGGGACGCGTTATTTGCTCAGTGTGTTGTGTGTGTTTGTTTAAATTTGAATTTAGTGTCATAAGACCGTTGAGATTTAAAACACGGGAGAAGAAAGAGAATTCGAGATTAAAGGGAATAAAAAAGGGGAATAAAAAAGGGGGGTAAAAAATAAAAAAATATATATATGAAAAAATATATATATATATATATAAATAAATATAAAAAAACATATATATATATAAAAACATTTTAATACTAAGAATAAAGGAATAAAAAAAGAAAAGAGGAAAAGAGTATAAAAAGGTATAAAAAGAAGAAAAAAAAGGGGGGGTTAAAAAATATATATATAGAGAGAGAATAAAATGTAGAGAATAAAAAAGAGCGAGAGAGAAAGAAAGAATAAAAATAGAAAGAATAAAAATAAAATATATAAATAAAAATAATAATAATAATAAAAAAAATAATAAAATTAAAAATTAAAAATTAAAAATTAAAAATTAAAGATTAAAAACAAAAATAATAAAAATAAAGAAAGGGTTTCTCTGAAATTCCCGTGAGCCAAATTATGAATTTGTATCATTAGCCGTTATATTTTTGAAGGTATGCGTTCTAAAAACCGTTGGTGTGTAAGAATCTTTTCTCCAGATTGGAGAGATTTTTAATGAAGAAATTCGGAACTAAGGGAGGTAACTAAGATGGAAATATGAAATATTTGAGTTTGTTAAATGGGTTTGTATATTAATCTGGTGGTTGATAAAAGATAAAAAATAAAAAATTAAATATTTTTGCATTTTGGTGAAAGTCGAAGTTATTGCTCTTGGAATTTATGTGGATATAGTTTGTTTAAATGGATTTGTAGAGTAATCTATTGATTGATGATTAATTAAATTAAATATTTTTGTATTTTTGTGAAGGTCGGAGTTTTTGCTCTTGAAGTTTAAGTGGATATAGGTTGATGAGGTGTTTGTTCGTTTTTATTGTGTTTATATTAGTAGAGGGGGGGGGTAGTTAGACATTATGTGAATCGGTCAGACCAGTTTATAAGCAATGCTTGCCTCTTGTGTACACATCCCTTGAATATTTCATCGCGGACATTTAAACAGGCTGTATTCGGATCGATGATGGCTTTTGAAATGTGGTATTTTTCAGCGTCACATAGAGGACATCTGTTTATGGCTGGAGAGAAGGATGGTTTTCTCTCAATTATTTTCCATTTGATGGTGAAGGGTGTGTTTTCTTCTTTAAGCTGCCATATTCGGGTCGCGAGTGCCGTATTAGCCTTGTTTTTGTATCTGAAGGAGTTTCTGTGTGCATATAGCCTTTGTTTGAAATTTCCCTTCGTCATCCCAATATATTTTTCTGCATTACTGGTATTCTGGTCTGTGACGGTTGCTTCATAAATGATTGAATTGATTTTGCAATTTCCCTCCAGGGGGCAGTTGTTTTTGTCTTGGCATGAGCAGCCTGCGTTTGTAATTGTTTTGGGTTCTGCAGAGATAATTTTTCTTATTGAAGGGGCAGTGGAATAGCTGATCTTAACAGAATTTCTGTTAAAGAATCTCAAACCTTTCATCCAGTCCCGAAATTTTCAACCAAGCAGCACCATATTACAAACAAAGCGCTCCGCGACAGCGGGTTTAGAGAAGAAATCTCATACACCCCCAACCGAGACCAACCACGGGGGACCCGCAATAGAAGGAGATCGGTGATCTGGTTTTCCCCACCCTATTCGACCAATACCAAAACAAAGGTAGGCCAACTTTTTCTCAAGTTGCTCGACAAACACTTCCCACCCACAAATGAATTACACAAACTTTTTAACAGAAATTCTGTTAAGATCAGCTATTCCACTGCCCCTTCAATAAGAAAAATTATCTCTGCAGAACCCAAAACAATTACAAACGCAGGCTGCTCATGCCAAGACAAAAACAACTGCCCCCTGGAGGGAAATTGCAAAATCAATTCAATCATTTATGAAGCAACCGTCACAGACCAGAATACCAGTAATGCAGAAAAATATATTGGGATGACGAAGGGAAATTTCAAACAAAGGCTATATGCACACAGAAACTCCTTCAGATACAAAAACAAGGCTAATACGGCACTCGCGACCCGAATATGGCAGCTTAAAGAAGAAAACACACCCTTCACCATCAAATGGAAAATAATTGAGAGAAAACCATCCTTCTCTCCAGCCATAAACAGATGTCCTCTATGTGACGCTGAAAAATACCACATTTCAAAAGCCATCATCGATCCGAATACAGCCTGTTTAAATGTCCGCGATGAAATATTCAAGGGATGTGTACACAAGAGGCAAGCATTGCTTATAAACTGGTCTGACCGATTCACATAATGTCTAACTACCCCCCCTCTACTAATATAAACACAATAAAAACGAACAAACACCTCATCAACCTATATCCACTTAAACTTCAAGAGCAAAAACTCCGACCTTCACAAAAATACAAAAATATTTAATTTAATTAATCATCAATCAATAGATTACTCTACAAATCCATTTAAACAAACTATATCCACATAAATTCCAAGAGCAATAACTTCGACTTTCACCAAAATGCAAAAATATTTAATTTTTTATTTTTTATCTTTTATCAACCACCAGATTAATATACAAACCCATTTAACAAACTCAAATATTTCATATTTCCATCTTAGTTACCTCCCTTAGTTCCGAATTTCTTCATTAAAAATCTCTCCAATCTGGAGAAAAGATTCTTACACACCAACGGTTTTTAGAACGCATACCTTCAAAAATATAACGGCTAATGATACAAATTCATAATTTGGCTCACGGGAATTTCAGAGAAACCCTTTCTTTATTTTTATTATTTTTGTTTTTAATCTTTAATTTTTAATTTTTAATTTTTAATTTTTAATTTTATTATTTTTTTTATTATTATTATTATTTTTATTTATATATTTTATTTTTATTCTTTCTATTTTTATTCTTTCTTTCTCTCTCGCTCTTTTTTATTCTCTACATTTTATTCTCTCTATATATATATATTTTTTAACCCCCCCTTTTTTTTCTTCTTTTGATACCTTTTTATACTCTTTTCCTCTTTTCTTTTTTTATTCCTTTATTCTTAGTATTAAAATGTTTTTATATATATATATGTTTTTTTATATTTATTTATATATATATATATATATTTTTTCATATATATATTTTTTTATTTTTTACCCCCCTTTTTTATTCCCCTTTTTTATTCCCTTTAATCTCGAATTCTCTTTCTTCTCCCGTGTTTTAAATCTCAACGGTCTTATGACACTAAATTCAAATTTAAACAAACACACACAACACACTGAGCAAATAACGCGTCCCAACAAGAGTGTCATGTGACCTCACATTTCCAAAACAGATGACAACAGAAGCTGAAGAGAGCCGGATGGATAAGACCTTCCGTGCTTGAAACCGACGGTACGAATGTTGTACTAATTTTTCTGTACCAGAATAAATAAATATATATATATATATATATATATATATATATATATACATACATGTATATATGATTAATTATTTTATGTATATATAATTATAATAATATGATGTTATATACTATATTCTGTATAAATTGTCAGTATAAACTCCAACAGCGCTCAATACATGAGGAGATCTTCTTAGTAATAGTCTTAAAATATATTTATCGCAATTTAGCTATACAGAGGCGGCAATGTTTCATCAGCCCCCAAAATCCTCAGACTATGTGCATGAACGCATTTTAGCTTAATTGGCATACATATATGTCCATATATATATATATATATATATATATATATATATATATATATATATATATATATGAAATTAAAATGGAATAAGCGGAAGACCTAAAAAGCTCAACGTTTCGCCCAAATGTTATAATAAACAAAAATGCAAAAAATCACATTTTCTCGTTCGCACTTGACAAACCCCATATTATATTTGAGCGAAACGTTGAGCTTTTGAGGTCTTCTGCTAATTCTATTCTTATTTCATACGGTCAGATTATTTTATCCTTTTATCTATTCATATATATATATATATATATATATATATATATATATATATATATACACTTTTGAGGACGTGTATAATGTAATTCCGCAAAGAAAACGGTGTTTACACAATGGTATTTCTCCTTACGAATATCAGAAAATCCCAAAGATTCCAGGGATATTAAGAATAAATATAAATGAAAGGAATCTGGCTTAATTGGTGTCCAATAACAATGCATGAAATTATAGACAAATCTGAAATATAAGAATTTTTAATTACGAAGTTTTTCCCATCTAATTTGTCCTAAAACCCTTTCAAACACCCAAATACATTTAACAAATATTTATTAACTTATATGTAATAGCTATTATTTAAATTTTACAAAAGTCGGAGGTATCTTAATTTTCACGTGGAACGTCTACTCCTATACTGTTTACATTAAATTAATTGAATTAAATTTACCCAACATCAGCGGCAGTTACACCTAGAATCTGTGCTCAACAATTCCTCAAGATAGGTTTATTACTTTAGGAGTGAATATATTTAAAACTATACTTTAGGAGTGAATATATTTAAAACTATACTTTAGGAGTTAATATAATTAAAACTATACTTTAGGAGGTAATATATTAAAAACTATACAAATATCTAACTTTCCGAAAGTGATGAATGCCAAGTTAATAGTAAGTAATCGATATTAATGAGATTAAAACAAAGATATAATGCGACTAAGCTTTATATCTAGAACCCTGATTTAAATTTTAACCAAATCCATTACACATTTTTTTACTCAAGAAAATGCCCACAAAGTGAGGCTTAATATTAAAGGAAATTTATATTCAGTAAGTCTTGTTTAATTAATACCTAATTACTATGGATCTAGTTTTATGTAAATCTGAAATAGTTTTATTTTTAAATGTGATGTTGTACGCATATTAGGTCCCTTAAAACACATATACCACCCAATAAAACTGAACTTTGGAGAATATATTTATACACACACAGGTATATATTTATATATATATATATATATATATATATATATATATATAGATTAAATTCCCGAAACAGTTTTTCATGGTAAACAACTGATGATCCCTTAAAATAGTGTTAGAAATAAACTAATACAATAACTGTAAAAAATAAATTGACTTACATGAGTGATTTTCCACTGGAAGACTTGGGACTATCATTTTTTTTTTTTTAATATAGTTTTAATGGTTGAGAAACTTCCGAGACTATATATATATATATATATATATATATATATATATATACGTCTAACAGTGTTGGAATTTCACACAAATCGTAGATATTTTATTTTTCACGAAGATCTGCACCCCGTTTGTGCCACATTTTCATACAACTAAACCTCACTAAATATAACCACAACTCTTACTGCACAACATTTAATAATCAAGTAATTAGTTCCGGACACTATCTCATACATAGACATATGTAAAGATATACTGATATATATATATATATATATATATATATATATATATATATATATATATATATATATATATATAATATTAAATGAAATAATAAAATAAGGTGTCAATCAAATTTTATTATAATTCAAAGTGCAAGCAAAGTATCTTAACGTCCATCACCAGGAAAGATATCCAGAAGGTTGACTGAAGATTGATCTAAGTAATGAGTGACAGTCCAAATACGAAGCATTGAAAGAACTGAAAAAGTTGTCCAATCGTGAGATGCGTCAGCAATCGATGAAGTGAAAAGTATCAAATGTTTAAGTTGATTATTACAGCAGTAATACTCAACTTAAACATTGGATACTTTTCACGATTAGACAACTTTTTCAGTTTTTTCAATTCCTCGTATTTGGACTGTCACTCATTACTTGGATCAATCTTCAGTCAACCTTCCGGATATCTTTCCTGATTATGTTTTTTAAATTGTATAACTTGGATGGATTGTATAGATTCAACAAGGAAAGTATGTTTTTGGGTTGATATATTTGATGTTATATTTCGTTATGTATTTTGTATATATTTTTATATATTTCCGGTAGTAATACCACTACGGTAATGGTCCTCCGAGGAGAAGAATTATCTTTGAAAACTCATGAGCTTAGGACGTTAAGATACTTTGCTTGATCTTTGAATTATAATAACATTTGATTGGCACCCAATATTATTATTTCATTTTATATTATAATATTAATGCTCTATCCAGTATATCCAGCTTCAGTTTTTATCCGGATGTTTAACTAATCATGAGATATAAGTTGACGCTTTATCTTGTGTTGGATTACCTTATATATATATATATATATATATATATATATATATATATATATATATTTGTTATTGTTTATTATCTATGTACGTATACGTTTCGTCCTTTATCAATCGGGACTCTTCAGCATAGAGATATGACTAATAACTACCGGTCACACGATTCGAAACCCTGTCTTGGAAGTTACCAAACCATTAAAATTATATTAAAAACAAACCCCAAAAACCTTAAGTCTCAAGTCGTTCAGTGGAAAATCACTTATGTAAGTAAATTGAACTTTTTCAGTTATTATATTAGTTTGCTTCTTACATTATTTAAGGGATCATCAGTTGTTTACCATGAAAAACCGTTTCGGGAATTT
>OY744524.1:30366402-30381402 GCA_963556195.1 Sepiola atlantica | reverse complement strand
ATCAAATTTTATTAGAATTCAAAGTTCAGACAAAGTATCTTAACGTCCTTAACTCATGAGTTTTCAAAGATAATTCTTCTCCTCAGAGAGTCATTACCGCAGTGTCATCACTGCAGTTGATAAAATTACACTTTGAAAATATATAAAAATGTATACAAAAATACATAAATATATATAACACATCAACTATATCAACCCAAAAACATACTTTTTTGTTAAAGCTATGCATTGCATCCAAGTCATACAATTTAAAACATATTTAGGAAAGATATCCAAGAGGTTGATTGAAGATTGATCCAAGTAGTGAGTGACAGTCCAAAAACGCAAACATTGAAAAAAATGAAAAAGTTATCCAGTCGGGAAATGCGTCCGCACTCGATGCAGTAAAAGACAGTGAAAAATGCATCCAATGTTTATGTTAATTAAAACAACGATAAATGAACCAAAGCAAATAAAAAGTTCAGTAAACTCACTTTGTGTTGAAATCATGATGTTCAAAATTCAAGTTTCTACTTATTTAATCGGAGTAGCACAAACCATAATTCGCTGGTTAAATGGAAAATCCGCTAAATCCGATTTGAATAAACCATATCTTCTTCCGGGTCCGATAAATATTAATCCAATGAATAAAGTTAAATTTGAAGGTAATCACTCTCCCGCAAGCCAAGTAAACAGAATCTCTTCTCGCCGATCAGAAAGCAATACTAAATTACCTGCATGCCTACTCATTCGAACGACGTCATCAGAACGGATGGTATATGTCTAATTTAACAAAGTAAAAGCGTCATCATATATTGACAGATATGTCAAATCAATTCAACTAATACTGGATGTTACTTGGCTGGGTCAAATCATAAGTCTAGGTCAACGGGAAGGGGTGTGCAAATTTAGGTAAAAGCCTCTAATCGCCCTCCCATCCCAAGTAGCTACCTAATTTCCTGGCTTAAGCATGAAAACAGATTTCACAGATCTAGCTCTATCAAATAATTTAGAAGATTTATGAAATTAATAATTACGAAGTTATTAAAGTAATTAGAATTTAAGAATTTAATAGTTTAATTTAAGAATTAATTTTTCTCTAATTAAGAAATTTAAAAAATATTTAGAGTTAAACCATTTGAATATTTAGACTTTTACAACTCAAAAAAATTAAAGAGATATTTAGGCATTTTCAGAGCCTAAACTTTTTAGGCAGGGAGGATTTAACGAACACATCTCCAAAACTGGAAACCTTCAGTCCCGACCCTCACTCAATCAGCAACGGTGGGTTTGATGGTGGTTTTCTACTGTGCATACTTGAATTTCCTTCTATGGCGACATTTGGAAACTAATTAATTTCTAGAATTGATCGGATTTAAACGTTTAGGTGCAGTAGCGATCATTACGGCTTCTGAATTGAATATACCGCAATATCTAGATCCTGGGCTATAAGAGTTTTATTTTTTTAGGATGGACCATTTTATTTTGTGTGGAATATTATTGGATCTTTAGTTAACTTTGAAAACGCATAGGTTAAGGACGTTAAGATGCTTTGCCTGAACTTTGAATTCTAATACAATTTGATTCGCACCTTATTCTATTATTTCATTATTTCATTTTATATCATGCTATTAATGCTCTATCCAGTATATTGAGCTTCAGTCTTTATCCGGATGTTTCACTAATTAAAAGATATTAGTTGCCTCTTATATATTTTGTTGGATTAACTTTATATATATATATATATATATATATATATATATATATATATATATATATATATATATATATGTGTGTGTGTGTGGGTGTGTGTGTGTGTGTGGATAGAAATACATTTTTCTTCATTTCAATTGACTATATATATATGTTTTTATTTATTTTGATGCATATAATGGAGATAGGATGCCAGCACCTCTTGTCTTAAGGCCTTATGGCTGACCCTGGTTTTCCTCTATCATAGCTGGAGAGCTATTTCCAGAAACGGGAAGGTTCACATCATTGCTTACATCTTCCAGCCTGGTGCATGGACCGGGTGGTGGACCCTTTTTATCCTGGGGGTTGGCCTGCCAGTATTTATTTGTGTGTTCATTAATATTTTATATCATTTCCTCATTGTCAACTGCTTCTAATTTATTATTGGAAGTAACCCTGTATTCAGAGAGGGGGTGCCCCGTCTGCAATTCGGTGGTGGGGGCGTGATGGAGTACTTCAGGAGACAGCACACCATTTTTTTTAATATTTGGTCAGAGTTTACTTACAATAAGAAGTATACTCATGTCAGGGTCTCTGACAAACCCCTGTACAGAGAGACCGAATACAGGCGAGGGTAGCACGTAGTAGGCATTCAATTTCTTCGAATATATTCTTACAGGATAATGGATGAGAATTATTAAAAAATTAGCGTCAACTTTTGTTTTTAAAATATCGAGCAGAGAACACTCCAATTCTCAAACCAATAAAATCATCGCCCCATTACAATTATATATCATGATATATTTACTTTTTCACCTTGATTAAGCTCGAAACATTCTACATGTTTAAGTATGCGAACCTAATGTCACGCCTCTAGAAAGCGAAAATATAATCTTTAATTAAGATATGTTAAACGATTTGATGTCTTCCGTTCAGGAAGAGAGCAAAAGTCTCGAAAATCAGTTGTGTTTCTTAACCGAAGTGAATCATACAACATCTATAAGTTTTCATTAAGTATTCTTGACCTTTCAAAGATTTGATATGCTTTGTACGTCATGAATCAAATACAATTTGCTGTAGATCAATTGATGTTATTTCGTTGCTGGGCGAAACGCAGATTCCATGAAATATATATATTCACTTAGCTATAAATCACAGTATGTTTCTACCTTGTTCCCTAGTATACGACTGCAAAGTAACACTTAATTTCCACTGGTTTAACGATTCACTTGCTGGATATGTTGCGGGTACACCGAGTAAGATACACATACTAGAGAATCTAAAAAATATATATTTAATTATATGCCTTCAAATTTGAAATAAACACTGTCTTCAAATAGCTGCAAACAGCTATAATAGTTTGGTATATACTTTATAGTTGATACATTATTTTGAAAATTTGTTTAATCGTCGGAAATACTAATATATATACACATATATATATACATACATATACATATATATACATATATATATATATATATATATACAGAGAGAGAGAGAGAGAGACAGAGAGAGAAAGAGAGAGGCAGTGAAAGTGCATACAGAGATTAATAGGATAGGATTCGTTTCTTTTAAACATCTGTTAATTAATTTTAAATATTAAAATGTAGTTACATACCTAAATACACAACACGTCCTCTGCATTTACGTCCCATTACCGAAATTCAACTTTACTCACTATAACACACATATTTTTAGTAAACTGTCCAAAACATAAACAGTTCTCATTATCAGCATATGACTATTGATTCATCAAAGTTCAGCGTGTTTTATGAAAACATATGCATACCCTAGATCTTATGGAATATTCTTTCAGTAAGCAAAACCATCAGATTAGTTTAAAATTATTATTTTTAATAAGTAAAGCATATATATTTAGGTACGCATCACCGTGGGTGGAACCCTCTCTTAGACGAAACGATGGTTTCCACTTAGCATAACGCAGTACTACTCCGTAAAACGAATAGAGTACTTTTGCTTAGATTCGAAGATATCGAGGAAAACTTGCGTGCGATTACAAGTGGTCATTACCCCGGATGTCGAATCTCGGTGTTCATGCACTCGCTATGTCGAGCCACTCTGATGAGCCGGGAAACGACGAACCAGGTATTTGTTAATGAGTCTATTTATTATTAAAGTATATATATATATATATATATATATATATATATATATATAAAATAGTATAATAAAGTACAACATATTACATCATGTTTTATTTAAACATACACAATATAAATAATGGTTATTTATATGTATTCCTGTCAGAAAAACTTTTATTTATCAGGAATATGGTTAAGTTAAAAGAAAACAGTATTGGTTCTCTACTCTAAAGTGATTTTATTTACCTCCAATAATTTTTGAAGTACCTTCGTTCAACTATGCAAATAAATAGTTGATTTTAGATAATAATGTTTCTTGCATAATATTTCATTAAATATAGATCTGAAGACGTACATCTATTTTGCCACCTAACTGCATCAGTGATAGATTGGGTGAAATATAAGCTTATTAATTTGTATATACATGCTAATATCTGATTCATAAGCCAGACAGAAAAGTATCGTTGAGAGTCGTATTTAAAGTGTATGTTACTCTGCATTTACCTTAAGTAGTACAACTTAGTATGAATAAGCCTCAACTGTCCATCATGGACTCGCACAATACTCTTTAATCCAAAGAAACTCCCACAGTTACCACGGCCTGCCAATCAGGTGCTTTTTGGCAGAGAACCTTGAGCTATGCCACTTTTAGCTGTTTGTTAAACGGTCGCCCATCAGTGATGATATCTTTTCGTAGCTAGAGATTTGAGTAGTCTAAGCATCATTAAACGTACAATGAGAGAGTTTTTATATTGCACCCGGCTTAAAATGTAGATGATTTTAGACGTTAGCCTTATGACTGCTCGGGTTTAAATGTTATATTACTATGCTCTCAGTTTGTTTACTTTAATAGTGGTTTTGCCTTGCAAAAAAGAACACATGTGAACCATCAAAATACCGTTGGAAAATATATTCCGTTAGTAAGTTCATATATATATATATATATATATATATATATATATATATATATATATATATATATATATATATATACTAATGATAATATAATTAACGATAAGTGAAGTATCGTAAGGTGATCTATCGCGATACAGTAAAGCTCAATACGTTGAGTAGAGCACTCAATTTTAAAGAAAAGAAGATGAAGATAAAAGATTTCATAAAATTACATAAGATTAGATAAAGTTACATAAAATTCTTATTACATCGAAAGTTCAGATGCAAGGAGTTACATTAATCCTTAAACCATGGTTTTTCAAAGATAACACTCTCCTCGTCAGAAGATAACATTTGGTAATGTGCTATTTATAATAAACAACTATTACCTAGTTCCATTTCACTTTGAAAAATTGAAGAATAAAACAAAAAAGGTTGGGGATGAAGAAATAAATGGCCGGGAAGGAAAAATTAGCAGTATTGGGTAGCCATTTCCAAAAATAAAAGGGGAAGCTATGGTGTAGATAGCAAAATAGCAAAAGTTTGTAGAATTGGAGAAATTTGTTTTACAATTTTTACAGGGTTTCAAGTAAGAGGTAGATGGTTCAAAAATATCTCACTTGGTCCGTATGGATTCGTACTCCGTTATGTGTATAGTTCCGTAGAGTTACAAGTAAAAATCCTGGACTGTTATTTTAAATATCCAATTCGGCAAATCCGAGGTGAAGATTGTCTGTTGAAAGGTGCTATGTAGAAAAATTCATATCTGCCTTCAAAGACCTGGCTTCCTCGGCAGAAAGATGTTTTTTTAAAAAAAGACGAGTAAAGTTTTTCTTTGAAAAACATGGTTTAAGGATTAATGTACCTCCTTGCATCTGAACTTTCGATGTAATAAAATTTGTATTAATGAGATATAACTTCATGTAATGTTATGTAATGTTATGCAATCTTTAAGCTTCATCTTCATTTCTTTAATATATATATATATATATATATATATATATATATATATATATATATATAAATATATATATATATATATATATATGTATGCATATATAATGTATGTATGTATATATAATATATATTTAATAATCTTTCAATTATTTATACCTACAGACGGTAGCGTTTCAAGCTTTATATATATATATATATAATATGAAACAAAAAGTTTACTTTTAGAGAATAGA
This sequence comes from Sepiola atlantica, assembly GCA_963556195.1. NCBI lineage: Eukaryota > Metazoa > Mollusca > Cephalopoda > Sepiida > Sepiolidae > Sepiola > Sepiola atlantica. The sequence continues at coordinate 30,375,542 of OY744524.1, read as the reverse complement.
ACCTAGAGTGAAATAGTGTAAGCTCAATATACGAGATAGAGCAATTATACAGATAAAAGAAAGAAGAGAGATACTATGTACGAATGACAAATCTATTTCCACTCCGATGCAAGGTGTACTTATAATCACAGGAATTATATAGATGGATAAGTTGGCTGTGGAAAAGCCAAAATTCAAAATTTGAAACAAAATAAAAAGTAATGGAGAGTAAGAGTGTGCGTGTGAAAAATATGGAATTAGTCCTTTTCTCCCCATTACTTTATATTGTTTTCAAATTTTGAATTTTGACTTTTCCAGTGCTAACTTATTCTTCTATGTAATTCCTCTGATAAGATGTTAATCTTTGAAAAGCCTTGGCTTAAGGAAAGACGAATACACATGTTTTTACCGAGTACACCTTGCATTGAACAATCAAAGTAGAAATGGATTTGTCATTCGTACATATTTATCTGTCTTCTTTCTTTTATCTGTGTGTATATATATATATATATATATATATATATATATATATATATATATATATATATATATATATATATATATATATATATTAGTGTATAGGGGTGTGCGTCGAGAGAGTAACTTTTCAAGACTCACCAGCAATACCCAGAGAGCTTCTGGATAGGTGGTCATGTCTGGTCCTCACGAATACCCTTAATATTTCATATGTGGCTCCAAGCACCGTACCCTGGTAAACGTCTCAGCTGGCGGGCTAAACCATATGAAAGTATATGCTACCTAGTAGTTTTTCCTATGGAATGGCAAAGGCTAGACCCACTGCTTATAACTGTGGTGTTATATATATATATATATATATATATATATATATATATATATATATATATATATATATATATATGTGTGTGTGTGTGTGGGGTGTGTGTGTGTGTGTGTGTGTGTGTGTGTGTGTGTGTATAAAAAGTAAAAATGCGCCGATACATTGTAATACCAAGGTAGGTTTCTGGGAGCGCGGTTAAACCACTAAAAGTCATGCACAATCCGTATTTGTTAAGGCATGCATCTAGGGAACTCTTATGTAAAACCTGAGGTCTGTTGTGCATGCTGTCGGTGGTAAATGTTTGCACCGATAGTGTGCTACCAGCAGTTCTATAAAGTGTGGATGGTGCTACACAAACCTTCACCACTAAAGTCAAAGCTTGTGTGTATTTCATCGAAACGTGGGTCGACCATTGCTTAGATACAAATAATAGCTTTAAAGTAACCTGCTATTAACCATGTTTTCTTTTATCAACAAAACAATTTATCGTGATAAATGAAAGAGGGTATAATATAATGGCATCAGGAATAATGCAGCATCGAAAATTGTCAAACTTCGTAAAATTAAAGAAACAAACAAAATATATGCTGTTGTTCCAGCCATACACCGAAATGATTTACACTCTTGCACAATCTGTGGACTTCTCCGCAAATTACTCGCTGGGCTGAAGAGTCATTTGCGACTCAAACACAAGGTTCAATAAACTCCGTTTATTGAACCTCATTACGTCGTAATCGCTGGGAAAGTCCATCTTATATATTAAGTAACCGAGGTAATATATGCGCTTATGTTTTGTAATATATCTACCTTATATGACTATTTTAGTAAGACACTTATTCTTCTTAATGATGAAGACTGCTGCCAGTATGAACTGATAGATCTAGGCAACATAACATTGACTATTTTCTTTCGCTGGTGAATAATACAATTGAGCGCAAACTGAAAAATGGAATCTCAGGGTTTGCGTCGAGTTGACGCGACCTCCAACCTGTAGTGGAATGGGGTCATAAATGAATGGTAACACGTAATGCTGCCGGGGCAAACATCTTTCTATACAACAATTACAAGACACCTCCTTAACCACCGATTTCTATGGAAAATAACACCCTACCTGAGAGGCCAACGTTCAAACTCTTCGGCCTAACATTCACAGGTAACATGAATTGGACACGGAAAAGATTCATTCGACTTACCCGACAGTGAAGCTAAGTCTCATCCATTCATTATGGAGTTCCCTAGATGCTGGAGAGTTCTCTACTCAACTAGCTTCTTATTTCGTGCTGTCGGCCTGTGGAACTCCCTCCCTGCTCCATGTTTCTCCGACTGTACCGACTTGTAGAACTTTAAAACTAATGTGAACAAGCATCCCGCTGCAGAGTACGTAATTTAGGATTACCCCTAACACTTTTAACCTCAATCTCAGTATCCTTGTACGTCTACAGTTGCAACTTGCCTTGTTTGGGGTGAACTTTGTTTTAAACAACTGATTTTTTGAATAGTTCATACAATAATTTTGGAAAATAGATGAAATAGAATCGGAATTATGTTCTATAAGTTAAAAAGATTAATAATCTGTGGTGTTTTCTTTTGAAATGCCACTCCATTACTAATCATTTGTTTTATCTGAATGCATTTATGTTGTTGGTGATCATATTGATGGACCTGTACTTGGTATGTTGCATTATGTTATCTGAAATAAGAAGGGCCAACTTTCGCAGCATGCCGACCGGGTCTTCCATGGTTGCTATCAAATATGAACCCTACAGATAATGACGCCTTAACTGTTTTGAGCCCCACAGCTTTTTATATTTGTTTGGCGTTATTTCTTGTAGTGTTGTTGGTGTATGTAGAAACACTAGTCCTAACTTAATTTTACCTCTGGATCTATCAGAAAGGTAGTGTTTATTTATCACATGTGTAGAAATAACATCCCACTATCACACATTTTATTTGATGTCACAGTTTTCCCAATAAAAAAATATTGATCAGTATTCTTTTCAATTAGTGCTGAGCATATATACACCTTTAGAAGATAATCCCGAAGTTATGCCATCTATTCTTGAAAACCCTTGCTTATAATCTGATAACACTCTTTAACTACACTATAATGTCTGCTTTATTGAATTTTTGCTAAAGCAAAATGCAGATGAAAATAGGACAAGTAAATACAAAAAAGTTTTCTTTTCTATTCATGAAATTTACACTTGGACAATATGTCAATATATCTTTAGAATCTGTTTTGTAAGAGGCACGGTTTTTTACAAGCCCCTCTTACATCTGTCAAGCATAGACATCTCGTCCTCATTGATTTTCTTGAAAACACGTTCAACCATGCTGCAATATTCTCAAAGCGAACTAAATTAATTTCTATTTTCTTTCTTCTTCAGCTAATAACAACATACTTTCTACGTATACGCATATATATATATATATATATATATATATATATATATATATATATATTCTATCTCTAAAAGCTTTATGATATTGTTCGTCTTGAAATATCAGTTATTAAATAACCATTCACTGTGTGCAGTAGACGGATACGTGAGATTTTGGCGCGATACGTGCATTATGGCTTCTGCAGTATGTTTGGTTTTGAAACCGCCAAACTGCGCTGGGTCATGAAGGGCGCAGAATAATATTATTTTAACTGGTAAATGGACGTCTAATTCACGCAATGCACATTAAAGAGATTTTCGTTGAGAGACATCACTGAAATACGGTTTTTAACTGATAGCAATGAGAAAAGAAGGAAGATTTTGCACGAATGATTTACGGACTGATAATCAGTTTAAGATTCGTCTGAGCATCTTTAAGAGATCACGTGTTCTTTGTCCGGTCGATATGCCATGTTTCCGTTTAATAAAATTTTCGTTGCTAAACGTGCAATTTAAATGTACTGATCCTATTGTAGATAGGTTCAAACCACGCGATAAGAGACGCTGCCTCTTACTAGGTACGTCACACTGATGCTTTGCACAGAGTGATCCTATCCCCCCAAAAAAGACTTAACTTCTATACCAAGTTTCATTCATCTATGTATAACAGTAATTGATCTATCGCTGTTGAACTTATTTGTACCGTATATATTTTAGTTGCAGAAACGTTAGTGAATGTTATTAATGATTAAACGGGAAACCAATGTAATATAGTATATAAAGTTTGCTAGTTTGTGTATCTAAGTATGAAATACCATTTTTAGGGTAAGCCACACTTAAGTTTAAAATAACATTTTCGTTCTTTTTTTAAAGTTAATATTTCAAACAGTATTTAAATTAAATTGTCAAGATTATGTTGTTAATACAATTTAATAGTATTGTCACAATCGACTTTTAAATAATTGTTTCATTTAAACTGTCAGGGTTAAGTCTTACATAGTATTTATATTGAATTGTGACATTGTTTTATTTGATAGTAGTATCGTTGAGAGGTCAAGCTTATGTATTAAATGGTATCATCATTGAAATATCACGGTTATTTTAAATAGTTTGTAATTGAACCCCACCCCCCGCTAAAGTTTGAAGTAGTATTTTCATTAAACTGGCACACGTATGTTTTAAAAGTATTGTTATTGATCTGTTACACTTCTTTTAAATATACTTTCCATTGATCTGTCACACTTATGTTAAAAAATGTGTTCTTATTGAACTGGACTGAAATTTTAATAGTATCTGCTTTAACATTTAAGTTCATGTTTTTAAATTACATTTTATTTACCATTTTTGTTTATGTAATACATAGTATTTTCAGTGAACTGCGCAATTTTTGTATTACATAGTGTTGTAATTTATCTGTAACTGTTATGTTATAAATAGTTTTTCATTAGAATCTTACGTATGTAATAAATAGTATTTCCATAATAAAATTGCGTTTATGTTTCAATTTGTATTTTTATTGAACGGTCACACTAACATTTTGGAAATATATTAATATTGATATGCCACACTTATTTTAAATAGTGTTTCCATTGAACTGTGCGGTTTATCGATTAGAGAGCATTCTCATTCAACTAGCACGGTTATGTCTTAAATAGTTAATCTATTGAACTTTTAACCCTACATTTTAAATAGTATTTTCTGAGAACTGTCAAGCCAAATTTGTTAATAGTATTTTTATTAAAATGTCACGCGCAAATGTTAACTAGTGTTTTTATTATATATCCAAGACCATGTTTTAAATAATATTTTAATTAAACTGTCAACGTTTAAATAGTGCTTGAATCGAAATGACACTACCAACATGTAATAGTGTTTTAATCGATATGGCAATTATAATCTTAAATAGTATTATCATTGAACTCACAAGACCAAGTTTTAAATATTATTTTTAAGACTCAGTTTTAAATAGTATTTCAGATGAACTTTTAAACCTGTGTTTTAAAAATATTCTCGATGACCTACCAATACCAAGTTTTAACTAGTATTTTCATTGAAATAGTTTACCATTGAACTGTGAAGCCGAAGCTTTGTAATAGCATGTTCATTGAAATGTTAAACCTATATTTAAAATAGTATTTTCATTGAACTGTCAAGACCAAGTTTTAAATAGTATTTTACTGAACTTCCAAACCTTAATTTAAAATGCTATTTAATTGAACTGTCAACATCCAGTTTCAAATAGTATTTTATTAAATTCCCAAACCCAAATTTTAAATAGTATTTTCATGTAACTTTGAAGTCTAAATTTTATATTGTATTTTCATTGAAATGTGAAACCTAAGTTTTAAATATTATTTTCATTTATATGTCAAAACAAAGTTATAAATAAGATTTTAATAAAACTTTCAAACCTTAGTTGTTAATTGTATTTAATTGAACTGTCAATAGCAAGTTTGAAATAGTATTTTTATTGAACTGCCAAACCCAAGTTGTAAAAGTATTCTGCCACAAAAGAGCAATAGTTATTCATGAATGAGTTATTTTCCTCCAAATAGTCATCTTTATTTTTGTCACTATAACCGACAATTATCAACTGGAGAATCCATATATGACAAAAACCAGCATGGTTACTAGAACATTTTAACAACATATTGGACCATGGAGTGTGTTAGTTAAATTTTCGTCACAAATCTTCCAAATAACTGCTTCAAGACTGCCTTTAACATTTACCCCCTCCTTGAACGAACCAACCTATATGCTGCAGATCGTCCAAGTAAAAATTTAAGCGAAGCTTTTAGAAAAACGCATACGATCTACCTTGGAACTTTTCAAAGAAATGCAATAATCACTAAAAGAAAGCTATTAAATCCGTCACCTTATATATATATATATATATATATATATATATATATATATATATATATATATATATATATATATATATATATATATATATATATATATATATATACTAGCAGAAAAAACCCGCCCTCCGGGCCGTAATCACTAACGACATAGTCTTCTTTACAGAAACCAAAGAAGTAATTTTCATTTGACATTTTGGTAATTTAGAAGAAATTAAAAAAAAGTTGATTGTCGTAGTGTTATTTGATATATTCGAATATGGGGGAAATATACTGTACATGAACATCGTCAAATTTTGTTTTTTAGTAAAAAACAACGAAAAGGTAAATTTATATGGTCTTTAAGATAGTTAACGTTGATAAATGCTATTTTGTTTTAGCATGAAAATTAAAATAAATTCCCCATTGAAACTTATTATATAATGAAATGAATAAACATAAGGGTGGAACGTCGATTCGTCAAATTCTCCAATTTTATACTACTGAGTAATTCCAAATAGGTACTTTGTACTTTTCTACCTTCATTATAAACGAAAGCAAAATATGTAAAGAATATTAAAGTAAATAGTTATTGTTGTAATTTTGAAATATTAAAGGATATTTATTTCTTTTCTACGACACATACTCATCATCGTCATCATCATCATCATCATCATCATCATCATCATCATCATCATCATCATCATCATCATCATCATCATCATCAGTACCAATATGAGTTAACTATTTGATGTTTGGCTAGGAGCAAAATGCAGTTTCTGTACAAAATCGTCACTTAGTTTTCATGTTCTCTGTCAGTGAAGGAGACTCCTTCTAGACAGAGACTATATACATTTTTGTTCCAATTCAGAGTGCCCATTTTGGGGAGATGGATTCTCCCTACGTTAAATATTGACATTGTGTCTAACTCTGCCCTCGTGGGAGGAAGTAAATAGGAATAGGAACAGAACAACCACAACCACAACAACAGCAACACATTTTGTAAAAAAATTGTAAACTCATGTATTTAATTATTAATTTATTAGAAAATACTAATTAATTAGAAACTTAAAAATAAATAAATATGCAAATGAGAGACTGAGAGAATGATATCATGATGAACCAACTACAAGGACTGTTACCCCCTCCTTTCCCCAAAAAGGAGGGGCATATACTTGGGAGGATGATATCACGACAACAGAATAGATAGTACACTAACTCCCCCATACATAAAACTGATAATTTTGAAGAAATGACATCGTGAGGAACGAAGGTATACTGTATGACCTTCTCCCCGAAGAATAGGTAATGCCTGGGAAGGAATGTATCATGACGAATGAAAATATGCTACAGATAATTGAATAAGCATAAACCGTTTTAATGTCAATATAGATAGAAAAAGTGAAAAAAACACTTTTGCATTTATTTATTTAGATAGCATTAAACACCATGGAAAGTTTCATTGTCCACGTGAAACGCTTAAATGAAAATTGGCTGGAAAATATAGTCGCCATCTTTATAAACAAAGATGAATATGCTGGCTAAGGAAGAACAGTAAATTTCATAATTTTCTAGTTAACAAAGACACGTGTATTATAAACTTGAGTTATCGTTATTCCTTAGCTCGTAATATGGTAAACGAACATATACTACACTGAAAGCAACATTTACGAATTACTCAACTATGTTCGTGGTTTATTGTTTCTTAGTAAAATTTCCAATACTTTTATCAATTAAATATATTTATACAGATTTATAATAATTTTATATTGTTCTCATCCGTTAACATTTTATTTTATTAGAAATACAATTACCTTAATATTATCTGGAAGAAAATAAAATATTTCCACATGCAAGTAGTTAAACATAAAACACAAATCTTTGCATTTTTTAACAACAATGCAGGAAGAAAATAATAAAAACATTAGACTTTATAATATGTTTTATTATGATACCGAATGCAAGTAAAAAAAAGTAAACATTTAAACTTTACAATTTTCTTAATTATTATTCTGGATGAAAATGATGTATAATAAAACAGTATGCTCTTCTTAATTACTATACCGGCTGCGACTATGAAACATTCTATCGTTGCTATTTTATTGATCACTATTCCGGAGTTAAATAATTAAATGTAAAAATAAACTGTATTATGATACTTGACGCAATAATAAACAAAACAACACTTTCAAATGTCCTTAATTACTATACCGTATTCAACTAATTATAAATAAAATAATAGTTATTATCATTATAATATATATATATATATGTGCACATATATATATATATATATATACCATATATATGTATATATGTATACATATATACATATATATATTTATATATTTATATATGTATTTATATATATACATATATATATACATATATATATATATGCATATATTATAATATGAAATGAAATAATAAAATAAGGTGGCAATCAAATTTTATTAGAATTCAAAGTTCAAGCAAAGTATCTTAACGTCCTCAGCTCATGAGTTTTAAAGATAAGTGTTCTCCTCAGAGGACCATTACCGCAGTGATATCACTACAGGAAATAAAATTACACTTTGAAAATATATAAAAATATATACAAAAATACATAAAAATATATAACATCGAATATATCAACCCAGAAACATATTTTTTTGTTAAATCTATACAATCCATCCAAATCATACAATTTAAAAAAACATAATCAGGAAATATATCCAGAAGGTTGACTAAAGATTAATCCAGGTGATGAGTGACAGCCCAACTACGAGAAATTGAAAGAATTGAAAAAGTCGTCCAGTCGTGAGATGCGTCAGCAATCGATGAAGTGAAAAGTATGAAAAGTGATGTGTATGTTAATTATTACAACGATAAATAAATCAAATCAAATGATATCAAAAGTGCGATAAACTCACTCAAAATTCCAAAAATTCGATCTGAGCAGCACAAATGAAATCAAAGTTCGCTGGTTAAATAGAGAATCCGTTAAATCTGAATTGAACAAAATTAAAATTAGATCGAGTCAACAAGCACGGTCATTTCTTCTCCCGGGGCGAATAAAAATAATTAAATTTTGAAAGTATTCGCTCTCCCGCGCACCCAATAAACAGGACCCTTTTTCGCCGAATGAAAGGCAACTTT
>OY744524.1:30286402-30361402 GCA_963556195.1 Sepiola atlantica | reverse complement strand
TCTGAAGAGAAGAATTTTCTTTGAAAACTCATGAGTTAAGGACTTTAAGGTACTTTGCCTAAACATTGAATTCTAATAAAATTTGATTCGCACCTTATTTTATAACTTCATTTTATATTATGCTATATATATATATATATATATATATATATATACATATATATATATATATATATATATATATATATATATATATAGAGAGAGAGAGAGAGAGAGAGAGAGAGAGAGATCTGTTGATTACTAAAATTATTCTTAGTGTAATTAACTATATATGTCTAATTTAGGTTAATAAAATAGAGTAAGATAGTAACACAAAAGTAGAAGCCCTTCATTAAAATTCAGATAACACCGATATTTGTGAAATCTTAACAATAGGTATGATACATATTGGAATTAACTTGATACTTACCCGCATTTGATCCTCTAATATCGAATATGCAAATGTTGCTTAATTCGAACTAGAATTTTCCTAGAAATCAAAAATCAGAAAATGGACTTGCCCATTTAAGCATGATGGAACATTCCAGCCGTTTATATACACGGGGGTTTTAGTGTTCTTTTCAGTTAAGTTGTTTGTAGCTCGACTGGTCATACAATTGGACAATAAGTTTTCACTTTAATAGATTTTTCTCTCAACCAACAACTAATTCCACTGAATTATATAAACTCGACGCACATAAATAGCTGCAGCTCGGAACCATGCCATAACCCTATCTCAGTGCAATACTCACCTAACAGAGCAATACTACAGCACAGCGCATACTCTATACCTACTCCGAGAAGGAGAAACACTCTCAATACAAGGCTCAAACATCCGCTGATGAGACAGGCCGAATTGTCGAAACTCTCTCGAACAATCATTATTGGATTAGGATTTATGCTTAAGGCAGAATCACTGTAGAAAACGCAGATTCGTCAGAAAACTAGAAACAGCTGAAATTTCAGTTCACATATCCAAAAATCCTTAAAACTAACATCTTGAGAGTTCCATACACATGATACATTAATGTTGCAATGTAAGTGGACACGTAATGGCATCGCCCAGGAACCTAACATCAATCACTGTTAAATCAATGCCGGCAAAATCCACCTAGCCATAGTCCAGGTTACTCCGTTACAATAAACCAAGCCGGAAAGAACCCATTCTACCCGCTCACGTACTGGGAAAATAGATATATAGAATCGAATTTACACTTGACAGCATGAAATGTTTCAATATTGAAAATGCAAATATTGCTTAATCAGAGCAATAAGTTTATCACTAGATTATTCAGTCATGGACGAGAACCAATCAGCCAATCAGAACTCAAAGAAAGGACTTGCCGGTCTGAGAATAATGGAGCATTCCAACATTTACAGAAATCAGCATTTTAGTTCATTTGTTTATATCTCAACTGTGCATACAGTTGAATACTAGCTACCCCATTCAGTAGACACAAATAATTTATATTCCCTAAATTTCAGTTACTGAGGAATATTTCAAAATTGTTATAGGGGTGGGGGACATAATATGTGTACAACATTTTACAATTAAAATATTTCAGACTTACATTGAATTTTATCTACCAGCTTCAGACTTACATTTTGAAAGTGAAAGATTGCCTGAATTTTAATGTATTCTAAAGACGCTTGTAATAGTCGACAGTTTCTATATCTAACAGTATGTAATGAATTTTGATCGAAATTGGAATAAATAATGATTTTAGACATGGCGTGTAGAATCAGTATATATATATATATATATATATATATATATATATATATATATATATATTAGTACTTCATGTATCCACATAAAATATTATAAGATCATATAATTTTTTATGTGTCCGTTTTCAGTATTTTCTTCAACAGTGCTCGAAAATAAATTTACCTTAGGATGATAAATAATAAATAAATAAAAAAATAAAAAATAAAAAATAGAAAATAAAAATAAATAAATAAATAAAAAACTGAACAAGTTAAAATTTAAAATAGAAATACAAGAAACCACGTGTTAAAATAAATTCGCCCACTGTATTGACAAAACAAAGGAAACAGGATATAAGAAACTCCATTGTTAACAAAAAATAGGATAGGCATAGGAGCGTCACCAACAAAGCCTTTGTTCGCGGGAAGCCCAACGATTGGCTGAGGGAACAAAAAAGAATCTGATTGTTTAACTAGCAAGCAATGTATATAAACACACCTGACAAAAATAACTCCATGCATTTAGCCTGACGATTCTCCCCGGGGATGAAACACGGGATCCTCTGTGTAGTTTGATTGCCATATATATTTTCATTGCTTACTATTTATATATATATATATATATATATATATATATATATATATATACATATATATATATATATATATATATACATATATATATATATATATATATATGATTGCATGTATATGTATACACATATATATACGTATATTTATATTTATATGTATATATACATGTATATATATATAAATATATATATATATATATATATATATATATATATATATATATATATATATATATATATATATATATATATATATATATATATATATATATATATATGATAGACGAACACACTATCCAGGATGGGTTAAATAAATTTCAAAATGACTGCGATTCTAGAAAATATCTCAAATATAAGACTTAAGCTTCAAGCATCTTAAGAAAACATTGAATTTAAGAAAAGCTTGCTTAATTGATAATAGATCCAGACGTTATATATTGTAATGTTTGAATAGCATAGGCCCCATAAATCAACTTTAAAATACTCCAAAGAAACTGAATATGTATAAATGGATGTTTAATATCAATTGTTAAAATTTCAGGAAATCGGAGCTATAAAATTTCTCACAAAGTATTCTCATTCCCGTTTTCACTCATTTTGTCCGTTTTTTTAATGGAACTGTAAATGGGGAGAACTACCTGGACATACTTCGTGTAGTAGTAGTACCAAAACTCAAAACTAAACCTGACTTTGATGAACTTTTCTTTCATCAGGATGGAGCACCACCACATTATGCGTCTCAAGTAAGAGACTACCTTAACCAAGTTTTTCCACAGCGTTGGGTCGGAAGAAGTGGCATCATCGATTGGCCACCACGTTCACCTGACTTGACACCAATGTATTTCTTTGTTTTGGGGTGTTGTTAAGAACAAGGTTTATGAGAAGAAAATAAATACAATAAAGTATTTTAAAGATTACATTCATGTCGCATTCTTAGAAATTGATGAAGATCGGAATTTGTGTCGCACTGTGTGTCAGAGTGTCCTGGAGAGATTGAAATAATGTTGCAATGTTGAAGGAGGACATTTTGAGCATCTGAGAGATTACATTATTTGCTTTTATGTTAACAGGTATAATGAATTTCCCGCTGTTCTGGTGTAGAATTTCAAATACATATTTAACCTATTTAATTTTTTCGAATAACCTAGTTAAAAAAACTTCAAATATTAAATGATAACTGTAAACCTACTTTTGGGCCACCCTGTATATACACATACCACACTTCATATAACTATACATATATATATATATATATATATATATATATATATATATATATATATATATACAGAGGTAAGAAGAACATCCGTATTAGTATCTGAATCCTGAATCTTTAATGTGTGGACTCCTCAGAAACCATAAAGTTCTTCTTAAACTATCTAGCAAGCTAGAAAATAAAACTCACAATACGAAACAACTCTCAAATATCACATTTTCTATCGTTGACATACATAGAAAACGCTACCCAGAAACGGCATCCACTTTATTTTATGAAGTACAGTTATGAATAAATACGCACAATATTGGCCAGAAGAAAATGTCAGAAGTTAATAGTAAAATAATTAAAAATTAAAAACATATATAAAAGTTTCTTTATCAATATACTAACAATAATCATAATATAAGATATGATATTTAGAGTAAAAACAAAAATACTATACTTTCAAAGTGTAGAGATACGAAACAACATGACAGGAGGTAAAGCATGAACATACAGAGTATAAGGGATTTATAAAAATCCTTGTTGCGTATAACAATATAGTCAAATAGAAAAACATATAATTTACTAGAAGAACAGATTAATATATCAAGCTTTATGTCCTATGCTATTTTAAAGATAATATTATGCAATAAGGGTATGGGTTACTAAATATACATCTTCTATCCACAGCGGATGTGCGATGTACCATCACTTTATGATGTGTTTGATGTATTAAAATGAGCAAATAACCACGTCTATATGATTGGAATTACAGCAAGGTGAAAAATTTAATCATTATTTATTTAAATCTACATATTGAATATATTTTAAGGTCTTCGACCCAATTTCCAGGGCCATTGCTTTGTTCATTTTACAAGAAAATAAGTAATAACATTATTTAAAAGATGTAAGGGCGATGATCTATGATAAAAAGCTGATTGGGTGATCTCCCTTATTATTCGAAACACAAATTTCCAAAAAATGACTCTATAAATCTATACCACATATGGTAAAATAAGTCGAGAGATTCAGAAATTTTTTCAAAAAAGTTGATATTATAATAATAATACCAAGAGGAACAAAATATTATGTTTGCCATCAAATTATATTAGTTAAATAAGGTTTTAATTTATAGATCATATGAGAGTCATAGTAAATATATAATTCGGCCAAGAATATTTCCTGAATAACCTTATTTAAATATTTCTTTATAAAAAGTCCAACTATAGTAAATATGTTGCATCATCAAACAGACATTTGCAAAATAATATGTGTCTAATGATGTAACCACATAGCACGAATATGATTAAAATTTTACTATGAATACAAGGTATGACACGGATTTTTTTAAATTAGACATTGTATTAATCCTGCCACACAAGAAATTACGGGACTAAAGATATGGGAAATCGAAATGTTAGCTTTTTATCATTTTCGCATACTCTTATCAATATTGCTATACAATTACCGTGAAACCTCTACTTTAATTTAAGCTGAAAACAGTCCGCATGGATAACGCTAATACGATCCCGAATATGATCTACTTTGAAAATATGTAAAATTATATATAAAAGATATATTAATCATCAAATATATTGGCCCAAAACATACTGTTTTGTTAAACTTATACAATTCATCCAGTTCATATAGTTTAAAACAATGTAATACAGATGTCAAAGAATTCGATTAAAAACAATCTAGGTGGTGAATAGTAATCCGAAAAACGAAAAAGTTATCCACGTGGAAAATGTGCTTGCTATCGATGCATTAGATTCCAATTAAGAGTTTATTCAAGGTGTATGCAAATTAATAATACAGCCATAGAAAAAGCAAAATCATACAAAATCAGTAAGACATCTTGTCTTACTGATTATGTCTAGTTCCGACTTAGATGGGCAGATTAACCGGATTGAAGAGTTATTATAGAAGTTAGTTTTATAGTATTAAAGTATAAATCCAGGGGAAGCAGGGGTTACTACTTCTGCATGGTTGGTTAAGTCATGGCCACCGAGAGTTGACAAGGCCAAGCAACTAACTTCTTGCCCCCCTCTGACGTCACTGCATTGCGTGTCAAAACAATGGCCGTCGTAATAACAATAAGAAGGCATTTCGATTTCTCCATTCACTAAATAATCCATCAAAATTCAGGAAATCAACCAAATTTAATGACATTTTCAGTATTTATTAATTAATGATCACTTTTTTTGGTATAATTTTTAAACAAATTTCAAAGTCTGAATTACTTACGGTTGATTGGGTTAGAAGTTTAAATAATGGTAATTCTGTAATTCAGTTTTTTGATCGTTAATTATTATTTTCTTTAAATTTATATTAAATAAAGATCAGTTTCAGGATAAATCGAATCGTGTTCCTTTCTTTTCTTTTTTTACATGCAATTTTTAAAGTTTTCTAATACTTTGTTTTAAATATTTACAATATCGTATGGTCAACATGTTTTGATATTTTGGATAACTTTAGTAAAGGTGTTTTTTGTTTACAAGAAATGATACATTTGCACCAAGCTTCATAATAAAGTAATAGATTTATTATATTCCGTGATCATTAATTAATAATACGGAACATTTCATTAAAATTGATTGATTTCCTGAATTTTGATGGATTATTTAGTGAATGGAGAAGTCGAAATGCCTTCTTATTGTTATTACGACGGCCATTGTTTTGACACGCAATGCAGTGACGTCATTTTCTAGCCAACCGGCCTGTAGTAACTCTCGGTGGCCACGGTTAAGTTCATAGATGTAAGTAAGGATTTCGCCTCTTCATTTATATTTGGGATCTTCTGGGGGTTGCAATTTTGTAAGCGTTGTGTAATTCCTTACAAATCACATTTTTGTAGGTGGTGTAGTCAAATTTCTAATAGTTTTTAGTTTTATCCGCCTGAATAATAAAGTTTGGGTCTTTTAAAACTTTTTTTGAAAACTCGTACATTTTCTTGACGATCGAGCTGGGTTTTTTAATCCGTTTCTAAAATGTTATTATACCGACAAGATCGAAAAGCGCATTCTCGAATTACACCAGGTGATCGTTCTGCTTAGGGAAACAGGTGTTTTTTAATCCGTAACGCACTGTAGCGATTGTCTATGTTTTCTACTGATTTTTGTATAAATTAATAAATAAGCCGTTTTTATTTTGTAGATGTGTATTCTGGACGTTATCCTGGGTCGCAGATGATTTTAAATCATAGTTGAAAGCTCTCCATCTAACATTTATCAAAAAATGTATTAATTGACTTGACAAGATTGCATATGTAGACCTCCTTAGTATGTTTTTGGCCGATAATGGGAGAAACTCCTCGATGAACATATCCGGACAGTAGTGCCTTGCTGGAGCTTTAATAGAGTAAGATGATACTTTAAAGATAGAAATAATATCTTTAACTAGTAGACTTTAGAGATGAAGATATTTTCAAAGCTTAATGTTATTAACTGCAGTAATGTCATTGCGGTAATGATCCTCTGAGGAGAAGATTTTCTTTGAAAACGCATGAGTTAAAGGCGCAGTCTTTGTTTTGTAACTTTAATAAAATATAATTAATTTATCATTTTATTATGTCATTCAATTAATATATATATATATATATATATATATATATATATATATATATATATATATATATAAATCAGGTTCAATTTATATTCCAATTGACATGGTCTTTCATATTTTTAACTTTTATTTTTATATTTTCGAATTTCCAAAATACATTACATTCCTGTGAGATGCATATTTTAGGATTTGTATCTCTTGTGGTGTGCCAACCAAATATTATTATGTCAATTATCCGATCTGCAACACCTCAATATCATCATAAATATAAACAAAGAAGACAAGTTCTGAAATTGAAAAGTCTTGACAAAAACCTACACTACACAGGGGGTTATTGTGGGCAAAGTCAAAGCAAAAAAGAAAGAAAAAAAACAAAAAAAAACAAACAAATAAAAACGCTTACACGGGGAAAAAAGTAAGTAGGACGTAATTTTGCGTTTTTCAGTTCAGAGCTAACACACTAAATACGCGGCCATTCGAAAGTTTAAATTCAGTTGAATCTCTTTAATATAATTTATTAATCCTATTATTTACTTATAAAAAGTTTGAATAAACTTGAGTGACATTTTAATAGACTAATATTACTTCATTTAGATTACAGATACGTATATATATATATATATATATATATATATATATGAATGTATTTTCATGTAAACATTATTGTATTAGTGATTGCAGAGTTCGTTGTGTTTGCTTACTTCTTCTATTTAGATGTTGTCACATCCTAAATGATTAAGATGTAGACAATTGCATTAAATTTGCCCTTAACTTTATAGGACGTATTTTCGTTGACATATATATATATATATAAATATATATATATATATATATATATATATATATATATATATATATATATATATATATATATATATAAAATGTTATACCTACATCAGAGTAATCCATGGACACGTGTTTCTGGCTGACAGCTGATGACGGTTGTAGACTAGAAACATGTGCCCATGGATCATTTTTATATATTATTAAATATATATATATATATATATATATATATATATATATATATATATATATATATATATATATATATATATATATATGTTTCTATTTCATGTATTCACATGACATTTTATGAGGGGATATATTTTTTATGTATCAAGTTTCAGTAATTACTAAGAATAACAAAAATATAAACGCTACAAATAGAAATAACTAGAACCTAATAGTAATAACCTGTATAGAAATGAAAAGTTAGCAATAAAGAGAAAAGATGTAACTGCATAAATCGTTCACTTTGTCCACTACAACATTAATGCCTAACCAAAAGTATTGTTTACCAAGCCACAATATTTGCTAAAGGAAGAGCGAATAACAAGAAGTACTACGTGGGTATGACCTCCTTAGAATTTAAAACCGTATATTACGAGCACAAAAGAACATTTCAAAAGAGAGAATGTCGAATTAAAACATCACTACCAATCAATGTTAGGGAACTCAAAGAAAATGGACGCTCACAAATAATTAGATAGAAGAAAAATACGACAGGTCAGTACATATATAAATTTAGAGGACCCGTGTAGATTATGTCTGAATGAGAAATTTGAAATCCTAAAATTTGAAGACGTCTAAACTCTATTAAACTATAGAAGTGAGATAGAAAACACAGAATAACGTTTACCTTAGGCTAACAATACATAAATAAACAGATAAATAAATAAACAAAAAATAAGTATAAAAAATAAACTAAACAAAACTCTAAAAACTTTAAAACGAAAACCTAAAACAAAAATACAAGGAGCCACGTGTTAAAATAAGTTCACCCATTATATTAAAAGTACAAATACACAGAGATAGACCACTTTAAATACAGAGCACAATAGAATAGGAAATAGGAAGTAAAACTAATTGGGCCTTTGTTCGTGAGAAGTCCAATGATTGGCCAATATAACAACAAAGAATCTGATTGGTAAACTTGCTAGTCGTGTATATAAAAACATCCGGCAAAACTAACTCCATTCATCTTAGTCTGAATATTCCTCACGGGGATGTAACGCGGGAGCGTCTGTGTAGCTTAATTGCCATACATATATTTTATTAACTTACCATATATATATATATATATATATATATATATATATATATATATATATATATATATATATATATATATATATATAAACGCATCACTATGCTTATTGACTGTAATCTTTTCTTCAACAAAAAATCCAGTCATGCATTTATACTTGTAGTATTAGAGAAGAATTTATTAAATATAAGCATATATATATATATATATATATATATATATATATATATATATATATATATATATATATATATATATATATATATATATATATATATATATATATATGTTGGAATTGTTTACTCGTCTCATTGACATTGCAATCGTCGTTGTGTTTTCGGAAAAAATATTATTTTCTCATATGGAATGTTGAAAAAATATATCTCCACAAAACTTAACGACCTGTTGTCAAAAGCCACAAGTCAAGAATTGTTTATAGGTTGATAAGAACGTAATAAATGATTCGGCGCGGGAGGGACATTCGTTTATTTATTTAGTTATATACCAAGTCTCCATTTAAGCAGACATTTTGGAGAGAAAAATAAGTGAAGTTCACCCCATTCTGATCTAGGGAGGGGCACACATAGTTGAATTACACCTGTTTCGAGGATATTAAGACGATGACCAAAACTATAATGTATCTGAAAATAGGAGAAGAAAAAAGGATATCATGTAATAACAACTGAAATAATAATAATAATAATAATAATAATAATAATAATAATAATAACAATCCATACAATCAAAGCAAAGCATTATAGATCAATAGACTGCACATGCACTCGCACACTAACTCAATATATATATATATATATATATATATATATATATATATATATATATATGTATATATATATATATATATATATATATATATATCTGTAACACATCCACAGGAAGAAGTCATCCTTCTACTACCACCCCTACAATGCAAATTATTTTCTACATCTACGCTCCAAAATCCAAACAAAATTACCCTGAACTGAGATTCATTCTGCGAAATTTCCTATCTGTGAAACGCATTGCCACGGGACTGCTTTCTTGTAGACTTCAACATCAATTTATTCATAACATATTTAATCAATTAACTGAAATGTAATTAAACCTTATAATCTTGTGCTTTCTTAGGCGTTGATAAGTGGTGACTCATTAGCGAAAATCCCTATTGACATAAATTTGTTACCCACGACTTTGGAAATCTGTAAATGTTCTCTTTTTTGGCATAGCTAATGTAAATTATGAAACTGATGTTCCCTTTTGAAATAATGTGTTGTTTAAATGGTGGTATTAAATTAATTAGGTAAAATGTTTGAGTCATGTAAAGATGGCAACTTTTTTTTTATCCTCCGTGATGTTTAAGGAGTCCGGACATGTTATTTTGTCAAAACTATCTAAATTATGAGGAGGCTTAACATAGATTTATTGTTATATTTCCCAAAGACTATTGTCTAGGGTTGGTGCGTAATGACTTTGTTATTTTCGTTAGTGTCATCTTATGAACAAATTAAGTAAGGCTTTTCTGTGTGGCCAAGATTTAAAGGTCTCGGAATTCGAATTAGGTTAATTGTTGGAGAAGTAAATATTTTGTAAAATAAGTAATCTGCTTGTGGTGCCTGGCTGGTATTTTTTATTTCATTTATGAATGGTGTAGTCTTCTCATAAAGTATCCAATAATTCATATATATATATATATATATATATATATATATATATATATATATATATATATATATATATATATATATAGTTGTTTTTGAAAAATCAACTATAATAATGTTGCCAATACCAACCATCAAACTCACGGCTCGAGTTTTGCTCTCCATACAAACTCTAGCATGCATACTCCATATCGAAGCAACAGGACTAATGAAAACTAATTTCAAAAGCTATCTCGCGAGTATACTCGGTGAACCTAGTGCAAGAGAATTACAAACAATTTCACTTAAAGGGACGGTTAGAATCTTAAAAAGATCCCATGGCTGGAGTGCCTGAAATAGCCACTGAATGTCTTACATCCAGTAGGATTCCCCATCCCCAGCACAAACAGTAAGATAAAAAACATTTTTAAAAAGAGAGAAGACTAGAAATACGATTAGCAAACATCAATAAACAAGCGGAGATAAAATAACTAATACAAATAAAACTCCTCAAAACACAACAGCAAACTTTTTAAAACTAAATTATCGTAATTTGAGCAGTACTTCTACTTATTCTTCCAGAACTCGTAATATACTGAACGAAATAATTACTAAGGAACAACGTTCACAGCAGTAAGAAGCGCATGACAATTACTAATGCAGTACACCCGAAAGATGATGTTGATATACTCTATGTAAGAGTAAAGGCGAATAATGGTGTATCATATTGATTAAAGACTTCGTAGACGATGCAATTAAATACACACACTATAACATTCAGAGAAAAGGGGAACGACCCCAAAGAGAAACAGTGATAGGCTAGACCAAAAAGTGAGAACACAAGTATATCAACAGACACAAAATCATAATCTATTCATAACACGGAGAAGAGAAACTGCACACAAGATAACATGAGCATGTTTACGAAAAGGAACACTTTAAAAGAGAAACGGAATCTGTATTGACATGCACACAAAACAGCGTGATTACCACTAATTAATTATAAGCCAAGACAGACAAGATACAAAATAAGCAACAGAAGGAGATTCAGCAGAACAAGTAAACTACATCATGAGTAAATGCAGCAACTTTATATGTCCAAAATAAATATATCATTTTACATGGTAGTTTTTCTAAGGTAATCCATTGGAATCGATGTACTGAACTACACTTTGAACACACATAGAGATGTGGTTCACACAGAAATCGTTGGTAGCATTATAAATTCACAGCTCGAACAAGCTCTGGGATATTTAAGCTAAAAGAGAAAACCTCATAATAGTTATCTAGAAGGGAACAACATGCGAAATCATAGATTTCTCCTTTACTGCCGACATTGAAAACAAAAATCTATGTAAGTACTTGAAACTTGTCAGATAACTAATTAATATGCTACCAATAATTGAATAAACCGTCTCCAAAAGCAGGGAACACAATTCACATTCAATTTGTTAGGACTTTAAAAATTAGTTTAAGTCTTGCTTATTTCTATCAGGACTGGATTACGAACATAAAATATAACCTGCACATTTATGGAACGTCCTAATTGGTTTAACAATATGTACAAGAGACACATGCTCTAGATGGCTAGGGAATTGCTTAAAGTGTGTGTTAAAGTGAAACAGTTTACTTGATGACGGTTTCCAGTTTTGAAATCGGAAAATTGACAACAGCTTTTTTTATGAAAAAAAAACAGCTACCCATTATATTTCGGTCGAGTTGGTTTTTTTTTAGGGGCAATTAATAATTTGTTTTTAAATGGATTTTGAGGAAACTGTTAAAATAGAGCTTACAAGATAAATGTGATTGAATTAGGAAGTTAGTCATTTTGTGAAGTAAGTCTGCATTAGGTCTAATAATATACTATTTGCTAATCAAAATACAGTTTCAATATGATGGTAATCGGATTTTGAAAAAAGAAGGGTCTTGCAGGTGGTGCTCCTTTCATGGGCTCTTTATAACAAACACATATTCATTAGTATTCCCCTCCTGCAATGATCTGTCTCGGTTATCATTCCTACAAAATACCAATTCCTGCGAAATTTCAAGTTAGGTTATCATCCGTACCAAATTTCACGTTAGATTATCATTCCTACAAAAGTCATATTAAATAAGTTCTAAAAAATAAGTAAGTTCATCATTCGTAAAAAAATGAATTAAAGTGGTTATTCCTAGAAAATGTAATCTTAAATGATATTTTAAGTTAGATGATGATTCTTACAAAAATTCAATTTACGATATTATTCCTACAAAATCTAATGTTAGGTGATATTTTCTACCAAATTTCCAGTTAGGTGATCATTCCGACACTCTTTAAGTTAGGTGATCATTCCTAACTAATTTTAACCGAGGGTGTCATTCCTACAAAATCTTAAGTCAGATGAGCATCTCTACAAAATACAAAGTTTGGTGACCATTCTTATACAGTTATAAGTGCTAATGCCTCATAGTTTACAAGAAATTTGATATCACATAAACACGTCAATCTTATTGATATTATTTATATTAATAGATTAATATTATAGTAGTTGGGAGGGCCTGTGGACGAGTGGTTATAGCACTTGTCTTTGGGCTGAACGACCCTACTCACGACATGCGAATTTTCGTGTCTGAAAACTCCCTCTGTTCAGTAAATAGGTACCTGACTAAAAAGGTTCAAGGCAGCGGAAGGAGAGGGATGGGCTCAGCCTTCCATATGCTGTGTCCTAGACACGGTGATTCTTAATAAATCATCGCGGCTACGGCCATGGGCAGTGTGCGATGTCGGCAACGACACTCGTGCGCGTCCAGGCTATGCGACTTTTACCTATTATTGAAAAAGCAAGTAATTATATTATTTTAGATAGTTTTTTTTTGTCAGGATTAAAGTGTAGTAGCTGTTCTACTATTTTTATGTATTCAGTCAGGAAAGAAGAAGTCCTTCTTGACATAGACAAAGTTTATTTTTGTTTCATTCCGGTGTGCTCCTTTTTGGGGAACAGGATTTTCCCCAGATTAAAAAAAAACAACAAAAAAAAAACAATATTGTTTCTAACTCTGTCCTCTGGAGGATATAAGTAAATAGGGGCATTTTAAAACTGCTAATACGTGTATGAGAATATTAAAAAATATTTACTTTTTTTTTATATATAATTTTCTTGTCTCTTGAAATATTGAAACTATTTGTGTATATAACAAAACAAGAAACAACACTAAAAACCAACGTCACCATTGACAGTACGAAGGTTCTCGTTATTAAGTATTAGTTGTATACACTCGGCGTTGTCTAAGTCGGGACATATTACCTGGTGGAGGGTCTAAAGGAAAATAAATTAAAATATAGTCACATTTACAATATATCTTTTATATGATTTTAACAAATTCGTTCTACGTTTCCCATTTTTTTATTTTAATAATAATTTAATAAAAAAAAAAAATAATTCAATGTGCATTTATCAAAGTTACGTATAGGCGGGAAACACACGTACACTAGATCCTTATGATATTATTACTATAGAGACTAAAGCATTACATACACATTTTGTGAGTAGAATATATTGGCAAAAATCAAGTTCGTTAAAAGTTAGTTCCCTTGGACGCATAACTACTTTTAGCTGTGAAAGAATCTGGTCGTCATTCAATGTTACTGCCTCTCCTTTCAGTAAAGGTTGTATTATTTAGCGCAGGAAAGAGAAAACCACCAGCAGGAACACAAACACCCCCCCCCCCCCCCCCAACACACACACACATCTATATACAAAGGGAGTTAACTTCCGTTGGAAAATTATATATTTTCTGTATTATTGATAATAAATACTAAACATTGAAAGCAATGAGTTTAAATTTATGAGGTTTCAAGAAATATAATATGTTCATGCAGAATATATTTTAATCAAAATGGTTAGTTTGAATAGGCGTATCTTAATTTTATTCTTATGAAGCCAGTACAAATTAATGAAACACTTATTTTATTGATCTGATAAATATATTTTATTACAATGCAAAGTAATAAATATTCAATTATTATTATTTTTTTTTAATATGAGGGGTTTCACGGCATATCAACTCGGAACACACCGTATACGGGGAGTGTTTGAATTACATAGTATACATGAGCCTCGAGTGTTTTCAATCTATCTGTATAAGGGTATGTTAGGACAAGCTGTCACGAGGATAATTCACCTTACAAGTAAATCCTGACCAAATATTCAAAATAACATAGTATTCGAAGCCCTAAAAAATCCCCTCAACACGGAGATATACTATCTCATTCGAGGAATGGTGCATCTTCTTCTAGTGATGTTACCTCAAGTAACAACGTAGCTGGATACTCCACCAGACTAGACGAATTCTTGTGCAGGGATTCCTAATACCAAGAGACAGCAATAAAGATATACAATAAGATAGTGAACTTGTCAATTAGTGAGGGATCATGAATGTACTATACCAACTCGACAAAATAAAAAGGAATTTTTGTTAAACATTCGGATGTCTATGTATCTCATATAGAGATCAAGTGTTAGCCCCAGGGAGAAGCCCCTTGATTTCTGAGATTTTACACCGAAGTAAAATAAAAAATGGGAAAACATAAACGTACCGTAGGGAGAGTAAGGTCGGGTTTTGATGTGGAGGAAATCGTACTCGCCAAAAAAAGGGCACTCCGGATTAGGACAAAATTAACAATTGCCCCAGTCTAGAAGGATTTCTCTCCACTGCTTGTATAAATATACATTTAATCTGAATAAGAAATATATGAAGTTTTAAATGAGGTCTTGGTCACATAGCTACGTTAAGTTTTGAGTAGACTTAGACATTAAGGACCACTCGCATTGTTTTATCCAGAAAATGTAATACCTAGAGTTTAAATTTGATAAAAATAGGATATATTTTAAGTTTTAAGGGTGTCATGCTTTCATAGCTACCTTATGGTTCAACTTAGAGATTTTTGAACACTTCCAGTGCCTTCTCCGATAAATTTACCATAAGAATATATGTTTTTTGATTTTATGTAAATACACCAACCTTTCTTTCTATAGGGAACACACACACACATCACACATCACACGCATAGATTTAGTTTTGTAGGTGACTTTCTAACATATATACATTATTTACTACAGTTGAGGCGCATATAAGTTGATGGACGAGAAGTTGTTACCATTGGCCTCTTAGATAAGATAATTATGATCAAAACTCCTAGGAATGTTTGACACAACAAATCGTCTGGTGTTAGGTCAATTTATGCCAAAACGGCACGTATGTTTAGTATACGAATGTTTTGTAGATTAATCTATTATGTAGGTGTATATTTTGAAAATAGTCTGTAGACTAAATATACTTATTCCCACTTAGATGCAACGCAAAAGGTAATACTGTTCTGGGCAACACTTTTGATGCATGTCAAGTAAGGGTTCATTTCACTCTTCACAGGGCTCCCAAATGTTGAGCCCCACCTCTTCTAGAATATAACTATATTTCATACAAATACACTTCAGTCTATGATTGACTTGCTCACCAAGATTCAGTCATAAATGCCCAACAATCTTTACACACACCTAGATACGATATGCAACATTGTCTATAACTCCGACACATTCCTCTCCTGAAAGTGACCTGAGTTTGGCTGTGATGAGCCGCTTTAGCTCCAGAATAGCCTAACTTTTTTATAGACATTATCTTGAAGATAACCCCAGAGAAAAAAACACTGAAGGGTGTTAGGGTCCGGTGAGTATGAAGCCTATTCAGGTCGCCACTTCCTACTGATGAGACGATCACCAAAGTCACCACTAATATCATTAAACGATAATAAAACAAATACTGTGCAGGGATTATGCCTGAAACTTGGTGGACAAATAAGCCAGATAGAAGTGTATTTGTACAAAACATAGTATTGTTACAGAAAATATTGTGAATTTCATGAATGATTCGATATTGTTTTTTTTAGGGGGGGGGGGCAATCAACATATTTTGGGCTTGCACACGTTTGAATCTAATATATACATTTTTATCATAATCAATAATTTCAAGCGATAAATAAATTTCGAACAATAAAAAGCTAAAATCGACGCTCGATTTATCTATCACTGACGTAGTGGATAAGTTTCCCGCAAATTTTCTGTGCCTAATTAAAAAAAAATTAAACACTAGTAAATCCTTTCAGATCTCTAGCCAAAGACCAGACTGGTATGTATCAACAAAACAGTGTGATTACTGCATTTCATGGTTTTTGTTATGATTTTCTCGTAGACCTATATTAATAATATATATTTGCCCCCCCCCCCCCAAATCTTGCTTTATAGCAAATCTCTGCAGTATGATGTATGAGACACAGTTGACAAAAACACAAACCGTACCACCAACGACATCGTGGATATGCTCATTGTTAAGATCAATTTGCCGTTCAGGCGTCTCTTGAAGTAACGTGCTTTAGTTTCAGGTCCGGTCTAGATGTTGTGCTGGAGGCTTAGAGCAATCTTCTTCTAATGGGCAGTATTCTGCGACGATACTCTAAGAGATGCGCTTTGAATGTTGAAAATATATTAATTATTAGCCAAGATATGACGTTTTGGTATTTTCGTTTCCAAACAAGTGTCGAATTTGTATGGAAACCCGATATATATTAAAAGTGAAGAATGCGTGCAAGAATGATCGATTTAAAATTAATGTTATTTTTTTTCCTAGTGATATAAGACGAAGACATAGAGATCGATTTTCTCCCAAAACACCTATTCATCAGTATAAACTCTGTTGAGGATATTATATTTGTAAAGTTGATGGCGAAGAATGTGATGAGAGTGGCGTTTCTGGTAGGGTCACTGTGTCTGCATTACATTGACTGGATTTGCTTGAGATGAAGAAGAAAAGAGGGTCCCCAGGTTTCAGTTAAAAAGAGAATCATCTTCTCTACACTTAAATCACCTTTATTTAAGAATAAAACACAGGAACACAAGATTACAAGAATATAAGACAGGTTTGTTCGACCGACCTGTATTGCTATAGAAATGTAATTTAGTCCAGTTCTTAATCCTTCCTCTTGTTTGTCATGACGAGAGGCAGAGCGAGGAAATGTGACGCCTGGTTACGTTGGATTCCCGACTGGAACTGTTTATATTAGGGGCGAAAAAAGCTTGGGCGGAAGTTAATGAAAAGCGTGCATTCGCAAGTTATATGTCAGATGTTCTAATCGCCCGTGTATCATTAGGCAAGTTGGAAAATGCCTGTTTTTAAAAACTCAACAAAGTATCAATCATTACGCGGGTTATGGGGTAAGAAAGTTGATATCTATCATGTAACTGTGGGGAAAAAATTCTTGGGAAAATTATGAATCCATGAATGATGCTTACAGCTATGGATTACGTAGTAAGTAGACTAGATTCACAAGTAATGTTAGTGCAACTGTTCAAAAAGGATAACTCCGATTTTTTTTTAATGCTTATGCAAGTCGTCATGGACTTCTTGCCACTGAACTCAAGCAATGACGGTTCAGGATAGGTGTGGTACGTGAAATTGACTTTCTTTCCACTGCAGAAAAATGTGTTAAAAAGTCGAAGGATGTACCAGCGCGCATAAAGGGATGATGTTGGAGATAGCACAACCTTTGCTTTGCAATAGACTCCCCGAACAGGCATACTTACAGGGGGTATTCATTGTCTTTCGAGATAGAAAATAGGGCTGTTTTATAAGTTTTGACCGTGATTCATTATCTCATTTATAAAATATATTGATATTGTTTTAACCTGATGTGATTATTTTAATACTGATACCAGGCGAGCACCAATATACGTCACACAACGAGGACATGATTTTCGACAAAAATAAATACAATTACCACAATCGATACAAACTGCTCCTCCTGTAACTGAGGACAGCACACATTTAGTAAAAACAAATATAAATACAATTTAATAATTCATGCAAAATGCCCTGGAATATGTGTCGAGTGTGCCTTTGTTGGATTGGTATTTTCTCATCCTCTCATTATCCTACTTTTAATTAGACGCATTCTTACCCAGTGGTCCAAACACTTTTTAAACCATGTTCCATTACTTTCGCTTCAGCAGTCACCAAAATGCCACATTCATGTATTGCCTTACCTACTTAAAATGGTCCTTATTTAGTTGATGTTCTTTAATGCTGACAAATGTAAGGGAGATAACTCATCTTGATTTTATGCTTGTATTTTGTAATAATGAAGAAATGTTTGAAAATTTCGTTATTAAAAAACAAAAACAAAACAAAAAAAACAATGATTGTCAAACTTTGTATTTCTCCCCCCCCCCCAAAAAAGTGTTTTTTTCATAAATTTCCACAATTGATTTAAACACACATAAAGAAACAATGAAACAACAGTAACAACGAAGGGTTAAAAAATCTTTAATTTTAAAAGTTTTGCGAAAAAAATCGTCAATCTGTTATATTTAATGTTGATCAATTATAAACATTTAATTTTAAATGTTAATTTTTAAAACGTTTCTAAAATCATTTAATTAATTATTAATCAAACTTCTGATTGTTTGGATGTGGATGCTATTATCATCGGTATCGACGAAGTTTTATTCATATGTCACTTTGTCCTGTTTATACATGCCATGTTCAAAATGATTCAGACCTTCGTATGCAGCCCAATCATTATCACACGGCTTATTTGCAGATGGCTTTGTTACAATGAAGATATTTTGCGTATGCTACTTGTCGGTCGACAGTTACTTTGCCAGTTTTCTAAATCTACCCAAAAAAGAAAAGAAAAGTTGTCTCCCTTACTTTGTCAGAATTAAACAACATGCCTTTAATATTTCCCCAATCGTTGGATTTCTAGGGATATTTATTACAGATCCCCCCCCCCCCCCCCGCAAAAAGGGTGAAACACAAATAGGCAACACATGAATATTACTAAACGCAAAATAAGTTACTCTTCTACTTAACTGGAAACATTGATTTGTGTTTCAATCAATTTTAAAGCGTTTTTTTTTTTGTAAAAGAAAACATAACGTTCAGTTAGAACGAAACAGAAGATAGCGTTGATAAGCAATGCACGTGTACCCCTGGGCCCCTGATAATCGCTTAAAGATCGAAAGTTAAACAAAATACTGTTAAACACACATCTAATAAATGCCACTTATAGTTCGAAAATGTAATGTTCTGGCATTAATTTGTTTAATTATCGATTGTCGGGGTGCACGTGCATTACTTATCGACGCCATCTTCTTTTTCATTCTGACTGAACGCTATTTTTCTTTTTACCAAAAACGCTTAAACATTTATTACAACACAAATAAACTTATCTAGGTAGATAGAAAAGTAACTTATCTTGACTTTGGTAACATTTATTTGTTGCACATTTGTTTTTTTTTGTTTTTTTCATCTGTATTTTTTTCTTTTGTTCTTTAGTGTAATAAATGCCCGAATATATATATATATATATATATATATATATATATATACAGGGTGGGCAAAAATAAGGGTCCTATTTTTAAAAATTCATAACTTTTTTATTTATTGATTTTTTTTATTTTTTTTTTTTAGAATAAGTAAAGGACCCCTTCCGAAGCAAGCATGAGCCGTATTAGCCCTAAGGAACGTACCCTCATTTAGAAAACATTATTTTTGCTTAAAAAACTCAAAACAGTGTAAAAAACAATACTTTAGTTTTTGTAAGTTTTAAGAAGTGTTTTTCGGCTAAAATTTGTTTTGTATATTTCAAAAAATCTCGGAAGGGTCAGTCTACACACACATAAAGTTTAGTGAGTTTAACTTTTATTTTGTGGAAGTTATTCAAATTCAAGTTATTCAAATTTAAAGATAGGACCCTTATTTTGGCCCACCCTGTATATATAACAGGTACTGCACTTTGACCCGGACCTAACTTCCGAGCTGTCTCTCTTTATAATGTCTCAGTAAGATACACTCATAGGTCTATTGCTATGCCATGAACACTAATTCAGTTTTCAGACTGATCAACAACATTCAAATTGATTTAAAAAGCGACATTTTTCGTATCATCTTAAAACGAACAAATACTGATTTTTTTTTTGTCAGCTTTTAATCAAAATGGTTCAGAAATCGCTTTATACAATCATATTTCAGCTGGTGTCGCTTGTCTCGCCGATAAAATTAGTGTTCAAAGGTGCAAGGGAGACAACTCACATCGTAACAAAAATGTGTAAGTATAATTTCGATAAATTTGAGGAAATAAAAAAACGACGATGGAGGTATACGTCACGTCTCTTCTCTAAAAGGTTGGCTATTTAATTTTGCTTTTACATCTGTTCACTTGCTTGATTTTTATTTAATCAAACTACTTTTTTATGTGTGTGGGATTCATTTTTTCCGTATCAATATATGGTAAAACGAGGACTTATTACCTACCCTCAGAAATACCTATGTACAACGCCTCTGTGGATTTTATTAAGTTATCTTGCTTTTCACCGTGCACATTGCACTCTGACAATAAAGGTGAATGTTAGGAGAATATACAAATTAAGTAAATAATTACAAGATAGATATGAAAAGGGAAAGAAGGATGAAATAGAGGGTGCGAGAAGTGAAAAGCGAGAGACAGAGAGAGAGAGAGAGAGAGAGAGAGAGAGAGAGGGAGGAAAGAAAGAGGGAGAGAGAGAAAGTGCGTGTATGTGTTAGTGTGTGAGGGGTGAAGAGAGGGGAGCGAAAAAGAATAAGAGGTGGGAAGATGACAGGATAAATACTTAAACCATTATCATAAAAAAGAAATATATATATTTATCTGAAAATGAATGACGTCACAAAATTAGTTTCATTCGTCCTTTATGATGTAATCTATTTTAAAGCAAATACTTTCGGATAAAAAAAACAACATATTAACCATTCTCGAAGTAAAAAGAAATCGTATATTTATTTTGTTTTTATTATATATTAAATATAACATGTAACATTGCAAAACTCAAGTTAAATGAGATGTCATCTATTATATGAAAGACACTCGTATTCCTGCCTGGCTGTCTATCTTTTTGACAATCTAAACACGGCAACATCCTAATGTACACTTAAACTCCTTACTTATTGTAATTTAGTGTAACCTAGAGCTGTTATGATAAAGATCACTTAACACATTTTGCGCTTGGGTTTTGTACGAATAAAGTTATTCCACGTGTGTCAGAAAACTTACTTTCATTAATGCTTACTAGTAGGTGTTAAAAAAACAACACTGAAACTAGACGAAATATAAAACAAGTACAACTTCAACATTCCACCGCTGGTAACATGTGTTATACAATTTTATTTGGAATATATAACCGTCGATTTGATATATGAGTTAAACGCATCCTTCTAAGATTATTATATTTAGTTTGCAACAATGAGTGATCCTTTATAAAAAAAGTCTTCAACGTACAATTATCACTTGCTACCTTATTTGGATAGTTTTAGCAAAACAAAAACGGTAGAAAAAGATGCAAATCGAAAGAACAAGTTCACAAAAAAATTATAATGAATACTGAATCACCTCACTACTACAAATGCTAGCATAGTTCGCTCTTGATAAAATCCACGCAATAGTTGGGCGAAACGTTGTGTTCTCAGATCTTCCGATTTTTCCTTTTTAACTCATACCGTTGGATTATTTTATCCTTTCATATATATATATATATATATATATATATATATATATATATATATATATATATATATATATATATATATATATATTTATAAATAAATATTAATCATTTATTACCTACATAGATATTTTATGCTTACGCCATCTTCAGTGCAGGAAGCTTATTCCCGATCACAAATCACCACTGATTCGCAGTCAAGAGAGTTACCAGTTGGGCACGAGAAATTAGCCTGGAATTTAGGAGGAATTTAACTTTGTAAATTTCAAGTCGGTTGGTATTCACAGCAAACAGCGAGGGGTGATCAACAACAACACATCGTGTTGGATCTCGCAATGAAGCTAGTAGTACTGCATGTTATTAAATTCACTCATAGTGCCCAACCTTAGTAAAGGGGGCTATATAATAATATTTATAATAAATATTAAGTATTTATTACCTACATACATCGATATACATATATATATATATATATATATATATATATATATATATATATATATATATATATCGCTGTAGATGTCAACCTGGTTTCTGTAAATCTCGAAAGTTGACCTGCCCATTTATATTTACTCGTTCGTATGTTGGTGCTAAGGTCATTTACTCCAGTGTGCTGTTTTGTCCACGTGTTTCTTTTTCAGTCACATAGACTGATGCCGAGCATAATGCTGCATGCTTGAGTGCCAATGTTTTACTACCATATTGCATAACAGGCATGATGTATTTGTTCAAAACTTTATGTTTAATGTTCATAGTAGGCATAGATTTTGTAAATACATAGATTTAAAATGACAGATTATATTTAATCTATACGTATGACACTACCGCTCTTGTGAAGTTTTAATACTTTATTTGCAAATGATTAGCTGAAAGAAAGAGTTATTGAGAAGGTACTCAGATCACGGATTAATGATATATGTAGCACTAATATAAAATATGTCCTGCAAACAAAGTTTCTTTACGGCTTGTTTTTTTCCAAATTGTCCCGTTTTCATGACACCATTTTGAAAAAAAAACACGCGTTGATTTAACATAACATTGTTGAATACAAGCCCATTCAAGGGCAGTACGATAATTATGTTTTCGACTTCATGCTGTCAATATTAAGTGCCTGCTGATAGGTCAAAAATAATTTTCTTGACCAATCAAATAGGTTAATTTTAGAAGACCAGGTAGATAACCTAATTATATACTCTGTTTATACTCTCAGGTGGAATGCACTTAATGGTGATATAGATAAGTAAATTTCGCACTCCCCAAACTTCCAAATTAGGATATTTAGTGTATTATAATAAAAAGTTTAATAATTATTTTGAAAGAATATCCAAACAAATTGTTTAGCGGATGCTCCATATTTATTTAACGATACTATACACTTTTAATTTCACTGAAGGAAATGCAGATATTGTTAAATACATACTTTTTTTATATCTCGGTCTTACAGTCGAAACACACAATATATGTGTGTTTTAAACTTTTTCATGTCTTAACGTCAGAAAGTGAACAAGCAACTTCTTTTTGCAAGTTTAAGCAAAAATGCGATGTCTTACTATGCAGCATTCTCTGCTCTTACCTCTTTAATTTCGTCATTTCTAATTACTTTATGAATTTCTTTATAGTCATACCATCGCTACCACGTCTCTCGAAGGTTTTTTTCCATTGGCACATCATTTGTGTCACGTTCAATGTCGTTAACAACTTCTTGGACGATTTTTTTCATTTGTCTCCATCGCGATTGCACTGGCTGCTTATTTGTCTTCTCGTAGAAGCTTTACATTCTCGTCGCCGCATTTTTTTATCACCAATATATTTCTTCTGGAGAAAATCATCTAAAGATCCAGCACATTTCTTCTCCTCACGTTCTCTGATAGCCTTTCACTTTCGGTAAGCCGCACCTCTCAGGTTTCGTCGGATACTCATTCTGATAGAAGAGAACAAGGAAAAATTATATAGAACAGCATGGGTGGTATTGCATGTTAGAAATAAAAAGGTAGAATAATTGAATCTTGTTAGAAAAATAATCTCCAAAGTACACTTGTTCCAAATTTGACCGCAGCCGCGAATAAATGTATATATTAATTTATTCTGGAATACTTCGTAAGTTAATTTTTAAAAAAAACAACATGATACGTTTTTACCTCTATGCGAAACTAACACCCATTGTAAATTCTAAAGTAATTGTGCTTTTGTTTGGTTGTTGTTTTTTTCGCCCCAGTTTGACTGATATGTAAAAAAATAGTATGTATTTAAAACACAAATAAATATTTCGTTAAAGTCGTTTTTTTCGACAAAAGTGAATCGATGTTTGTTTTGTTGGTGAAGTTGAATAGTCGCCGATTTGTTGTTCGTTTTTTGTTTAATAAAGAAATTCTGGGCCTCAACATTTAACTACGGGAGTTAGTCTATACTTGTTTCTCGAAAAATAATGGGAAAAAGAACACAAATATTAGTATGATGCGAATTACGGACATTGTTGATCTATATGATAAAGTAAAGTCGATTTTTCCTCTGATGATTCACAATCAATCAGTAATTTCAGCTAAGATATAAAACGACAGTGTTATTTCCTAGTTTCGTCACCAAGATGATTATTAGTTGTTTACACTTTGCTTTTTACAATCAGTTATTGATTTATTGATGTATTCTGAAATACATCTTAAGCAAGGGCAGTAAAATAAAACAATTAAACTAAGAATCATTAACGGATATTAGTTGTGTTTTCGGTTGGTTTTTTAAATTTATTTTCATCTCAATCTGTTCTCTCCTCGGTCAGTCGGAGATAAATCATTCAAGACTGAGTAAAATTTTCTTTTGTCATAATCTAGTGGCCCTCCTTTGGAAGCGGGATGCTCCCGACAAAAAAAAAAAACGATCGTGTGGTTAACTCAGAAATTGCATCGGTCGTGAGACAACGTGTTTAACCTGACTTTATATTGGTAGGATTAACGTAAACCAAATAAGTTATCAATAGACATGAATCAAATTCAAAAAACCAGTGAGATAATTTGCAATTCTCTGAGAAATTTACTTATGTAGAGACTTTAAGCAGATATTGGCATTTTGGATTCGGCCCATGCAAGCTGCCATATTGTCGTTAATTGTAATTCCGCTAGCCCATACAATTTACAGAACGTATAAGCAACAGCCAGTCAGAACGGGCGAAATGATGATGTGCGATATATATTGCTGTGAATATAAGAGAGCTTTTGTTATTTAGATTATAAATCTAGTTTAGTTTGTAGACAATAATAGGTAGAAAAATGAAATAATTTCGGTGGTTTACCCCAAAATACTCTATATCAAGAAAATTAACTGCTGAATGCGAGTGTCGTGGCAGTAGATATTAGTATAATAATTAAAATTCTGCCACCTAGTTTGTGAAATACTTAGTTAAGATAAAAAGGTAATCCGGAGAAGATATAATTTTTATTTTCACAAAACACGCATGAGCACCTGGCCGTTGTAGCTAACGGCACATATTAGAATATGAAGCTTTTCGTTTCCAACATATACAAGCCAAATCGATAGGGGAAATCGAAGTTACGTTATCATATAGATTGCAGCCATGTAATTATATACATATCTTTACAACCCGCATAAAAATACGCCAAAAGTCTTCTTAGGGCTTTTTTAAGATAATATTATTGGATACATCGTTATATATATATATATATATATATATATATATATATATATATATATATATATATATATATATATATATATATATATTAAGAACAGTATATATACAAATGACAACAACTCAATACATTTTACAATTGAAGCAAATTTTAAAAAAATACATATCAGAAACATCTCCAATGAATTTTCTAAATAGACATATACGTATCAGAGAAATCATGCCGTAAATTCCAGAGTAGAAACATTCCATAGAGGTGACAATTTGATGAAGGTGATAGTATTTGATGGTGACTAGTTAATAACACAACATTCTAAAAATAATATCTATGCCAAAAACAATTCAAAAGAAGTGGGCTTGTCAGTTAATCAGCTTCAAAAATTAAATTATTGTTGTGGACCCGTTTAAGGGTACCAACGATGAAATAAAAGAACAACATGTTTAGAGATAATTATAATGAATTGTGTTGAACAAATAAATTATACACCAGTCATTGTTTGCAGTGCTAGTGCCTAAATGTACTACAAATGTTCTCCCGGCAAAAGCCGGTATTTGTCGTAGCAGGTTGCTACCATTTAGTTATTATAAATGGTAGGTAGGTTCACCCACAAATAATTATCCAATTTAGGATATACTCAGAATAAATTATTGTCATATCTGTTATACATTAAGAACTTTCATCAAATGTATCAGTATCATACATCAGTATATCATCAAACATTGTCTGAGTCTATGTAATTAATACCTCCTATCAACAGAAATTAAAATATGATAAATACCGGACAATTTATGGCGTAACATAAAACAGATACTTCAATTGCCGTATCTAAGTAACTGTCAATATGTGTCGTATTTATTGTGAGGTTCATAATTTCTTGATTTCGGGAGATTGAGGGCTTCAATCTCGAGATTCGAGTGTGTAATTTCAGGCCGAAATCTCAACAATTTTATACCTCATGAAGAGCTAACTTTTTGAGTTTTGTAGAGATTTGTACAACTCTGATTTCATGTAAAATAACCTATCTTACGCAATAGTAAGATAGGTTATTTTATATGAATTCATAGTTGTACACAAACTCTACAAACCTCAAAAAGTTAGCTCTTCATGAGGTATTAAATTCCGTTAAGCAAAAGGCTACTTTCATCGTTCGTTTATTATTATTCGAATTTAAAAAGGCTTTAGCATGTATAGGGCATCGTGTTTAAGCCGGATTAGCTGAGTCGCAGGCGTCACAAGAGCGCTGCAAATCAGGAGACATTACGCAACGTATGGACAGAAGCTACTAAACTTAACTAGAAGTGTATCAGAGCACAGCGAAATACGCGCAAATGAGCATGTACAACATTTACATATCTGGTACACTTTTGGTAAGGAAAACACTTCATGGGAAGACGTTGTTGAGAACGTTACTTCTCAGGTGGCATATGCTGCGAATTAATGCTCGCTGTACACTGTCAAAAAACAGAAGGGCAGCGTTCTTTACTCTTTTATTGAAACTTCTATGGAATCTGAAACGACTGTGCAAGTCAATCAAGGGCATGGATCATTGGCGAGATGTTTTACGTCTACTCGCCAAACAAGAGGAATTCAATTTTCAATAGTAAACATTTAATTTAACCAATTCGAAAGTAGACCATGCCCGATGTTTTTACGAACTTGCCAAGTGCTCCTTCGCAAGGCTGTATACATACAAATAATGAAACCAAGAAACTCGGTCGAAAACATAACCTTCTTTTTATGTTAACTTTAATTCAATTCAAACAAATCACACTGCTATTGAAACGTAATAGACTACTGTGAATTAGGGGCAATACTCACAGTAGAATCCTAAATGGGAAGTTGTGAAGCGAAATAATAATTCTGCTGCCTTACATATATGAATTCATCGGAACCTTAATGGTACGCATGCGCTAAATCGAAGGCATGTAAGGCATACAAACTCGACGATATATATATATATATATATATATATATATATATATATATATATATAAAGTAAGCTGTGTTAATACTACAACTGCGTCGAGTTTGTATGACTGACATCCCTTCGATTTAGCGCATATATATATATATATATATGTATATATATATATATATATATATATATATATATATATAAATATATATATATATACATAAAACGGATGTCCACTGACTTTTTACGGACTTCATTAACTGAACAAAATAAGCAAAGATTTTACCGACAAAAAATTGTAGACGATAAATGTGTAAATATGAATTTCAAACTTAACATTTTACTTATAATTATACTAGAAAATGAAACACTCGTCGGAAGTTTTTACATTTAATAGAATTTGCATTTTTCGAAAGTAGTAAGCGTGGAATTTCGACGGTGTATTGCAAGTAAGGATAATGAATAATTCAACATACATCTAGTTTATCTCTTGGCTATTCTATAACATTTTATACACTTTTTTAGGCAACATATTTGTAAGGATATACTTACGGAACGACCCGGCCGTTTCCCTGGATATAATAAAGTACCCAATGCTCTTTTACACGATCAAAGTGTAGTATCTGTTCCGATGGATACTGCACGCCTGTCCTGTGCAGTTCTAGGAGGTCCACCCTCCGAGGCTTCGCCTCCCCTCATTGGGAAGGAGTAAGTTTATTGCTTACTGTCTGAGGCGCCCCTACCGGGGAATGCCGACGGGGCTGCCCAGGCAATTTTTAAATGGCCAGAGTGCTCACCTCTAGAGCGCTGGCTTTTAACCCCACATGCTCGACCCGATCTTGGGTCACATCTTACTTGTGGGAGTAAGATAAAACTGGCCTTGTGCCTAACTCCGCGAGGAGTAAATAAACATTCGTGTTTTGTACATTCTAGAAAATCCACTATTTAGTGTAGTGCAACACGATATACTCAGCATTGATTCGAGTAGAGAGTGGCTACATAAACGACATTAATTGAAACATATTTAGGTGAATTCTTAGTCTCACACAACTTCTAGGCAAACACGGCGTTTCCATGGACGGAAAAAAATATTTCCTCAAGCTATAGAACTCTTTAATAATATCTTTGTATTTTTCTTTCATATTTTATAATCTTCCATTCATGAATGAAATAAAATGAATGTTGTATTTTCTCTTTGTGGATCTTCTGGGCAGACGCAGAACCCATATCATTAAACATGTATGTGCTTAGGAAAGCCAATCTAAAGAATTTTGGAGGATTTCGTGAAAACAAACAAGCAGACATACTTTCTCTCTCCCTCCTCTATCTGTCTCTTAATATATATATATATATATATATATATATATATATATATATATATATATATATATATATATATATAGAGAGAGAGAGAGAGAGAGAGAGAGAGAGAGAGAGAACGAGAAAAAGAAAGCACGCATGCGTTGAATTTTAACATTTTCGAATGTCATAAGCGACTGTTTTTCTGTAAAATCTTGTCGGCTCTTTTGAACAGAATTATGTATATAATCACAACACTTAATACCTAAGTCGCATGAAACTATTAAAATCCAAAAGAAAGAAATACGCTAAAACAAATACTACGGATAATTACACATGAGAAATGGCTTTTAATTTTTGAATGTTCTACTTTGTTTGCTGTTGGTGTTCTGTCCATATCGTATGACATTTTTGGTGCTAATTAAAACAAATCTCTAGTTCTTTAGTGGCATTAAAAAAAAAATGATTTTCTCGAAAGCTGCACGTACTTTGAATCTCACTAGAATTTCACGAAAGAAATCTGTAAAATATTAAATACTGAATGTGATTTTACTATAGTTGTTGATTATTAGTTCCTCCGTACAGCTAATTTAACGTCATGCATGCTCGATATCAATTCAAATTTCAGGAATTGTTAGTGCAACCCGTTCGTCTGACTGAGGTATGGTTCAGTTCGGGTCAAAGAGGTCATTTAGAATTTAACCAGTATATACATGTGCTTCATGCCCCGCCTTCAATCATCAGTATTGGAGGGGAAATCACTGCCGGTTATAACGCCGATACAAAAGGCATGTTTAACTCAGTAGTCGGAGCGCATACCCATGTGCCCGCCACGCATTGCCTAGAAATAGGAAAGTAAATTAAAGTCTTGATTGCTAATTCGGCGGCCAATAGCACTCAACTGTCAAGACTTACAGTGCTGAATTACGCTGTAAATGACGGCCTGTTACTAAATTAGTTTAAGCAGTCCAGTTGGCGATATATATATATATAAAGTAAAACTCCAAATATATGATATTTGCAACGAATTTGTGAAATAACATCTTTATTTTACTTTTGTTAACGGGATATAAAACTAGTGACAAACTGTTCTTTAGGAGGAATTAATATTACCCGTCCTAGAACAGGTATCCTTCTTATCAGTCTATCTGTCTGTTTGATTTTACCCTTCATATTTCTGTCTGTATCTGTCTCTGCCTCTGTCTTTCTTTTTCTCTCTCTCTCTCTCTATCTATCTATATATCAATCTATCCATCTATCTATCTATATCTCTCTCTATATATATAGTATGTATATATATAGTCTAAAGAAGCTTTGAGTTATTTTAAACAAAAAGACAAAAAAAGGGGAAATGCAGTTTAAATTCCCACAGAAACTAACTAAATCCAAAATAGTGCAGACTTAACATTCGGTGAAAAATTCATAAATAAATAAAATATATAATAGTAAGTAAATAAAATAAAAAGAGGGATTAAGTATCTAACAGTGAAACAAAAACAGGAGACCTTAACGTAAGCATCTAATATTAACACGGGGATCATCAGCTGTTTACCATGTAACTGTTTCGGAGATTTAAAAACAGGACAGTTATATGCATGGCTCTCCAATGGTACAGATCAAACTACCATTTCCCCAATCAAGTGTCGAAATAATTCAGCTTAAAATGTTACTTATATATAAATAAATAATAATAATAATAATCAAAATAATAATAATAATATACTACCCTTAAGACTACCGTGCGATATAGTAATTTGCATATCAAATAAAATTCTTTATAACAATAGTAATACTAGTAATAATAATAATAATAATAATAATAATAATAATAATAATAATAATAATAATAATAAAATGCTATCTAAACACTACACGCAAGAACCATTCTGCGATATGGTAGCTAGAAATATAATTATATAGGAATTAAAGTTGCATCAAAAAAAAAAAAAAGCTTTAGTATGTTAGGTACCAGAAAGGCAAATAGATAAGAGGAAGGAAACCCAGCCATACAGATCTAAATACCCAATATATAGTCTAAAGAAGCTTTCAGTTATTTTAAACAAAAAGACAAAAAAAGGGAAAATGCAGTTTAAATTCCCACAGAAACTAACTAAATCCAAAATAGTGCAGACTAACATTCGTTGGAAAATTCATAAATAAATAAAATATATAATAGTAAGTAAATAAAATAAAAAGAGGGATTAAGTATCTAACAGTGAAACAAAAACAGGAGACCTTAACGTAAGCATCTAATATTAACACGGGGATCATCAGCTGTTTATATATATACACACATACATAAATATATATATATATATATATATATATATATATATATATATATATATATATATGACATTAGGTATATTCGATTATACAGGTATATATATATATATATATATATATATATATATATATATATATATATATATATAATACTGGAATATATCTACCTAAAAACGCAACAACCTTAAATTAATAACATCATATATGAAAGCAGTGGTAACATTTAAAAATGCTTAACGTAATGCGATTTTGTTCTGTGATGACATTGCAGCGTCGCTCAAATTTAAGTCGTAAACGACTTTCCTGGAACAATGCAAAAACCTTCTCCGCGCGTTTCTTAGACGTCTTTTTAACAATTATTTTCTTTCTCCAGTGGTTTTGTTCATTTACTTTGGATACCCGAAGATTATTCAATAAACAATCGAAATCGTTCTTGAAACTTATGGAACATTTATTTATTTTACTTTTTATACAACAATGACATCAGAAAATGTTTTAAAAATAGGTATAATTAAACAGACGAATCATGTTATTT
This sequence comes from Sepiola atlantica, assembly GCA_963556195.1. Taxonomy (NCBI): domain Eukaryota; kingdom Metazoa; phylum Mollusca; class Cephalopoda; order Sepiida; family Sepiolidae; genus Sepiola; species Sepiola atlantica. The sequence continues at coordinate 30,329,425 of OY744524.1, read as the reverse complement.
TTAACAATGTTTGCATATATATATATATATATATATATATATATATATATATATATATATATATATATATATATATATATATATATATATATATATATATATATATACACGATTTAATCTCTCGACCTAATGAATAGATATTTATAAATTGTTAAATATATATCATAAGCTACACGGAAATTTCAATCGCACATAATTTTTGTAAATTTCAAGATGTATATATATATATATATATATATATATATATATATATAATTTCTTTTATTTTTTATATTTTTTAAGAAGCGATCATTATGAATGTTGGAATATATATATGCGTCCATCCAAACTGACACACTTATCCTGAATATTTTAATTTTTATTAAAACAGATACAATCGAGAAAATAAATGCTTTACGTAAAATTGTGAGTAATCTGCTCGACACAATCATTTCTGTGAACTTGACAATTGAAACCGCATCATACTCTGAAGAAAGAAAACACTTAAAAAGTGTAAACTAATACTATATTTTTAGATTAGACCCGTCCTCGATCATGCATTTTTCTAATATATATATATATATATATATATATATATATATATATATATATATATATATATATATATATACACATGTGGTAATTTGCTTAAAGCATTTATGGCAATAGTAGTAATATCTTAAGAAGGCTGAGAGCAATGCAGAGTGCCGGGTAGGTTGTAAGCTGGAAAGAACAAAAGTAATAAATCAAGGTGTGAGGACTTACCATTTATATTTTTCTTAAAATCTGACACAACAGCAAATGTGGTGTCGGCTGTGTGTGTGTTGTCCGGATGATTATAAAAAATCATTTATTATATAATTTAGGAAACATCTTCCTTTTGTCAAAAATAATATACACCAAAGAAACACTCCGTCTGTGTAGAGAATTCAACAAAATAGAGGTATCCCGGCACTTTGCATTGCCCGCAGCCTTCCTAAAATATTACTTTATATATATATATATATATATATATATATATATATATATATATTCTGCTAGGTATATTATATTATTACATTTATTTATTTTGTTTCATAGTTGTAAAGTTACTCTGGTACATTACACATGAAGTGCCATGAGAGAGATTTTAAGGTACAGCTCATCAAACAACCCCTGTTCGTCTTTATTAATAGGCATTCCCCATGCAAGTTATTACATACGGATCCCTTAAGTTGACGTAAAGTAACAATTCTACAGAGTTTTTTCTCTCAATTGAAATTAGAAGTCAAAGTGACATTTATCGCAAGCTTTGAAGCTAAAATAAGAATGACGTGATATTACTTGGTTTTGTCTCGAAGTGACGTTGCTGAAATGCCAGTCTATGTAAGACCTTTTCATTAATAAACATGCAGGCTAACTTATCCCACTTGATAATGTTCTTATCGAACTGAGGTACTGCGCTCTCGTACTCAAGAGGGGATCCCTCCCAGGATTATCTCCTTCTGCAGTGGGAGTTAGTTTATTTCCGATCACCTGAGGCGTTCCTCGTATTGAAAAAACATTTTTTGCCGTGACCAAAGTACCCAAGGGGAAGCTGATTTTCCTCAACTTCCGGCCCTGACTCACATTGTGCTGCACTGGGCAACTACAATCTACGAAGGTAATGTTCCCAGGCATTCCCACCCCTCCCTTTATGTAGGGAGATTTATTTATTGCCGATTGCTTGAGACATTTCTACCGAGAATTCCGACAGATATGTACCAAGCAAAGATTATAATTTTCCTGAATGCCCTGGGGGATATATAATTGCATTATACACGTTTAAGAACCGACTTGGTGTCGCATCTAGTATTTTGTGGAAAGATGTGTAATATTGCCAGCAAGTTTTTGTTTTTATTTCTAGGAATAGCGCAGAGTAAGCAGAAGATCAGCAATTGGTTAACAAATATGAATGGCATGTAAAATGTCTTATACATTGAATTTATCATAAACCTATTGATATATACAAATACATGTTTTATTAATCGACTACCTTAGTAAGACGGTTGCAATAAACATACGTTTTCAAATACGATCCCGAAGGCACATGCTAAATTATTTCGAGCTACCAAAGTGAACACATAGAGTGAAATAGAGGATAATGAGGAAGAGTTCGTAAACATATATACACGTGTTCTCGTTAGAACTCTAGTAATTAGCCACACATTTCAATTATGAAGCGTCACGTGGCTATGCGACATGGAGGATCTAGAGATGTAAGGACCGGATATGCAAAGATATCTATATACTATATAGACCCATGTAGAAAACAACGTATGAATTCGAATTTGCTAGGCGTAGGTTCAACTGTAGTCCATAAAAGTGTAGGAGAAATCAATGTTTAATATGCTCACATTCAAGCTGAATGTGGAACAAATAAAAAGAAGGCGAGGATACATTAAATTACGACTATATAAACGAAGTAACTGTTTGTGAGTAAAATTAGAGATTCAAGGGTTTGGATAATTTAATATACTAAATGGATTCAAAGCAAAAGTGCACCATTTACACTTAAGAGAATAGAAATAAAATAGAATAAAATAAATACAATTGTTACTTCACCTGATTCCTCAATCAGTTAATCCCAAGAAACAAATTAAGTTCAATTACTTGAAAAGAAGAAAAATAGGACAGTTATGAAAATCGAGAAAAGGGAAACAAAACATGAAAGATGTAAATTTAATCAACAGAAGAAAACAAATGTATTTCAATATATCTTAGTTTTAAAAGAATAAACATCGACGATAAACAATTAAAGGATATTAACACTCGCCTACATGAAAAAGTATAAATATATGGAAAGAATGGATAAAAATGTATGTAGAACAGAAGTAATCTTTTCTATGCTTTTCGTTGTTGTTTATTTAACGTAGAACATAAGCAATCTTGTATAAGCTTATCGTTGCTGTTTATTTAACGTAGCACATAAGCAATCTTTTCTATGTTTTTCGTTGTTGTTTATTTAACGTAGAACATAAGCAATCTTTTCTATGCTTTTCGTTGCTGTTTATTCAACGTAGAAATTAAGCAATCTTTTCTATGCTTTTCGTTGCGGTTTATTGAACGTAGACCATAATTAATCTTTTTTACGGTTTTCGTTGTTGTTTATTTAACGTAGACCATAAGCAATCTTTTCTATGCTTTTCGTTGTTGTTTATTTAACGTAGAACATAAGCAATCTTTTCTATGCTTTTCATTGTTGTTTATTTAACGTAGAACATAAGCAATCTTTTCTATGCTGATCGTTGCTTTTTATTCAACGTAGAACATAAGCAATATCGTCTACTATTTTCGTTCTTGTTTATTTAACGTAGAACATAATCAATCTTTTCTATGCTGTTCATTGTTTTTTATTTAACGTAGAACATCAGCAATCTTTTCTATGCTTTTGGTTGTTGCTTATTTAGAGGTAGAACATACACACAATAAATTCAATCCCAAACAGCAGTGGCAATGCACCAGCGATGCAGACGCTAACCGAATCGAGTGTAGTTCGATCTTTTTTCACCACTCTAAAGGAGACCATGCGATTATGCGAACTACAGCCTTGCTAGAAGTGCGTTCTTATATATAAAGACACAGAAAGAGAAAATAATTCAAATTCCATTAAGCAGAAAAGAGAGGGTAGCAAGTTACAAACGTATTTCATCTGATCGTAGGGTCAATATTACTAATAATTAATTGTTTTACATTTTTAATCTGTTAGTGAGTACGTTTCTGTGACAGAAAATGGTAGATACTAATTTATGTTTTCATTATCCGCCACTGATATACGTTGCCATACAGATGGAGTTCTAACGTAGTAACTTGTAGTTTAATCTGTATATTACCAAAAGTTTTATCGATTTTTAAGATGATTTTTCTACGAGAAACATATCAGTTTAATAAAGGACTGATAAAAGACTGATCCCTTTCACTTCTGCTACTACAATGAACGGAAATATTAATAAAAATTAGTAAAAATGTCAAAGGTCGGTTAATGTTGTTATTTATTAATATAAAGATGACCCTTGAATGGGAGATATGTCTCAATAGGACTTATCTCTCTTTTCTTAAATAATAATGTAAATATAAATGTAAATGTTTGGTCCACGATTGGTTGTTTTAAAAATGTAATATTGAAATCAACATGTAGTTAATTATCGCCGCTTCGTCTAAAAGAAATGATGTTGTATTTTTACTGTAGGTTGCAGCCAATTAAATAAATGATGTAAAGAAAGAGAGAGTATAATATTTAATGTTAAAACATATATTTGTGGATTTGATTGTAGAAATAGTAAGGAAAGGATATTCGTATTAATTTATACTTTGTATGTAATTATTTAAAAGACATTCAGTTTACCAATCCTTCAGCCTGGAAAATACTTTAGAAACTACTGAATACTTCTACCGATTGTTGACAAAGAAAATTGGGAAAGAATAATTAATAAAACAGAACTAGTTAGAATCAGATATTTACCTGTCTTCATAAATGTATTTACATCATTTTGATTATGTAATAAATCTGTTATTCTTCAAAATAGTAATACCAGAGCTCTGAGGGACTCAAAGTCCTATACATTAAGCTTATTTTACAGCATTAATATGCATTGATATCTTATATATATATATATATATATATATATATATATATATATATATATATATATATAATTGGTTCCCATTATATCTTTAATATTTCTTAAAGTTATTTTATTATCTTATAAAAATACATCTAAAGTTAAATCATTTGACTTTATTTAACATACATATGAATGTATACAGGCATATATATTATATTTTATGAAATATCCGATATCATTATAATTTTCCGATAATACTACAAAGCTCAATATTAAATCATAAACAGACAAACTGTGTTGCTGTATTACAGCATATTGAACATTGTTTTACACGCTAGTGAATTAAATCAAAGTAGAATAAATAGCTGTAGTGTTTTTGTTATAGAACGTATCACGGGTACGTCCAGGAAGAACAACTAGTATATATATATATATATATATATATATATATATGCCAAATAAAAGGATAAAATAAATCAGACAATTAAAATTTTAAAGGAAAAGCGTATGACCTGAAACTCAACGTTTACCCCAATTCGCTTTTGTCACTTTTAGCTTTTTCACTGTGATCAAATCACTCAACAATCTGGCGAAACGTTGACTTTTATGTTTTGCGCTTTTTCATTTCTCTCTCTCTCTCTCTCTCTCTCTCTCTCTCTATATATATATATATATATATATATATATATATATATATATATATATATATATATATATATATATATAGAGAGAGAGAGAGAGAGAGAGGATCAAATATAAACCAAAAGTAAACTTTTAGTAGATGGAATCTATAGTGAAAAGGTTCAGCTCAATATACGAGATAGAGCAATTGTAGAGATAGAAGAAATAAGAGTGATAAACATGTTACGAATGTCCAAATTTATTTGAGATTTCGATTGTTCAATGCAAGGTGTATTCTGTTATAAACTAGTGTTTATTATACTTTCCTTAAGCCAAGGCTTTTCAAAGATCGACATCTTATCATCATAAAAGAAATACAGAGAGATAAGTTGGCTGTTGAAAAAGCCAAAGTTCAAATATTTGAAAAATATTATTAAAATTGTACTGAAAGAAAAGTTCAGTAAAAAAGATATGTAGTTTGACCAGGTGGTAATTGTCCGTTGAAAAGGTGTCCAATAAAGAGGAGATTTTAAAGAAGACGAAAACATTTTTTTTCGTAGGGGCAGTGTGGAGACAGTTTTCGAAATGAAGTAAATCAAAGCGCACTTAAATGGAATTGATGTGAGAAAAGCTAGCCATTATTGATAACTTCCTGGGCCATAGAAAAAGCGAATGGTGTTATTGGTGAGATATTCGCGCAAACGAATCCAAGGAAAAAACTTAAGTGAAACAGTAATGCTAAATTAGGAGTTGGGATTGGGGGGAGGGAAAGTTAAATATGAGGGAATACAGTGGTCGGATTGCTTGAGAGAGCCGCTGTTAAAGCTGGGAGGAAAAAAGTGGTAGATGGGGGAAGAGGGGTTCAAGTGGTAGGGGGGTGGTAGGTAGGAAGCAGGCGATGGTTAGTCAAAGGTTAAGAAGTATGTCATTGAGTGTAAATATTATTTGAAGAGAAAATGAGAGGGAAATAAAAGGATCGTAGATAAAAACTGAATGCAGGGTGGAGACATAATAACTTCGATGGTTTAAGATGGTTGCCTAAAGATAATTTCAAGGCTTTATGCTAATAAAACCATCTTCGAACACAATTCCAGCTTCTATAATAACGCACTCCTTAATTCGGGATACACTGATAAAATTAAATATGAAAACTATCCCCCTTTCTAGAAGAATAACCCTTTAAATATAATTACCTATAAAATGGCTGCACAGGATAGACAACGAACTAACACTACGCTACTTAAGAAACCCAAGACATATGTAAACAAACCCACAAAAACTATCAATACTGATAAACTTGCTAACCCTCAAGAACGCAGTAAAAATAAAAATTAAAAAAATTAGAAGAAAGAATAGTATTTGGTTTAACCCACCCTACAACTGCAATGTAAAAACTAATATAGCTAAGGAATTTTTGAAAATTTTTGATAACTCTTTCAAGCACCCACATAAATACAACACTATTTTAAATAAGAATTCTATTAAAATGTCCTACTCCCCAATGCCCAATATAGCACAAACAATTATCACATTTAACACTAAAACAATTAAATCTGCCCAACAACCAGCACCTACCATGCGCCCCACTAATAACTGCCATTGCCAAAAATCTAGAGAATGCCCATTTAACGGTAATTGCCTACAAAGTAACGTTATCTATTCCTGTACTGTTAAACAATTACCCCAATACACACTTATGCAAACTAATACCAGCATACAAATTCCCCTCTCTCCGCTCAGCTCTTCCCATCTGCAACTCCCTGCATCAAACAAACCCTAAATAGCACCCCTCACACTAACCAACAATTACCGCTAACTAATAATGGATTTGATCTCACCCCTCAAAGGATCTCATTTTCCCCAACTAATAACCCGACTTAAACTTGGCCCAGAACTCGAGCATACAAACCCGAAGCATTCCCAATACTATAAATACCACAAATACTATAACAGCAACCCCACACTAAATACACACCTATATTGGAGCAAGCGCCTTCCCCATTAAGACTCGAATCGCAAACCATTTCTACTCCTTTAAACACAATAATAATAATGCCACTAGCACCTCTCTATCCAATCTAATAAAAAGCTGTAACATTAAAAATACTCCCTACGCCCTAAGTTGGTCTATATTAAAAAGGTCTTACTCCTACACTCCTGGTTCTGCCTTCTGCCAACTATGTACTCTGAAAACATTTATGATAGCTACAGCACCCAAGAACTTAAATGTTATTAACTCTAAAAATGAGCTCATTTCTAATTGCAGGCACAAGCGAAAATTTACCTACATTAATTTCATTACTCCCTCTGACACTCCTCCTCCCAGCCAATAACTCCAACTATAGCATCAGACAAATCTCTAAACTATATATCTTGTTAACTTTGTAAACTTCTATTCTTAACTCCGCCAACCTCACCTATAAACCATCCCAATAAGTATCCTCCCCATTTCAACTAATAACTTTATCAACCCGTAGCACTTATTGTAAATTAAGAACTAACACCATTCTTCCTACAACCCCCCGATCATTAACCAATCTAATGTCTAGACCATTATCCCCTCTCAGCATTATAGCTGCTATTCTTCTTACTTCATATTTACTCCAAACTTATTGCTCTCTTCTGTCTGCCAACCTGCCCATAAACTCTCCCATTGCTTCTTAATCTCACTTCCTTCTTATTTCCATGTATCCACTATATCTCTATAATTCCAATATATTTCCTCGTAGCTTCCATCTATTAAACTTTTAACTACGATCCTCGGTTTCTCCCTCAAATTGGTCCATCTATTTCCCCCTATAAACCACTTACATCTCAAAAACACTAACATTATATTTAAGTATACTTGATTCCACCCAACCCCGCCCCATAATACTTATATTGAAATAAGGTGTTTCAAGCGGTTTTACCTTATCCCCTTAACAGCCCCAACCCCAAATTGGTAATAAATGGAGTGGTACAGGCTAGTTGTATAACTACACATCTGGCCTGCCTTAAATATTTTAATTTAACTTTAATTTCTTTGACCACTTTTGGGCCTCTTTCAATCACTCAATTACTCATCTAATTTGATTTTGATTTATTTTTACCCTCACCCTTTTTTAATCATACTTTTAAACTACTTGGAAGCCTTTTGTAAGCTTCCCAGTAAATAAAAGTTGTGTATGCTAATCTTTGCCCACTTACTGCTTACTCAGCATTTAAACTATAGACTCCCATTCTTTAGATTCACAATCTCCGTGATGGTAATCCTTTAAACTCTCGAAATTTATTTTATCTTCCTCTCAAATTCCACTTTAACTACGCCTCCCCCTCCTCTTCTCTTGAAATTACACATATTCTTTCACTTAAATATTCACCTATAGCTTAACCTTACCCACATATTCCTTTTCCTTCCTCTGCTTCGTATGCTCTCTGATTTCACTTACTCGTTGTCTCCCTCTTTTGCATCCTCTTAACCGACCCTGTACATGTTTCTTTCTACCGAAATTATCACATTCGTACATTCTACTCATCTCGCATTTAACTACGCTCCTTAATTACTTCTTAAATCGGTCCCTTTTCTTCCCCTTATGAAGCTTTTCATTACTTTTAAACACTACACTTAAGTTTCAATTGAACCAACCCAACCCACCCCATATAACTAATAATAGAAACAAATTGTTACAAACAGTCTAACCTTATCCCTTGAACTGTTCCCCTACCCTAAATTTTAATATAACTGAGTGGGACAATCTAGATGTATAACTATACATCGAGTTTATCTTACTCATTTATTCTTTAATTATTCTATTTCTTAATCATTTAATCATTCATATAATCATTTATCTGGTCCTGATTTAATAGAAATCTTTTAAAATAATTTTTTTATTTTTTTAATTAATTATTGATTCATTTAAATACTTTTACTTATGTTACCATGCGTTTAACCAATCAGGTAGCCCTTTTAAATCCCTAGACACTTTAGCTAGTAACGCTAGTATTCGATCAATTTTTGCTTATTACATTTAAACTGTGGAATTCCATTCATTGGAATTTCATTTTCAGCTTCGGCAACCATCTTAAACCCTCGAATTTACTCTGTCTCCACCCTAAATTCAGTTTTTATCTACGATCCTTTTCTCTTCAAATACTATTTACACTTAATGACATACTTCTTAACCTTTGACTAACCATCGCCCGCTTCCTACCTACCAATCCCCTATCACATGAACCCCTCTTCCCCATCCACCCCTTTTTTCCTCCAAGCTGCAACAACGGCTCTCTCAACCAATCCGACCACTGTATTCCCTCATATTTAACTTTCTCTCCCCCCCCCAATCCAACCCCTAATTTAGCATTACTGTTTCACTTAAGTTTTTTCCTTGGATTCGTTTGCGCGAATATTTCACCAATAACACCATTCGCTTTTTCTATGGCCCAGGAAGTTATCAATAATGGCCAGCTTTTTTCACATCAATTCCATTTAAGTGCGCTTGGATTTACTTCATTTCGAACACTTTCTCCATACTGCCCCTACGAAAAATGTGTGTTCGTCTTCTCTAAAATCTCCTCTTCATTGAACACCTTTTAAACAGACAACTACAACCTGGACAAACCACACATCTTTTTTACTGAACTTTTCTTTCACAAAATTTTTCATAATATTTTTTAAATATTTTAACTTTGGCTTTTTCTACGGCCAACTTATCTATCTGTATTTCTCCTATGATAGTAAGATTTCGATCTTTGAAAAACCTTGGCTTAAGGAAATAATAATAAACACTAGTTTACTACAGAATACACCTTGCATTAAACAATCGAAATTTGAAATAAATTTGGACATTCGTTATATGTGTATCACTCTTATTTCTTCTATCTCTCTCTATATATTTACAGTAGAAACACCATTGATATTGATCTACGTCCGGTGCTAACCGCATACAACATATATATATATATATATATATATATATATATATATATATATATATATATATATATATATATATATATATATATATATTTATATATATATATATACACATTTATATATATACATGTATGCATATATATATATATATGTACATATATATATACATATATATATATATGCATAAATATACATATATATACATCAGGGTGGGCCAAAATAAGGGTCCTATCTTTAAATTTGAATAACTTGAATTTGAATAACTTCCACAAAATAAAAGTTAAACTCACCAAACTTTATGTGTGTGTAGACTGACCCTTCCGAGATTTTTTGTAAATAAACAAAACACATTTTAGCCGAAAAACACTTCTTAAAACTTACAAAAACTAAAGTATTGTTTTTTACACTGTTTTGAGTTTTTTAAGCAAAAATAATGTTTTCTAAATGAGGGTACGTTCCTTAGGGCTAATACGGCTCATGCTTGCTTCGGAAGAGGTCCTTTACTTATTCTAAAAAAAAAATTTTTTTAAATCAATAAATAAAAAAGTTATGAATTTTTAAAAATAGGACCATTATTTTTGCCCACCCTGTACATATATATACATAAATGCATACATATATATATACATAAATATATACATATATATATACCTATATTTACATATATATACACACATATATACATACATACACATATTTACATACATACATATATACATATATTTACACACATATATATATATATACACACACACACACATATATATATAGTCTCGGAAGTTTCTCAACCATTAAAACTATATAAAAAATTTAAAAAAAACAAACAAAAAAAACAAACTTATAGTCTCAAGTCTTCCAGTGGAAAATCACTCATGTAAGTCAATTTATTTTTTACAGTTATTATATTAGTTAGTTTCTAACACTATTTTAAGGGATCATCAGTTGTTTACCATGAAAAACTGTTTCGGGAATTTAAAAACAAGACAGTATTTAATTTCATGGCTTCCCAGCAGAGTTGATCAGACCCCACTTCCCTTAAAAGACAAAAACATAAACGTTCCTTATACTAAATCTACGTTTTGTTCCATATAAATGTTTTGCTTACTTATATTAGTTATTTAAGAATTCAAAAAAAAAAAAAATATATATATATATATAAATAAATAAAATAAAAAATAAATATTTTTTACCTGCGCTGTTCGTCTGTCTAATAAAATTTATCCGTTACTCACAAAAATGTTGTTGCATTTTAAAGTGTTTGGACGAATCCATGACACTATTATTTAAGTGATTAATGTATTATTTTTAGTTTTATATTATAAATATAAAAAACATCAACACATCAAAAAATAAAAGATAAATAAATAAATATGTATATACATATATATATATATATATATATATATATATATATATATATATATATATATATATATATATATATATATATTACATACACACATACACATATATACCTTTATTTCCTATTTTTCTTCCTCGTCCTACTTTGTTGTCCATCTCCCCGTTGTTGTCAGCCGCAAATAAATATTAATTTTCCTTGTTCACTATAGTTTTTCTAATCTGCGTTCACAACTGTCGGCTTTTTTCTTTTCTCATTGTTTCAAATCTGCGTCTGTAAGTATATATATATATATATATATATATATATATATATATATATATATATATATATATATACTGTTTCAATGGGGGTCGACAGTCTACTGATTAATGCCCCGAGTCAATGAAATAAAATGTACAATAATACATATCTTCTTCCTGTTAAAATTACTCCTAGAATTACCAAAAAGTTAATCTAATCAATACAAGCGAAGTACTCTTCTACGACTATAAAATAACCATTTCCACATGGATTCTGTACTTGGACCAACATTTAATAATTATTATATATCTAGTCTTGAGTACAACATATTTAATACAATCACTAACCTCTCCATTTATATAAGATACGTGGACGATATCCTTATCAAAGCAAGCAACAAAAAATAAATTAACGTACTACAACACATATTTCTAGCAAACTCTGTACTCACACTTATAAAGTAAATATTAATGACAACATGCATTTGTAGATGTATTCATCGACTCCAACAATGATTAATTCATCACCTCTTTATATAAAAAACTACCTCTATTTATTATTGCTTGTTGAATTACAAAATGAAATTACCATACCGTTATGAAATAACACTTTTAAAATGATTAATAAACCGAGTCAAAATGATACCCTAAACAAATTTCAATTAATTTAAAATCATTGAACAAGTACTAATATATACCCCTAATTACATTATTAGCTGGTAGATGAACCATAAAATACACCATTAGAAACGTATATAAAATAAGAAACAAATGAACAATTAAGACCAAATTAACATATTCTGCCGCAACCAGTAACTTTAAACTAGACAGAAAAAGTCATTAAAAAGAATACACAAGTATATACCTTTTGTTAATACAAATAAAATAATTAGATTCATCATTTACTACTAAAAATCCACAAATTATTGCATAATACTCAGCAATAACACCTCTAGTAGTATAAACCAATGTAATTCATCAGTTTAAGTGCCCGTTGGGATAATATGTATCCTCCAATAATGAAACGAACTGTTACATCGGCCACACTTCTACTACTCTTTTCCGAAGACTGACCTTACATATTTCAGACTCAAGTTCAATCTGCGAGCATTTGAAGCAGCAACACTTCTCCCATTCGCACTTCAGACAACTGTTAATCAATAATAATAAAAAACTTCTACACCACGACTAAAATGTAAAAAAAGACTAACAGTCTTAGAGGCTTTGTTCATAAAGACCAAACGTTCCACAATAAACAACATTGGTTATGAATCAAGTAGACTTTTTTAAGTTCCTAGGCTAAACGAAAAACTATGTCTTTAACTCTTTTGAAATATCGTGAATTTTAAATATTGTAATTTTTTTAAATAGTTTAAATTTTAATCAACCACGCCCCTTACACGTGATCACATAGCAAATACGAAATATGAGACATACGTTATTTTTAAATGTTATAAATTAGCAGTCAAGTCCAACCCTCCGCATGAAGATACTTTAGGGAAGTCAATCGAAAGTACTCGCGAACAAAAATGGAACTAACCAGCTACGGAGACTACATCTCGCAATTAAATAAGTATACAAGAGAGTTTATATGAGGGATCGATCCCTCATATAAACTCTCTTGTATCTCTTGAATATTACAAAAAGATGGATCAAACAAAAACACTTCGTCATATAATACAACATATGTTTATATATATATATATACATATATATATATAATATTTATAAATAAATATTCATTATTTATTATCTACAGACATCGATATTTCATGCTAACGTAATCTTCAGTGCAAGAAGCTTAATCCCAACGGTCGGCGAGCGCGAAACCCGAACACAAATCGCCACTGATTTGTAGTCAATACTCTTAATACCTCGGCCATAGTGAACTAATTATTAATTAGGGAGGAATTTAACTGAGTAAATAGCGAATCGGCGGCTAAATTTACCCAAGCAGTTTTAGAGTGATCAACGAATGTATTCGGATCGTGAATTTCGCTATTAGTACTGCTATTAAAGTCACTCAGAGTGCCCGACCTTTGGTGGAGGGGGCTTATAATATATATATATATATATATATATATATATATATATATATATATATATATATATATATATATATATATATATAATTATTTATAAATAATAGTTTCAAATACATCCATATACACATGTATTTCATGAAAACTGTGCAAGCATCTGCATGAGAGGAGACAATCCCTACTGGTCACACGGTCCGAACCCCAATATGCAAGTCATATTTGACTCAGTAGTCGGAGCGCGTACCGGTGTGTCACTAACGAATTGCCTTGACATGGGGGAGAGAATTAACGTATGAATTGTAAATTAAGAGGTCATATAACCAGACCGTCAAGAGAACTCAATAGGCGGAGATAGAGTATTGCATCATAAAATTAATGACGATTTGTCGTAAACTTACTTTCTGTGCTCTACCTTGTTATAGCTTATAGTAATTATTTATAACTAATATTTTCAAAATTAACTGATATAAACATGTGTTTCACGTCAACACTGCAAAATAACAATCCCTGTCAGTTACACGGGTCAAACCCCAAAACAAAGGTCACATTTTATTCAGTAGTCGTACGCGTATAATACATACATACATTATATATATATATATATATATATATATATATATATATATATATATATATATATATATATATATATACTAGAGCTACCGATTCGGTCAAAACAACTACAGGTATTTATAATACTTTGACTTAATTCAAAAACTCATAAACTGTTGCATACCTTATGGAATATTCTTCATAAATAATCAAATATTCGTATCCTTAGGTCTGTATTTTCTCTATTTTTTCATGATAACTATGATGAATAGTAGTGTAGTATTAGTAGCATTAGAATGTTGCCATATGTTTGATGATAAGTTCTGAGTTTTCGGTCTCGACAGCTCTAAATCCTACACTATGTTTTCTGATACTGTGCGCTGTTAGCGAATTATATTTATACATATTTGAGGAACACCTGTCTCCTATTTATCAACATATGCTTCCATCCTTATCCACCTTAGATGCGCACTCAGTCGCCTTTTGCACAATAAGTAAGCTCATTCTCTCCATCTCTATCTCCCTCTATCTCTCTCTGTATGTATATATATATATATATATATATATATATATATATATATATATATATATATATATGTATATACACACACAAATATGTATATATATATATACATATATATATATAGATATACAGATTGAGATAGAAGAAGAGAGAGATAGAGATAGAGATAGAGATAGAGTGTGTCCTCAAATACTACTGAATACTAAAAGGGTTGCATCAAATCGTAATATTCATTATAGAGACAATGGTATCATTAGATCACCAGAATACTTTTCGGAAATACAGCACTATTTTTAGGCGGTCTAGTAGATTCATAAGGTCGACTGTAAAGGAACACCGTGTGTCAGAAGGAACAAAATGTCATGAACATAGATATCAGCAAAAGTTATTTTCCGCCAGAAAGGTTAAGAGAAATCGCTTAATCACAGCAAATAGACACAAACACACCGTCATCACTTATCACATCACTACTTACATTTGTACTCCCAATACTTTTATATAAGTTGTATTCAGTTTTGTAAACTACCTTTTAACGTTATGAATTAAACAGTAATATTTGAATACCTAAAGAAATGATTTTTTTCTGTTATAAGTGAAAATATAACAAGCAAAGAAATAAGGAAAAACCTAACACTATTTTAATGAAGCTTAATATAGAGAGTCAAATTGCTCCATATAAGACCCCTTAGACAAAAATGCTGGTCTCAATTTCTGACTCAAAACTTTGGCTGTAATGTGTTGATGCCTTGCTTCAAAACCATATACAGTTTGTGAAGCTTCTGTTATTAACTTAACTGCCCGTTCCACACCCTGAGAATGTGAGGGCAAATCTGGCAAGTCAAGCTTGGTTCCATTCATCAACGATTCTCGAAGTTCAGATTCAGTAAAATCTTCCGTCATTGGTGGTTCAAAAATGCCGCATAATTTTATTAATATTAATTGTGTCCAATGTGTGGCATTAAAATTAATAGGTAGTATTCTTTTTAATCTTTTTCTGGTTGACTCCTCACTCCTGAAAGAACAAATTAATTAATTGAATTATTAAAAAATTCCAATCTGTACTGCTTTAATAATTATGGTGAAATTAGATAAAATCTTTAAAAATCATTCTATAAATTGGAATACATAATTGAGTCAGAGATATATGAATAAATATTACTTACCTAATGGCCAAAATTCTTTTTAAAGCTTCTTCTCTTACTTCAATCTCCTCAGATTTAACCATGGAATATAGAAAGTTTTCAGGCAGTAAACAAAATGTATTACCTTGTATATTTCTAAATGTGATATCTTGGATTTCCTGAGGCTGCTCCTTAATCCTCTGGATCATATTAAAAATGTGCACTTACTGATTGTGGAATTTACTATTTCTTTTAATTTCAAACCAAAAAGTTGCATACACATTTACAATAAAATTTACTACATAGTGTAGTTTTGTTGTGTGCCTTTGTGGGTATGCACCACGAGTCCATAAACACATGAGCCTGATGGCCAAAGTTAACCATCTTGCTTGGTTTAAAGGACCAATTTTCCAGGAGGCATATCTAGAGTCAACCTTACCTCTAGAAATACCTACTGTGTATTCATAAAGGAGTCTTTGGTCAGAACTAAGATCATGTATTTCATCAATTTTAAAAATTGACTCTAGAGGATTGCTAATAGTGGAAAATGATATTTGGGGTAAATCATGGCAATCATTTGAGCATAATTTCGCCAGAAGGCTACTGAATGTTGTAGGGCCCTTTGCGCAACCATCTATGTTTTTAAAAAGGGCTCTGAAAGGTAGTTCATTATGATGCAAAGACCAACCAATTGTGTGAAGATTTTTAAAAAGTTTTTTTTTCTAAAATTGCAACCATTCCACCTTCGCAACCTGTGTTGGTATTAGTGCTGTCAACAAGTATAGCCTTGATACTGTTCTCACTGTGGAATTCATGCAAAACATCCACCACTTGATCTGCATGAACAGCACCTGTTGCACCACTATTAGGAAGAACTCTATGTGTCAGATATTTACTTTCACATGGTGTTTCTTTTGTAAAAGTTAAATGGTGTTCTGGTCCCTTAGTTTTTTTCATAATTCTCTGTCTATTTTCATTCACAATTTCCTTATACATCAATGTGTCCTTATCCATTCTCCCATCAACTCCAATACATATAATATTTTAGGTGGGGTAAAGACCCCGGGCTGAAATAGTTTTATTTATCTACCTCCAACAAGGTAAGATGTGACACAAGGTCAGGAAAGTGGGATTAGATAAGCCTGCGCTATAGAGGTGAGCACTCTGGCCATTAAAAAATTGACTGGGCAGCCCCGTCGGCATTCCCCTGTAGGGGCGCCTCAGACAGTTAGCAATAAACTTACTCCTCCCCAAAGAGGGAAGGCAAAGCCTGGGAGGGTGCATCTCCTAGAATTGCACAGGACGGACAAGCCCCAATAGACGGGCGTGAATCCAGACCCAAAGGCCCGGACGATACCGGTTTATTTGGTGGGGTAAAAACCCCTGGCTGAACTAGTTTTTATTTATCTAACTCCCACAAGGTAAGGTGTGACAAAAGGTCGGGAAAGTGGGATTAGATAAGCCAGCGCTCGACAATTCAATATATATTTGTGATAATTAAATGTGTAAACAGTGTTTACAAAACACAGAATCAACACGGGAACTCAAATTCGCCCGATGAATTTTCAACCGGTGAATACCATAAAAAATATCCAATAAATAAAACGCCTATGTAAACAAATAATTATTTATATATAACATTACATATTATAGTGTTTTATTCCTTTTTAATTTGAATATGTACATTTAATTTCTTAAGAAAAATAATAATAAACTTTAAAATATTTATTATTAAGTAATGTATTACTTTTTTTTGTTAAAACCCGGGTTTAATTTAAGGCGACACATCTGCCGGTGAAATCTAGGCTGTGAGAAAAAATCTCGATTTATTTGATCTTAAAGTTGCAATGCTCAAATTAATACAAAGTTTTGAAGAAAAATATTTCTTGTGGAAACTTTTGACATTATTTGGCAACTTTCTTCGAGTGCGATAATTTACAGTTTAAAAATCGACCTCCCCTAATATATATATATCATACGTATCTGAAATTCCCCATGAATATTTTTAAAAAGATTTAATATATCTGAGTAGTTAGTATTTGTATTGAGAACTTTATACCCTACAATATGTTTACAACAGAGACCACTATTACAATTGATTTCAACGGAATAGAGGCTCTAAAACAAACTGCCTTACACCACTGCAAAACACTAAAGAAAAACACTAAATAGTCCTATAACCAATCTTTTAAATCTTGAAGCAATCTCATCAGCATCTGATCGAGCCACAATTTTTGCAAAGCGGTTTTAAGCAAATTCTACCCTTTGCGATCAAGACCACATAACCACATGATTTCATGTAAGACAGAAAAAAGCTTTGGCCGATATTTGAATAATTGTCCGAGACGAGAAAACTATTCACAGCAGTACTTTTAAAAGCATTGCTTTTCTGTCTCTCTATTCCAACTTGAGTGTACATAACGCAATGGCGGAGAATTAAATTTAGACAAAATAAGTAAAAAAAAATATTTTGTAAAACGAAGAAGAAATACACAATAGTACATAAACGTTCTACAGCGTGATTCATAAGTCACTTAGCTATTTAAAATGATTACCATATGAAGCACAAACATACTATGAACTTTTGCTGATTGTTATCTAACTCTCTAATTACTGCTATTTGTTATTTTTAATTTGGTTTTCTTCATATTTGTTTCTCTATATATATTTATTTTTATTTATTTAAATTTGTGTAAATCATCGATGGTGGGGTCGAGATGGGCTAATCAATTGGTCTCCGCGAAGCCTTGATTTGACGCCGTTGGACTATTTTTTGTGGGGATATTTACGTGACCAAGTATTTGCCACGCCAATAACTAACATCGACGACCTCAAATCAGAAATCACTGCCGAGTTTGTTAAATATAATCAATCAAATATGCTACAAAAAGTCGTAAATTATTTGCAAAAAAGAATGGAGCTATGCATGCAGAACGAAGGTGGAAATTTTAAAAATTTGCTGTAATCTCAAACTCCCATGAATGAATTGTTTGAATACACTTTCTGTTTTGTATTACCGAATTTTTTAATTTTAGAATTTCAAAAATAAATAGCTAAGTGACTTATGAATGACCCTATATATATATATATATATATATATATATATATATATATATATATATATATATATATATATATATATGTATGCATGTATATATATATAACGTTTATGTATATATATATATATATACATACATATATATATACACATAAATATTTTTATATATATATATATATATATATATATAGATAGATAGATAGATAGGGTAAATGTACTATTGTTGTTTTTTTAATGTAAACCAATGAACCTTCAGTGTTTCTCTTTACAGAATAAAGAATATACCGACACTAAGGAAAATAAAGGTGCCCAATGATGTTTGTATACATAAAAATGTATATTAAAACCAGCTTTACTTGTTATTGAGCACTTTTTATACACACTAGAGTTTCATAAGATTAACATCTAGGAAACAAAAATAATGCATGTACGATGTGTTATTCTATATTATTTTCGAGTACTCTACAACGTGGATTATTAAAAGCAAACATGTAAAAGATGAATATAGAATGATCCTTCAAAAAACTTCCTACCATAAGTAAAATGTATTACCTTATGAGGATTACAAAGACCAATCCGATGGAAAGCATACTTCTTTCGACCAAATAAGGAAAATACGCACACCAAAGAAAGGGTACGGGTACCACAAATTTCGTATGAATTAAAAAAATATTGCACTATTCACAAGACGGGAAATTCTTATATTCCTTACTATTTAATATAGAGAGTTATTAATAAAAGTGATGCAGTATTTTTGTGTGGTAAGATAGTCTACATAAAAAATCTAAAACGAAATAGCTTCTAGACCGAGAATATTGCCGTGAATACTCAAATGCGTGTCACGTTGCGCAGAATAAACGCACACGATGATAGTATATATATATATATATATATATATATATATATATATATATATATATATATATATATATATACCATTCCGTTTGAACTCAATTTTCACCATTGGATTTACTTCATTTTGAACACCTTTCTGTGATGCCTCCACGAAACTTTTTTCTTCTCCATCGAAACTTCCTTCCATTGGACACCTTATCGGCGGACAATTACCACCTGGACAAACCCAATATCTTTTTACACGAACTTTTTTCACCCATCATTTTCTTAATATTTTTTCTAAATGTTGAATTTTGGCTTTTCTATTGCCAAGTTATCTATCTGTATAATTCCTCTGATGATAAGATCTCGATCTTTGTAAAGTCTTGGCTTAAGGAAAGAATAATAAACATTATTTTTTACAGATTATAATTTGTATTGAACAATCGAAGTCTGAAATTAATTTGCACATTCGTGCATGTTTATCACTCTTCGTCCATCTATCTTCATATATATATATATATATATATATATATATATATATCACAATAGTTCATTATATTACTATATAATACAATGTGTATTCGACCGGAATAATACAATATGGTCTCGGTTTTATTTAAATTAATACATTGTTTCAATTAAATAAACATTTAAATTGACCTAAATTATGCAAGATTCGTGACTTGCAATAAACGTACGTTCGCTAGACACACACACATATATGCATATATATATATATATATATATATATATATATATATATATATATATATATATATATAACATATGGTTTATTGTAAATTAATTTTACTATAATTAATTGATTTATTTTCAAATAATACATGTATTCCCTTCATTATTAAGATATTGATATTTCTGATGTAAATTAGGATATATTTTTATGTTCTTTTGTGAAATAAATTGTAAAATACGGCAAATATTTTACGGTTACATTCAAATGCAATATTGCTGATTACTGTTGTTTCTCATTTCATAGAGCTTCATGAATTTTTATACGTTTTCTCACACGTTTTATTGGTTAGAACTTTATTTCATTGTATTTAAAGATATTGCTCAATAGTAATATTAGATAAGTATGCTTTTATCTTCTGGTATATTTCATGCATTACTGTCCGTATAAGATTGAGATTGTTGAACATAAAAGGGTCAGCTGATTTTAGTTTTTCATAGATTGTCTTCTCCTTTTTCTTCTTTTAAATCCCTAATAGTGTTTGTAAGGATCGCCTCATATCGTATGAGGGTTCCTTTTATTTCTCATGAATGTCATGTAGATTTTTTTATACTCTTTAATCACCAATAAAATAAGCCTAAAGATCAATCAATAATAAGTTGTAATGATGTTGTCAACTGGATGTAGAACAATACTCTGAGATGATTTTAAATAATGAGTTTAAAAGGCGGGAGTTGATCACATTGTAATATGCCTCAACAAGTATTTGTTGATATTCAACGTGAAGACGAGTATGTTGTCGCCAACAAAGAAAGCACTTCCGTCGTATTGTGTTCGACAATTGGAAAGTTCATGGAGAAAATCTGTTCATTGAAGTTCGGTTTTAATTCTAGGTAAACAGATGGAGAAATGAAAGTGTTTTGCAGCGATGGTAGCCAGACGTGTACTTGATGTGAAGATTTTACAAGAGGTTACCACAGACTCAGTAGTTAATCTACCATGATTATTTAATCTATCCAGAGACCGCCAACTTATTTTTTATATCCAACTGATCAAATAACACGTGTTTTCATGAGAACAGATAATATTCTAAAACCCCGAACCAAAACCTCTTCATTACTAAGCTGGTAAACTTCCTATGGCGTATTCCTTAAATACACATTAACTAATATATATATATATATATATATATATATATATATATATATATATATATATATATATATATATATATATACCTTTATACGAACAGCAGTTAGTCTATAAAAATGCTAGAAAGTTGTTAGTTGGTAATCCTACATTCCCACGTGAGCATGTGTTACTTTTAATGTTTATCACATATTAATACCAGCTAAGGCATATGGTGACTGAATAAATGAAACATATATTAATCATTTTTAGACCAGTTAATACTTTTTAACTCCACAATATTAACACGTTCCTAATGCTGTATTTCTTCGCAGTTCTCTCAATTGCATTAAGTTTTTAATTGCCTCAGATAGTTTGTTGTTTGGCCTGTATGAACTGTATTACATAATTAAAGGTTGTCTCAGAATTGAGAGCTCATCCTCGGACGAGTATTCCTAATAAATCTTCATATGAATATATTTTTGTGTTACGGTTTTATAAATCTATTATTGGTTATTAGTTTATTTAAATTTAATATATAGTAAAATTGTTATTACTTCTTCAGTTTAGCACCAGGCTAGAATAAAATGTTATAATTTAAAAACCCATTCTTAACATTGCGGGTGGGGGTTGATTAACTATTCTGTACTTTCACGTTATAATTTAATAAACAAAATATACCGTAAAATAGAATGTATCTTTAAAATTCTATATGAAAAAAATAGCCAGGTCCGTAAACTGCATAAGTACCTCACATTTTCGCATGTGATATTCATTAAATAGAGATACATAGACTTAGCTTTCGTTATCTTCTGAATAAATGGAAATATTTCCCCTTCTCACATAGATAAATATGTATATATTTATGAAAATATTTTTACATCTTTTCACTAATTCGGAAGAGAAAAAAATAGTTATTTATCTTCGGAAACAGTCTGATTCTACCATGCCATTCTCTGGCGACTTTTAATTAAATAAAGTTTGAAACATTCCTTTGAAATTCTCAGCCTGTGACCAGATACCCTAATTGTTCCAACATGCAAAATGTTAAATGTAATTTTAACAAATATTTTGCGTACAAATGTTCACATTAAGATGCCCCCTATGCATCTGGCCTCTAATCAGAGTAGCTTCTTTCGTGAAGTGACAATGTTTATTAGTTTAAGATAAATAAAAGTAATAGCAAATATACATTTATATTTGTATCAGTCAAAAGTTTTGCAATGTTATGGTAACTTATTTCCTTGCAGTTATTGTCACCCGGTCGATAATTTTGAAAACAGTTGATCAACTTTAGTCTAGTTCGAACTTGTAAAGCACATATTTCCGAATGAAATTCCATTCCATCTTAATCTATGTGACTTTTAAATAACCGGCGGCTGAAGTAATACATAGTATATCAGTTCATAAACTATCACAGAACTACTGACAAGGAACTGCTTCGGTAACGTGATATACGCACTGCTATGTGACTCTATACGTTATTAACATCAGTGTTGGGCGAGCCTAATTGCTATACTCACTATAGATTTTAAATCATCGAATATCTAGTGCAGCTATTTACGTATTAATATTGTTGAAACTGTATCGACCCGCAATTTTCACCTTCTAAATTTGGTAATAGAATAACTTGTATTTAATAAAGCGTTTACATTTTATCGTATTTTAAAACTTTTGTTAACCGAAAACAAGGCATACTGTTATTTAAAGTGAATGAGCTATTGCGAATTATAGGCCATACATATAGAGGCAGTCTAAGTTGGGAGTTATGCAGCGATATATTTGTTCAAATTACATTTAAATTTCTGCATGTTGGTACAGTCAAGGAAACATGGAGCAGGGAGGGAATTCTAAAGGCTTGCAGTTCGATCAAAAAAGTTAGTATAGTAGATAGCATCTCGGTATCTGGGGATCTGTTGATTGTCGGGTCGATCGGGGGTATTGACGTCGAGGAAGCACAAGTGCAGTGTGGCAATTTCGTCGAAGCACATTCCATTAAAGTACTTGTAAAACAAGCACAGGGATGCCACATTGCGACGATGAGACAAGAGCGGGAGCTTGGTAGATAGTGTGCTAGTGATTATATTAAAGGCTCCTGTTTGACCCTGTATAGGCAGACAATGGCTGGTGGTTGGTTCACATGCCGAGATGTGAAAACAATACTCCATGCATGAGCAAATTATGGCTTTGTAGATATATAGAATACCGGCAGGCGTGAGAATTGTTTTAGAACAGTAGAGGAAGCCCGCATTGGCGTTTATAGGGCTTGAGGAGTACATAGGAACGTTAATGAGTAGGATGAAAAAGTGCATTACTCTCGTGTTGACTTACACTGCAGTGACGTATCATTTAACTAGTGTGCATTATGTTGACTGTTCGTCTACTATGTTCATCCTGAATATTATGATCAAATTTCGAAACTTGTAACTCCCCGATTTTCTTGGAGTGCGTCCTGTGACAGTCAGCAATGTTTATATCGAACTCGAGGGTGCGTACAGAATTGTAAGCTGAACACTTTATTTAATTCAGCTGTGTACATTTGTCCCGAGCTATCAGCCATAACCGGTTGAAAATGTTTTGTAATTCTGACTTATTTGCTTAGTATCTTCTGTAATCTGGATTTCTCAAATAATACAAAGTATCATTCTTCATCTTAAGGATTCTGATAAATATTGTAGTTTGCCGTCTGGAATTTTGATAAATTAATTGTGTCACCAGTCCCGTTTCTTTTCAGACACTCCTCGAACGTGTGAAAGAGAGAGAGAGAGAGAGAGAGAGAGAGAGAGAGAGAGATGTATTTTTTTAATGAATCGATTGGATGATGTTTGATGAATGATGATTATATGAAAGGACCATTAAATTTGAATTACTGACTTTGCTTATTCACATGAGATTTTAATTGCTTTACTTCGACTCATATTCAAAGCCCGATACCCAGAGAAATGTCATCGCTGTTTGCAACGACATATACATACACGAACCTGTGTACGTGTGTGTGTATGCGAGTATACGCCTCTATGTGTATGTACCAATGCGAGCATGTGCCTGTCTGCGTGTATGTTTTCACATGTGTAAACTAAGATGTCTATGATTTTGCTAATGTTCTGGAATTGAATATAGATTTACCATTATGGGCACAGCAGGAGATTTTCTTTCCTGAAGGGATTGAGTGATATTGTTTCACTATGAAAGTACGCGTGAATGTTTCCTTTAGTATTTGTGTTTTGTGTTTATGCAATTTCCTATTAGTATTGTTAACTTCATTATATCGATGAAAAAAGAAACCGGAAATAGATCCATTGTAGAGTTCCTTCGTTTCGTGCTAGAGTAACCGTGACGATGTGCGCTAAGAATTATTAATTTGTAAAAAGGCGCCTTGCACGTGTCCGGTCGATCCAAGTTTTAATAGACTGAATGGCAATAAAATAATGTTTAACACTTATCGACTATACCGGAAAACAATTTATGTTATTATGTCTCATATATATATATATATATATATATATATATATATATATATATATATATTTGGTACAGAAAATTAATACAACCTCAGTACCGTCGGTTTCAATCTCAGAAAGACTTAACCATACGGCTATCTTCAGCTTATGTTGTCAGAACAAGTGACATCATAAGCTGTAGGAAGCCGTATGGTTTAGTCCTTCTGAGCTTGACACCGACGGTACTGATGTTGTACTAATTTTCCGTACCTAAAAGTAAATAAATATTACCATCCTAATTTTTATTCTCAATTAATCGAGGACTCTGCTGTGATTTTCCCCACTATCTCACAAAAAGAAGCTATATATATATATATATATATATATATATATATATATATATATATATATATATGAGAGAGAGAGAGAGAGAGAGGAGAGCGGGGCCATGTGTGTATATATGCCGAAGTACCAGTCAATGTCGAGTTTCACATATTTTAAAATTTATAGATACGATTAGAAATACGAAAATGTATTAAATAGTGTTCATCTAATTTTTATTAAAAAAATATTTATGTTTTATTATGATAATAAATAATTGTTAGGATATAACTGGAATGTTATACCTCATTAAAAACAACTCTACAATGTGACCCCTTAACGCAGGATGTCATTAAATATTGGAACTGAAGGCGGATACTTTTGCCACAGGGACACCGATCTTATGTTACTATTTACCCTTTTTAAGCTACTTAAATTTGTTTTGCAAAAGTATATTTTATCTCTTTGTATAGATCGAAAATGTTTCGATAGTCTGAAATAAATAAAGGCACTTGAATATGACATAAACAATTCTTATTAAAAGAAGAAATATATTTGTGAATATTTATCAATGATGAATGTTTTCTAATTAAACAATGCTTTAAATATGGACGATGATTTTACGCGAAACGTGTAAGCGATAATTATTAGTATGTCATTCGGCCGGCTTAAAGGGAACGCTAATAATGTCGGAACATGTGTGTTTTATCTCATTTTAAGTATATTTTATTTTGAATGGGATGTTTTAAACGAATTCAAAATGTTCTGAGATCGATAAAGACATCGGATCGAAAGTGCTTATTGTAAATATGCGGTGAGTTTGGCTACTAAAGAAACCGTATAACGGATATTTTGCGACATTTTTACAGGATCTATGTTTAGAAAATCATAATATAAAACGTTTAAAATCAATACAAATTGTAAACATGCATCTATGCTTATGTTTGAAAAATGTAAGCGATTATTTATTAATAATTGTTTTGTTGACTCCAACAGTCACTCTGTGTTCCTTCAATATAATTCTGCTAATTTGTTATTCCTGTAATTGCAAATGTAATATATATTTTTTACTAGTAAATCAGAACACTTCTGTGCTAATATACGTGGAGCTTCAGGAATCTTCCTTTGTTCAATTGATAAAATGAAATAACAATCATCAGTTCTCAAGCGAAGATTTTGGTTCATGTGATTAAAATGAAGCGAACCTTCATATACAGAAAAAATATTCTTAAAATTAACATTTGGAGTCAGCTGTAAATCGCAAAAATGAGTTTCTAGATTAGTTGTCACACTTTTAAAGTTTTGAAAGGGCAGTTAATTAGTAAATTGCAAGTAGTTGTATGGGTCCTTTCATAAAAGAGACATTCGTAGTCATTAGGGGGTAGATAAAGCAAGCTGACACTATATGTTTATCCTTACGCAGTGTTACTTTTAATGTTTATTATCGTAGAACATTTACATCGTCCAGTAGATATATATTTAGTTATTTTTCATTTCAAAATCTACTCAATAGGCTTTCGAGTTATGTTCTAATAAAAAAAAATGTGACATATAAATTAACTGACCACAATATTTGAGCCTAGCGTATACGTATTTGTCTTTTTATTCTTTTATCTCATTTAAAACCCAAAACAGGATCATCTGTTATTTCTATATTTCAAAATGTTATCACCTGTATAGCTTGAGACAAAAATGCTTTTTTGAACTATCGTAGTCATGCGGAAGAATTTAAATGTTTAAGTTCGTGTTATCTTGTATTCGGTTCAATCTACTTCTTTTATACTAATGAAATTAAATCACCGCTTTTAATTGTTTAAATATTGCAATGCTAAGTGTCTAAGCAATTTATAGGGCAAACGCTTAAAAAACGAGAGTTGTACTGCGTTTATACAGACGATCTTTCATGTCATTTCCTAAAATAACGAGCTAGTAACACATTCAGTTTTTAATATCACCATTTATTATAGCGACGCACAATATTATATGGTTAAAATGAGTTGATATTTTTGCCGACGCCCACCTAAAATAACATTATTATTTTTAACAAAAAAATATCATTTACATGATTAGTCCTAATTCTGTATAAAATGTTTTTTCTATCAATAATTTCAGCAATAAACTTTGTTTACAAAAGTTAATTTGAAACCTTTAAATTGCCAATTTTTACTAATAAGTCGGTCTATCTGTGTCTATTAACAAATAATCCGATCTCATAAACATATGCCCAACTACACATGGATTAAAATATCATGAAGAAGACAAAACACACAAAAGGTTCTCACAATTTCATGGATACAAACAACTGTCGGCAGAATCCTTTAAGCATCGATAATTGAATGCTTAAATATGTGCAAACTGTCTGACAATATTATTAATCTTATAGAAAAAGTAACTGAAATATGAAGACTCTTATTGAGAGCTGTAGGGCAATTACTTACTGAGTAAAATTACAGAGGTTCAGTTTTCGTGGAGACTTTCCATCACCAGTACTTTTTATGATAGCCATGACCTCACTAAACAACATACTCAGGAAGCGCAACGCTGGATACAATTTCACAGGCACAGAAGATAGACAACCATTCTATGTATATGGATTCAATGAAGCTATTAACATTTAAAAAAAACTAGAAAATCTGATGAATACAACCAGAATCTATGGCCAGAAGTGTATTTCGGAATGAAAATGTGTGCCCTGTTATAGATACCAGGGGGAACACTCGAGACGAATGAGATCATGCCACAAAGAAGAGGTGAAGGGAATTGGCAAAATATAAATAAATATATATCTGGGAGGTTTGGTAACCGACATAATGAAACAAACATACATGAAAGAGACGATGAAAGAACAGTACCTTAGGAGTGTAAGAAAATTCGTAAATACGAAAGTATATAGTAAAACCCTGATCAAAAGAAAAGAAGGTTTATAGATCTGATAATGTGATGTGTATGTCAGAGGAAAGAAGTATAAAATACATAACTCAAAACACGGAAAACGGATCATCGCTGCAACAATACCGGGAAAAGCAAAATTGGCAATAGAAAAAGCAAGAAAGGAAAAACAGATAAATAAGCAGCCCCATGGACAATATATACGCATGACCAATTTAGAAACGTACACAACACCTGGACATAGCTCTGAACATCAAACAACATGAATAGTGAAGTTGGGTCACTACTGACAACCGCGCAGAATAACGCGATGATCACCAATTAAATCAAAGTCAAAATAGACTAAACTATTTACTGTGGACCAGGACACGAAATGCTACCTCACATTATAAGTGAATGCAGAAAACTAAATAATACTAAAACAGCCACGTATATGTAATGGAAAGAAAGTACATGTGGAAAAATACAATCATTTGCACCTTTAACATGCATATATATGATAGATATACACACCGGCTACACTGCTGTATATAGAAACCACACAATAGTCTAGAGTTAAAAGCATACAAATTCATCCAAGCAATGGGATCGGATGTCATACTCCTTAACAATATGAGAAAAACATGCTAACTCATCACTTTCGCTGACCCAGAAGTTCACAGAGTAAGGATCAAGGAAACAAAATAATAAGGCAAGTACATGGAAATAGCCGATAACTGAACGGAATATGGAACATCAAAAGGAATAGCAATATCATAATTGTTAGAGATAAAAGTACACTCCTGGAGACATGGAAAAAGATTCGATGGAATTGGAATAAAATAAACGATCCAACGTACGGTAATGATGTAAACAGACAGAATCTCGATGGACACCCACATATATTAAGAACGTAAATAAGTTAACTGTAATTTGAAATATAAATAACATCACACTAGCTTAAGAGAAATGTAATCGCCACACATCCAATAACTGCTTCCCAAAAATCTCAAATACCCATTTAATAACACTAACTAGACCCCTACTGATGTGAAACAGTGATTGGGGCCGACGCAATCCGCACTTTAGGGTGCACTGGAGTGCATCTTGGGGAGGGCCCTACGTAGAAACAAGTGGAGATCTAAGAACTAGTACATATTTTCGACTGTCCAAACAGTGGCCAGAGCTGGCGCCGGGCTGGCTGGAAAAAGCGTGTAAGCCGTCAGTTATAATTATCTATACACAATGGGAGTACATTGTCCAGAAAGAGGGAATGTGCTAACGGCTGTACAATTTCGGTCAAGAGGCTTTTGGTCACTCCCCTCACCCCATGGTAGGGAGAGGGAGAGAATAAGTCTTTTACGATAGCAGGAAAGAAAACACCCCAACCAGAGAGAGAGGGGAGAGGGAGAGGGAGATTAAGTCAGTATGCCCCACCCTGGCCCCGAGAGAGAGGGAAGGAATGGAGAAATGAGCTGGAGAAAGAAAGTGTGTGATGATATGCTTTTCTGGGAAGCGAGAGGACCTTTGTTGTTGAAACGAGAAGATAGTTGCGGGGAGTTAGAAATTAGAATTCGACCAAGACGGACGTACGCCGACCAAGCGAGAGCGTGCGCGAACACTCTCTCGTTTGAGATGGCAGGACCATTGGATCCCCCCACTGTTTTCAGTAGACAAGTTACAACTTAATTAACAACTTGGAAAGCATAAATACAGTTTCATGCACAGAGAGACGAGATAGTTAGTAAACAAAGCCATTATCGAAAAACAGACTTTGATTTAAAGTTGAAAACCAATTGTTTATCTTGCTAAATAATTATTGCTTACGAAAAGACGTAACCGATGTTGTTAAATTATTCATATTGTCAGTTCGTTGTTTGTTTAACTTTGCCTTCACAGCGGACCAACGAGGCAATCGTCATTCATCCGACCGAGAGGAGTTCCGACCCATCTTTCTTTTTATGCCGCTACGACATCACAGGCCAAAAAGGATATTCACAGTCTGGAAGGATTTCTGCGCCGAGGACCAGACGTGTGAGTACCGAGATAAAGACGCGAGTGGACCACTTAAGTTACAAGTGGTTCAGTGACGCCGGATCAGAGTGAGGTATCTGTATTACTCGGCACTGCGACCTAAGTTTACATTTGATGCCGTCACAAAGGAAGAAGCGTGTGGGGTCCCGTTACACTAGAAGGCTGCGGAAAGTACTGACATCTTATGGGGACCAACGGTAATTGACAGCGTACGTAAAGTAATAGTGTCTATGTCTGTGGGGCAAAACAACATGCATGCGGTTATTTTAAACATAATATAGTGTTTTTAATATATGATGTCTCCCCCGTAGATGTGTCGTAAACAGCTTAACAAACTCAGAATTGTTCGCTATGCTCGGTTAAAAATATACATAGGCCCACATACACAAATATAGACATACACATACATATACACATATATATGAATACACATACATATATATAATGAGAGAGAAAGAGAAAAGAGATAAGTATATATATAAATATCTATATACATATATATCTATATATCAATCTCTCTATATATCTATCTATCTATATATCTATCTATCTATCTATCTATCTATCTATCTATATATATATATATATATATGTGTGTGTGTGTATATATTATGTAGTAAAAGTGTGATTTAAATCGGTTGTAAACGTAGAATTCTGTATATTTACAGTTTATAAAATTCTTAGTTATTCGTATACTATGTAGAATTGTAATCACCATAGTTCGTTATACTAGTAAGTAATGCTTTTTTCTCTATTTTGTTGTAGATTTCTTCCCCGTTTTACAATTACATACATACATACATACATACACACATACATACATACATACATAAATGCACACACACACACACACATATATATATATATATATACATATACACACATATATACTTATATATATGTAAGTATATTTTTAATGAGTATATATATATATATATAAATTGAAGTACGTATATATGTTTATATATTTGTATACACATGATTCACTGCAATAAAGAATAAACTAATCAGTACCGATGTTGCAGCTGATCTGCTAAGCGTAAACTATCTAATCGTTCGCTATGTATAGGTTAATTTTGTTTCATGCAAATGGGGTAAAACGGTGGTTAATTGTCTACACAATATTTTGATGAATTTTGAGAATACCTACACTCTTAATCCTCTAAAAATGTATTACTTCATTTAATCTAGTCGATATACTGTAATCATGAGAATAATTTTATTAGTAATCGTGAATGACTTCACTTTTTAAGGCATTATTATGCTCAGAATATATATCAGTGGATATTACATATATATCGTAGATTTCTTGTTTTGTTATTGCTGTTACTAGCTATAGGGCATCGGTGTGTTTAGCTGTGCATTAATACGTGTTTCTTATTTTAGAATATGCAGAAAACAGCATTCATTAGAATAATAATAATAATAATAATAATAATAATAATAATAATAGTAGTAGTAGTAGTAGTAGTAGTAGTAGTAGTAGTAGTAGTATAGAATACTGTGTGGAAGACATCAAAAGAGTTGGAGAAATATATAAGCCAGTACACGGAAATACTAATCACCACAGCAATAGATACCGTTTCGACGAACAACTCTGGAATCAACGAAACTAGAAACAAAAAGACAATAAAAACAAAGTAGGACGCTTCATAAGACTGTCAATAGCAGAGGCTAACATAACTAGCTGGGCATCAAAACGTCGGTCTATCGATACACCAAAAGTAAGAAAAAGTTGTCATCTCGCAATAAAACTATCTATTCTTTACTTTTCCTATGATTATTGACAGTAAATTATTGATACGTACAGCTGAGAGTTTGATAGTTTGATGATATTATCTATACAGGGTGTTGCAGTAAAACCTGACACTTGACAAAAAGAAAACGAAATATGCAATAAAAAAACAAAAGTTATATATGCAGGGACCGGCTGATTTTTAGCAATTGTAAAAGTTAGATAGGACTGTGTTTTTCAATGTAACCGCTGCCGGCTGTGACGACCATCTGAAGGCCAGTGCGAACCAAGTTATACGCTTTGGCGATCTTGCACTTGTCTGTAGCAGCTATCCTACAATCGTAGGCGTGCCCCTTTTTTCTTGAGATTTTCGGGGATGGCTATGATCTTGAGGAGACATCGACTCTGAAATATCTTGGCCTTTAATCACATTTTATTGGGGTTCATACATTAAATCCGTTGCTCTATCTGCTTCTCGTAAAGTAAGTTTTCCCCATCGCTCTAAACACCTAACACCTGGACTATTCTCTATCTCTACAAATCAACTCTCAGACTATGTATGGAGTACTGCTATCATATCTTGGCTGGTTAATCTTAGTGTCATTTGAGGGCTATTCATAAGGTGCAGAAACGTATCTATAATTTGATTGACCTCACATTTTCTTCTTCTCTGCACTGTGTCGGTCTTTCACAAACTTGATGTTGCTAGTCTGAGTCTTTTCAATACATACTATCATAACATGTGTTCTTCAGAATCGTGTGATGCATTCACTGCTTCTTTTGTTCACTCCCGTTTGACTCGTTGGTTACTATACCATACATTTGCTGTATTAATACCTCATTGTAATACAGCTTCATATCCAGTAGATTCCTTCTAAAAACTGCAGGCTTGTGGGGCTATCCCCCCTGCTTACTGTTTTCGTACTACCTCTAGTCTTGGTCTTTTCAAGACTAAGGCAAATAGGCATATTCTGTCTTGGCGATACTAATATTTCGTTCTTGTTACCTCCTTACATCAAATGAATTCATACGTTGTCTAGAGCGATTTCTATGAAAGAAAACAAAGTCAGCCTTCAGAGAGTTGCCCTTTTGTAACCGTGATTGTTAATTTTTGCCTCGAACACGCTTCAGATTAGAAGAACGCTCTCAAGTCCAGCGACCAGTGACGATGCTCATTGTGGAGAAGCCACGCCTGTGTCGTCTTAGTCTTGTATCAAGCAGCAGATTCCTGCTGGAAAATAATCATCATTAATAATGAATGCGGTAATGTTGAAGAAGTGTACAGATCAATGGCGGCCTAAACAAACGTCATAACTTTCACACCGGTGTTAACTCCAAAATCACGGCAAAATGAATAATCTTAACACAATTTAATCAAAACAAACAAAATAAGCTTCCAGCTAGTTTTTTGTTTGTGTTTTTTCCCCATTACGTTTGTTTTATTAAGTTTGATAATTTAGTATTCAGTATTCATTTACATTTATACTAAACTCGTAGGGATACCTGGCGTTGCTCGGGGTCATATAAACACAAAATAGAAAAAAAATCGCGTGTGTAAAATCTTTATAACTTCTATTTCTCACCATCTCTCTATAGCCGTATTTTATCTTTCTACATTTCTCTTCCTTGATCGCTCTATTAAACTGCTATTTTTCCCCTTTGCCTTCGGCGAACACTTCCCTTTCCCCACCATTCTCTACCATTGCCCAGGGCAAAAGTATGACATATTTCTATAAAAAGTACAACCACTGTCTATGCCTTCTATATAGGTACTTATCTCCGTCTAGTCCGCATACTATATATGTACCTACACTGGTATAAAAACCTTTTACTATTGAACAAAAATATTTGGAAAAAAGTTTATAGTTTGTTAAATGTTAAATTTGTAATATATTTCAAATCCATTTATATACAAACAAACTGTATTTATTTTCACAATAATGATGGAAAAAAGATGTTATATATATTTTTAAGGGCAGAATCAGAAAACAAATTATTATTTGCCAAGTTACCGCAAAAAAAAATTCCGACTAAATTAATCATGCGTATTTTGTTTAACCCTGTTGTGAAAATGCTGACGGCACATTCGCCCGCCATTGACCTGTACACTTCTCCAACATTTTATTTTAGTTGTAAACATCTATTCTATTTGTAAACATATTTTTTATGTGTAAGAATGCATTTTCAGTTGGTAAAAATAATCATCAGTAAAAAACACTTTTAATCAATAAAAGTATATCATTAGTCTTATAAAGAAACTTTTGATTTTTAAAATTCTGCCCGTTTTCTGTTAAATCTGTATATTCATATTAAAACATTGTGTACTTTAAAAATAAATACATAATAATAAATATGAAAGAAGAATATCTATTTATATAACTGTAGGCATATGTATATGTTTATATATTTTATATACAAGTTTCACTCCTAAACTTACGTTTTTCTTGAGTATTTTCAAGGGTGGTAAGCATCAGGATATGAGGACAAACTCACATCTTACATTTCAAATATTTCAGATCTTCAGTAAAATCGATCTATTGTCATTACAAAATGATAAGGAGAAATTCTCTGAACATCAATTTTAAGACACGTTGGGTGAAGCCTAAAATGTTAAACTCAAAAATGGTATCAAGCATACTAGACATAAGGTTTTGTAGCATTATATATTGTTCATGATCTTGAAAGCGGACAGAAATTTCGTGCACAAAGTTATCTGTATGCGAACATTATTTTACTTGTCATGGGACAAGGATTTTGACAGTGTATATATATATATATATATATATATATATATATATACATATATATATATATACATATATATATATATATATACATATATATATATATATATATATATATATATATATATATATATATATATATATATATATATATATATATATATATATATATATAGAGGGTGTCTCAAAAAAAAATGTACTCACTCTTAGAATGGCAAAATGTGCATAAGATGTCGAGTTTGCACACAAAATTGTGTGGAGCGATGAAGCAAATTCTACGAGTGAGTACATTTCTTTGAGACACCCTGTATATATATATATATATATATATATATATATATATATATATCCCTGGATGGAGTGAAAGAATAAAATAAGGTGCGAATCAAATTTTATTAGAATTCAATGTTCACTGTCATCTGCTGCATCAATAGCAAACAAATTCCCAGCCTGGATGACTTTTTCGTTGTTGGACCTGGATTGTTTTTTTTAATCAACCTTTTTGATATCTTTCTGGAAGCTGTTTTAAACTTTATGACTTCGATAAACCGTATAAGTTAAACAGAAAAGTATGTTTTGGGCCGATATATTCATGTTTTATGTACTTTTATGTATTTTTATATATTTTTTATATATTTTTAAAGTTTAATTGTATTACCTGCAGTAATGTCATTGCGGGCATGGTCCTCTGAAGAGAAGATTTTCTTTGAAAACTCATGAGTTTAGGACTTTAAAGTACTTTGCTTAAACATTGAATTCTAATAAAATTTGATTCGCACCTTATTTTATTCTTTCACTTTATCCAGTGCTATTAATGCTCTATCCAGTATATTGAGCTTCAGTGTTATCCGGATTTTCACTAATTAAATATATTAGTTGCCTCTTAAATCTTTTGTAGTATTACCTTATACACACACACACACATATATATATATATATATATATATATATATATATATATATATATATATATATATATATATATATATATAAATTATTTTAAAATATCATAATTTGTCTGTTTAATTATAGTTTTTTTGGGGTTACATTTTTCTGATGGTCTTTATCTGTATTAACATAAAAAATGTATTGAAGTTTGTATACTTATTGCTTGTTATCAGCTAGAATAAGAATATCGTCGACATAGCGTACGTAAATATTTTTTTTAATGTTATTAAACAGTTTGATGACAAAACTTTATATATAGAATCCGCTAATAACTAGACGGAGAACAGAACCCATTAACACTGGAATGTACATATACATACTTGAAAGTATTTACATTAAAAACAACAACCTACAATTAATAACTTCACATATGACACCAGTGGCAACATTGTAACATGCTGAAAGTAATGCGATTATTTTCTATGATGCCACTTCGGATTCGGTGAATTTAAATCGACAACGTCTTTTCTGAAACTCTGCGAAAAAAAGTTCTCTGCGCGTTTCTCCGCCGTCTTTTAAAAAGTTTCCTCCTACTCCAGCTGTTTTGTTCATTTGCTTTTAACACCTGAGGATGATTCTAAGAAGAATCGAAAACAGTCGTTAAATTTGTGGGACATTTATTTATTTTTTTGTGATTTTAATACCAAGAAACAGTAGAAAACTTGATAAAAAAATTAAAAAGTACAATTAGACTGTGGAATGTTGTTATTTTTAACAATGTTTGCATAAATGACAAAATGCTGCCTAAATACACGTATTTCACACACACACAGATATATATATATATATATATATATATATATATATTAATTTGCATGCATAAAAAATTCACGGACACGAGATTCAGGGCATCAGATGCCATCAGCATGAGTATACATGTGTATATATACATACACATATTAATATATATATATATATATATATATATATATATATATATATATATATATATATATATATATATATATACAGGGCTTTACGCGCTCCACTACTTTTGGAGCTGCTCCCGCTCCTGTTCCAACGCCGAAAATTGGAGATGGCTCCCCTCACGCTCCCCATTTTCAAAAAAGAGCCGCTCCTGCTCCAACTCCTATAAAAAATGAGCGGCTCTTTTTCAGCGCTCCATAATGAAAATGTACTTTCTTTCATAAACGTTCTATTCTGCCAATGAATGGTGGAAGTATAGGGGTGGGCGTCAAAGGATCTCATCGATATGTGTTGGGATGTCACTTTAAGTGTAAGACCGTAAGATAATATTTAACAAAATGTCGCTAATATTTTGAGAGTTATAGGAGAACATGTCGGACGAAGTATAAGATTATAAGTAAATTTTCGTTTTCTGAGGTATAAAATAGAAATAGAAACATCCCTGAAGCATTTTAAAACAATTTTAATTTTCATTACATTAACAACCTATTTTTTTAGGAAAGGAAAATTTGACCCGATATTTTTTTCTTTTGTTTTAAGTAAATAAAGTTTTACTTTTAAACATTATTAGTGATTATTTTCTTTTTAAAGAAAACATTTCTCTGGAAAAAGAGAGACAGCCAGGGCAACATTACTCGTCATGTTGTTGTTTTATATTTGTTTGTTTTACGAACGTAACTATATCGTATAATGTATATTATTATTCATAACAGAAAAACGCGCAAGTTCTTTCAAACAAATCGATTCATCCATTTTTTTCTATAGTACAATTTGGGGCGAAAAAAAACCAATGAAGTTTATTTTTTAAGGATTGAATAAAAAAATAGTTTTCATAATTTGCCCTCCAAAATATCAATAAATTGTCAATAAACAATTCAGAGATCCATTTAATGTCATAAAATTTCATACAAAATATCTGGCCTAAACCCTGGGAGTTTAAAAAATATCGGGTCAACTCCCCCCCCCCTCCCCCCAAAAAAATTAACTGGAGCAAGTTTTCCTAGGTTGGGCAAAACATTTATTAAAATGAAAAATTTGGAAAAAAAGGTGAAAACATCTATATTTGAAATCTCTAACAAAAGCAAACTGTTTACAATTTTAATATTCGATAATAGATTTTTGAAGATAAAGAAAGATATCTCATCTACTTTCAGTTCTAAAAAAACACAAAATTGGCCAGAAAATCTAATTATTTGCTTTTTAAAATTAAAATTTAAGATATTTTCTTTAATTAAAGTAAGTTTAAACATCGGTTTAATTGTAGAATAGGGACCGCTGTTTTCTTTCGCTCATTTCGCTTGGTTTTCGCCCAAATTTAGGATGAAACTGATTGCTGGTATTAATTGTATTTTTGGTCCTGAAATAAAATTCTCATTTACTTTTTTAAATGTTGAGAATCTAACTTTAATTCCAGGTTTTAATCGATGGCGGCCATGTTGGTTTTTATTGTTTTTTTCCTTGGACTAAATATATATTTTTCCTTGGACGAAATATATTTTTTACTGCTTTCACATTTTATTACACACAAAAAAAAACTTTGAACATTCTATTTACAAAAGCAAGTTTTAACGGAATTTAACGAATTTAAAAGCAAACATAAAAAGAACACCAACAGCGGGTGAAATGCGGCATAACAATTCAATTTGATATATGCTAAAAAATAAATTAGAATTTTTTGTCAGGCCAAAATGTACCATTTCACCCCAAAAATCGATTTTATCGAATATTTGGGTGAATACCGAGCGAAATGGGCGAGAAAATCCAACGGCCCCTATAGTATAATTGAACCTAAAATTCTTCATTTAAAAACACGAATTAAAAGAAAAATTGTTGTCATAAAAGAAAAATTGTTGTCATAAATAAAAAAATTCAAATCTATAAAAAAATAACTTTAAAAGCGTCTATAGACTTTTTGGCTCCTTTAAAGACATTTCTGCCTTAAGAAAATGTCCCATCAGAAATTTAACACATAGATGTAAAAATCTGAGTACTTCAGATATTCTCCTTTCTCCCTGTTTCTCCCTCCCTCTCCCTCTCCCTATCTCATATACATTTACCAGATATAATTTTAAAAAATAACTCAGAGTAAACTCTGAGACATTTTTTCTTTTCCTTTATATTGCTGAATAAAAAACTAATGTTTAAAAGAAAAAAATATCAAAACATTTTGGAGCGAGGAGCGCGGAGCGCTAACATCACCGCTCCTTAGTCCCAAATGGAGTTGGTCCCGCTCCACTCCCGCTGAATATAAAATGAGCCCTCCTCTCCTTTGCTCCAGCAAAAAGGAGCGTGCTCCTGGAGCGCGCTTCTTTTTGGAGGGCTCCGTAAAGCCCTGTATATATATATATATATATATATATATATATATATATATATGGCCCCCACGTAGCCAGGGGGTGCCAGGGGGGCAAGCCCCCCCCCCTGCAATTACATTTGCACTCCCTGAAATTTGTGATAAAAAACCTATTATAAATATAAATACTCTTAAATTTCCTAGTCAACTATACTTCTTCATTATGAACCAGTATTTACTTTTGTGTAATATATTTTACAGCATGGCCGGATTAAGGGGCCACGGGGCTGGGGCCCTGGGCCACCCACCAAGAGAGGACCTCCCACAAATTTTTAACATAATTTCCGATTTCAAAAACGCTTCTTTGGATTTTATTTTGTTTAAAACTTAATTTTCCATTCCTGGTACTAATGATACCATACTAAATATTTACGGATTTTAAACTACCAGTTAAAATACATCTATTGACCATAATAACACCTAAATATGATTTAAATTTATGTTACCTTGTAAAAAGAAAAAAATTAAAATGTACGTGTTCTCAAACTCAAACATACCTTCGCTAGTTTCAGATCAAGTGGTGAGGGAAACAAAGCCTCGATGCTTTTCACCTGTTTCCTGCTTGGTGAAAGAGATTGTCAGTGTATCTGTCTTTTTCTGTCAACTTACCAAATATATACTTTTAAATATTATTAATTCACACTATTTAATATCATAAATTATCAATTTCATAATTATAATTCAAATGATGTAATATAAACACAAAATGAATTCACGTTGTAATTCTGCCAGCTTCTTTTAAAGATATTTTTTAATTTATAAAAGAAAGTGTTGTCTTCATTCAAAAGATAGAAATGAATATTAGCAACCTAAATTATTTTCAAATGAAAGTGGGAATTAGTTTAAAAAATCATTTTTGTATTTTATCACGAATCTCAAATACGTTTATTTCTTTTTGTTGTGAGTTGCAATTATTAATTTAAAAAATTGTGAATGTTACATTCAACATTTTTGAAATTAACATAGAAAAAAATCCCAGATTTCACCCGAGATGAAGTTGAAAGAAAAACAGCATTGGTAGGGTATACACCCCACGTACAAATAGAAGATTATAATAGAATTCTGTAGAGCTAGCAAGTAGCTACCTTATTTTACGAACTTTATGTTATTATTACTGTGTTTACTATGCTGTATGTGCTTTACTATACTGATGTTGTTATTTACATGCACCTACCGAAATACACAACAATATATTTAGATTATATAAAAGAAATTGAAAATTTTTTACTACTTATTTATATTTATATATCAGTACACACACACACTGAACCAAAACGTCACCCATATTATAATATCAATATTAGTTTTGCCCACCACCCTAAAAATGCCTTGTCACCCCCATAAAAATGCCTTGTCCCCCCCCCCCTAAAAATGTCTTCCCCCCCTAAGTTAGAAGTCTGGCTACGTGCTTGATATATGGGTGGGTATGTGCTTTTGTAGATGTGTATCTTCGTTTGCAATCATGTAGTATAACATTTTAGTTAATATCTTGGTCGGTATGTCGTGGTATAATAATAAACTCGTTCACTCATTCTGTCACGCTTACGTTTGAAATACCATTTTTATTTCAAAACGTGCTGATGAAAGTACCGCGCCTTAAAAATACTCGTGTTATATAAATACATCTTCGAGATATACAGATTTGTATTTGATTTCCTCATTTTATGCCATTTCGTCAGCTACGTAACTTAGTTTCCGTTCCTACTTTTACATGCTCAATAGGTTATCAGTGAAGGAGAAAATAGAGACGAAAGATGCATTCAGCCTCGATGACCAACCTTATTGAATTTCGCGGGAAAAGAAAAAGTAAGAAAATATTCGTCAATTTCACTACAAAAGGGGAGATAATTCCTATTGGTTAATGCACGTTATGAATTGCTGGAATACATTCAATTACCATTTATTAGAATTGTTTATAAATAAATATGTATATATTTATATTTTCTTGTTTATAGATAGCTAATTTGATACTATCTAAGGCGCGCGCATAAACCCACTGACAATAACAGACATACCCATATATAAATAAATAAATAAACACCCACACCCATATATATATATATATATATATATATATATATAAGTATACATTTTTATTTATACAAACATTATTGGTTGCATATGTGCATACATGTTTCGGTTGCACTTTTTATAAACACTTGGCTTTCTACGGATTTACATTTACAGAAACCAATACATGTACGATATGTATATATATATATATATATATATATATATATATATATATATATATATATATAAGTGTTCAAAAGATAAGCAGAGCTCGGTTGTACTATCGGAGAAATACTATTACTATTGATAGAACTATATATACATATATATACATATATATATATATATATATATATATATATATATATATATATGATACACACATACGTACGTATATACACATATCCCGCACGCTTGAATACACACACAGCCACACCCTCGATTATCTTCGGTCCTTCTGTACAAGGGTTAATTAAAACAACCTGACATGAGGATACTTTATCCTACTAGGAAACCACAAGACAAAAATATACTATGACATAGTTAACTGGTCAATTGGGTAGAGTAGCAGTTATGTTTTTCACTTCTTTACTAACTAAACGTTTGAAAGATAAAGGAAGAACTTTAATAAAATATACGCATATCTATGTATCTCATCTAGATATTGAATGTTAGCTCCGAGGACTACGACTTGAGTAAAATGAAACATAAATATATATATTTATATATTCATGTATATATATATATATATATATATATATATATATATATATATATATATATATATATATATGTACACACACACACACACATATATATATATATATATATATATATATACAGGGTGGTGCAAAAGTTGCGCATTGGTTTGTTTAGGTCATAGAAACTACAACATTTCATTGTATTATGCGTTTTTGTTTCAAGAGACAAACTCCCACTATTATTGTATTATGTTTTTCATTTTATGAATAAAACATCCAATATTATTGTATTATGCTTTCTTTGTGAATTAAACGCACAATATTATTGTATTATGCTTGTTCTTGTTTATGAATACAACGTCTAATATTATAGTATCATGCCGTTACTTTTCTATGGATACAACGTCCAATATTGTTCTATTATGCTATCTAGTGAATAAAACAATACAGTATTATTTAATCATGCTTTTCACTTCTTATGAATAACACGCCAATATCATTGTATCATGCCTTTTCTTTTCAATGAATAGAACGTCCAATATTATTGTATTATGGTTTTCTTTTTACTGAATAAAACGTCCAATATTATTGTATTATGCCTGTTCTTTCTCATGAATCAAAGGTTCAATATCATTGTATTATGCTGTTTTGTTAACAAAACGTCCAATATTATTGTATTATGCTAATTCTTTTAATGAATACCACGCCTAATATGATTGTATTATGCTTTTGCTTGTTCATGAATAAAACGTCCAATATCATTGTAATTTTCTTTTTTGTGAATACTTTTACTATCCACTATTATTGTATTATCCTTGATCTTATTCATGAATAAAACGTCCAATATTATTGTATTATGCTTTTCTGTTTTATGAATAAAACGTCTAATATAATTGTATTATGCCTTTTCTTGTTTATGAGTGAAACGCCCAATGTTATTATCTCATGCTTCTTTGTGAATTAAATGTCCAACATCATTGTATTATGCTTTTCTTTTTCATGAATAAAACACCCAATATCTTTGTATTATGCCTTTTCTTTTTTATGAATCGAACGCCCCATATTATTGTATCATTTTTTTTTTAATGAAACGTCCAATATCATTGTATCATGCTTTTCCTTTTTATGAATAAAACGTCCAATATTATTGTATTATGCATTTTTTAATGAATAAAACGTCGAATATCATTGTATTATGCTTTTTTTGTGAATACAACTTCCAATATTATTGTATTGTGCTTTTCCTTGTATGAAACGATCGTTTAATATCATTGTATTATGTGTTTTCTT
>OY744524.1:30111402-30281402 GCA_963556195.1 Sepiola atlantica | reverse complement strand
CGACCTTGGGTCACATCTTACTTGTGGGAGTAAGATAAAAATTGGCCTTGTGCCTAACTCCTGGAGATATGTAAATCAATACTCCATTTCCTTATTCTGTTCCCATCATTTAGTTTATTAAGCATTTGATAAGAACTATTATTTTTTATTTATTTGGGAAACTGACTCGGTGTGTGGTGAAATTTAAATTTACTTTATTTAGTGTCCCTTAGTATTATTTTTTCTCTTTCTTTCAGTTATGCACGCACAGTGTTTCCTCGGTTAACCATTTCGTCTAAATTGTTAAATGGTAAAGATTTTTCTCAGTGACTTATATAGTTGTCGTTTAAAAACATTGCAGAACTCAATGTATGCCTGATATATATTGCATAACTCCTAACTATGTTTTTTCTTCAGTTATACTTTTCGCTCACCTTCTCCGACGTCTTCTCGATCGTAGAGACAATTTTCCTTTAACAATACATTTTATTTAACGGATCATACTTGATCAGTATTCCTGAGAGTTTAAAACTAACAATTAAGTCAAATAACTAGACTCACTAGATCAGAATTAGTTAATAATGCCTTACAACGGGACAAGAATACAAGCTATTAATACTCACACACATATCCCACTTATTATTAAATAATATTCTAATATGTTACGGCTTATAGTTATTTTAAATTACTACAACATTGTGTTATCGAACGCATACTCAAAGTCAGATTATAGTAAGTGTTATTTTCTTCTTGATTGCGAAACCTAAATAGTTTATTGTTTATTCTCTATGTACGTATGCGTTTCGCCCTTAATACTGGGGACTCATCAGCATAGCTATATGAATATTCACTACCGGTCATGCGATTCGAAACCCCAGATTACGAGTATTTTTCAACTCAAATCCGACGCCTTAACCACTCGTACAATTTTGAATAGCGAATAAACTGTGATAATGTTTACACTTTATCGGCGGCTTAACGTCTAAGAGCGTTATATATAGATGTTCATTGTATATATATATATATATATATATATATATATATATATATACATTGTATATGTATATATATATATATACATATATATATATATACATATATATACATATATATATATATATATACATTGTATATTTATACATATATATATATATATATGTATATATACAGTGTATATATACATCTATATATATATATACATTGTATATATATATATACATCTATATAAATATATATATATATACATTGTATATATATATATACATATATATATATATATATACATTGTATATATATACATATATATATATACATTGTATATATATATACATATATATGTATATGTATAAATATATATTTACATATATACATTGTATATATATATACATTGTATATATATGCACATATATAAATACATATAAATATATACATTGTATATATATATACACACACATATATATATATAAATATAAACATAGTATATATATACGCACACACACACATATATATATATATATATATATATATATATATATATATACATTGTACATATATATATATAAATATATGCATTGTATATATATATATAAATATATACACTGTATATATATATATTTAAATATATAAATTGTATATACATTGTATATATATATGTATATATATATATATATATATATATATATATATATATATATATATATAAATATAAACAGTCAATTAATTTAAACATTACAATAGTTCCAAGAATTAGAACACCAAGTCCAGTATGGCGTACTATCGTTTCCAAAACAGTTTGGAAATACTTTATTTTATTTTATTTCATTTTATAAATTAATAAAGCTAATCCAAAACGTGTCTTCATCAGCGCCTTTAACAACACGTCTTACAGAAAGTCAGAGAAACAATAAAAAAGCTCGTTGTGTGTGCGTGTGTGT
This sequence comes from Sepiola atlantica, assembly GCA_963556195.1. Lineage (NCBI taxonomy): Eukaryota > Metazoa > Mollusca > Cephalopoda > Sepiida > Sepiolidae > Sepiola > Sepiola atlantica. The sequence goes on along the minus strand of OY744524.1, from coordinate 30,279,489 downwards.
TTGTTTATATAGATACACACACACTATTATCATAAATATGTTTAATTTGTATCCACGTACAAATGTGGGTCTTTTTTTTTCGGGAAGCGTGAGTGTAAAGGAGTAATATTTTGCCGGTCGCACGATCCGAACCTAAGACCCAAGTCACTTTTTAAAATTTTCAGTCCGAACCTCTATATTGATGTTGCTCAAAGTAAATATATTTCTAAAGTATTTTTTTCTGTAATTTATAAAATCTAGATAAATAAATAATTATGGATTTTACCAGTAATTGTCGGTGTGACCACCGCTTTAACAAAATCGTTCTCATTCTGTGTTATCCAATTTTATTCTGATCGGCATCTTGTTGTTTATATATTTTCTTCATGACTTTTTAATCAATAAATTAACTATAACTTTATTCGCGGTGTAATAGCGTTTATTGAAAACGTATACAAAATGATTATCTTCAACGTGTGGTGTCCTAAAGATTATTACTATATACGATATTACATTTAATGACAACTTATATTAGGTGGAGAGCAATTACTTTCTGTGATTAAGTGATAGAACGTAAAAGCGAATCCGTTAAAAAGTAAACACATTAGATCGCTGATAATAACTAATTAATTAAACGCATACAGACACGCTGTAATCATAAGGTGATTATCTGCTCCTTTATTTATTTAAATTATTCACATTTCCCTTCAGACGCCACTTCCGGTTCACAATTACAACCTATTTGGAGTTCTTTCGTTATACATTCATAAGTTTCAATTTTAAATGTAAACACATTAAGATTTTATAATAATACCTTATTATCAAATGTTAGTTTTCTTATAGTAATGGATTTTTAACTTAGCGTTTTCCAAAGGTAAAACATATTAACAACAATTGTTTTCTTTCTTAGAACATGTACTTGCTTCTTCGTGAAGGCAAATTAGACATACTATCAGTGTTTAATGTGAATATTATTAATGATAGAATTTATTTCTTTTTATACCAAAGACAAAACTCGAAAATAATTATTAAACAAAATGACAAAATAAGATTTTTACAAAACAATTACAAATAAAGTTCACCCCTTTTTCATTTCTACTTGCCTACTTACAAGGGTCAAGTTGAAGGCAGGTTAAGAAACACGTTTACGAATTTATTTAAATTGTGTTAGACAGACTAGGTGCACCCACGCTTTTCATGAAAACAATGAAAAAGTTCCCATATATTACACCTGGGTCACGCAAATAACGTATTCTAACGATGACTACAAATAGGTTTCGTTCTAAGTTATCCGAGCTCAAGGAATACGGAGTCTTGGGTAAGGTGTACACGGTGCATCGAAATAATTTTAGATATTTCTGTTTGTGATGATTTTTACATCATTTAAGAGAACTACATATTTTTATCGTAACGAGGATTTTACAGTTTTCACAATAATAATGTGGGGTGTTTGCGCCGGACAGCCATACACAGCAAATATAACGTTTTACATTATTTTTACTCATAATTTAAAAAATTGATATTTAGAGAAATTAAAACACAAATATAGCAATATGGTGTTCATAGGTTGTAGCTGGAGTTTCTTGGGGCATTCACTTTAGTAGATATCGCAAGACTCATAATAATATATATTTTAAAATGTTATCGTCATGACGGTAAAACGGTAAGAAGCTAGGGCGCATAATATATTTGTACGGAGTTCAAATCTTCCGACAGGCGGTATTGTTACATTATCCACACTTACGAGTGTAAGAAACGCAGAACATATACATGAATATTAAAAATGTTGTTTTTTTTATTAAAAAATAATTATATGTATATATCACTAAAGATAACGTATAATATATATATTTTTCAATGTTAGATTCGAATCCCTATAAGAAGATCACGTGTCACTCTGTTCATGAGTGGGACATTTTTTACCTATATACCATTGTGCCAACATCGCTTTGGACGTCGTGTGAATCTTATTCGTGGAACCAATGTAGCAACATGACTTTAGACGGCTGGGCGATCTTTGCCGGCCTTTTGTCGTAGACAGGATGATGTGTGACAACATGTGCACGTATGTGCAATGTCTCGTCTTTCTATGGTCACTGAGCAATCATCGTTTGACGATAGCCTCCTTCTGTGACTGGCTGGTGTGGCTGTTTGGTCAAGACCATCGTGCAGCAAATCAATCATTATGTAATAATGGAACAAACCAGTTTACTTTTTTATATAAAAATATAATTTTCTATCTTTCGAAATGAACATCTCAGAGCACGCGACAAACGCGTCTTCCTCGTTCGGATTTCAAACCAGTCTTACAATTTTCAATCTCTTTACCAGAGAGAGAAAGAGCGGGGGGAGTCAGAGAGAGAGAGAGAGAGAGAGAGGGGCAGAGAAAGAGAGAGGAGACAGAGAAAGAGAGAGAGAGAAAGAGAGAGAGAATACAGCCGTCATCATTGTACGCCTCGTCAAATGTTTTATTTTGAGTTTGATAACTAGTTTTCTCGAACGACGATAGTCTGATCTCTGAACCCATCACATGCACCTGTCATTGAAATAGTTTGACACTGACCTTCAGTCTTCCAAAATACGACTGGGATACAAGCGCACTCAGTGATCTCAAAACACAAAGAATTATTGTTTTTGAAATAAGTTTGGCATAAGGATTACGTATATAACGGGGAGCACTTAGCTCCCCAAAAGGCCACGCATTGTACCACACCAGTGCATTACGGTATACAGTATGGCAAATTAAAGCGCGTCAGTTTTGAGGCGTTTACATAGCGGGATACATTTTATAAAGGGAATTCTTACTAGATTACAAATGGTAACACTGTATGCTCACTTATTTACAAACTAGAGAGTTATATATATATATATATATATATATATATATATATATATATATATATATATATATATATATTATATGTATATATAAATACAGTACTGCTCCAGATGAAGTGCCTAATTTCCTTGACTGCTCGGAAGCGCCCGAGAGCTTCCGAGACGAAAACGAGGCTGAAGCAGAGCTTACCGATCAGGTTGCTGCTAATCATCTGCGCTCAGCACAACAAAACACGCGGTAGGAAAACCTTTCGAACCGGCCGCAAACGTATCCGTAAACCCGACGAGAAAATATATGAAATCCCCCCCCCCCAACAAAATATACGAAAAAAGTTGCCTTAATATCCTAAGAAAAATAACATATACTTCCTTGCTTTATGTAATAAAAAAACGAAAAAAAATGCCTAAATATCGTAAAAGAAATAGCATTAACTTATTTGATTTATGTAAAAAAAAGACAAAAAAAAATTTAAATAGTTCATTTGACCTACGAAAATTAAAAAAAAGAAGTATATTGATAGTTCTTCAGCCATGGTTTTTCTTTTTTTTTTCAAACATATGTATTTTTTGTTTTTGTACTCTTTGTCTTATATTGTCGTCTGCCAATCTTCAATTTTACGACTTTAAGTTTTGCTTCAGCCTCGTTTTCGTCTCGGCAGCTCTCGGGCGCTTCCACGACCTGCCCGATCGTTGCCGCCGAGCAGTCACGGAAATTAGGCGCTTCATCTGGAGTAGTACCATAAATACAATACTATATATATATATATATATATATATATATATATATATATATATATAGGTATACCCTCTTTTGGATATATAACATAAATTGTTACAGATACTTGTACATACTTATTTGTTCTTTTTAACTAGTTCTGACTGTTTTTAGCTGAACAATTCGACTGTTTTTACCTTTTCATGCCTAACAATTTGAAATATTTGATCGTCCGTGTGACCTTTTTTCCATGATCTCACCTTGGGTGCTTTTAGATGTGTTTTATTTTCGATTTTATTTTGGAGGAAATGTACTTCTATGTGTAAAAATAGCTTGTTCGTAAATTATTGTTAAATCATAGAATAATTATAGTTTGATTGGAATGTGTTTTTATCATACGTTCTATTTAATATTTAATGTATTTAATATTTAATATTGAGTTTTACTTTCGCTTTTGGAAAATGATTACTATTCGAATAGATCTGAACTATATGTATGTGTTACATATCTGGAACATCCAACTCGAATTTTATATTTCAGGTGTTCTAGAATTTATATCCTAGTGGAAGCCGCAATCGAACACGACGAGTTTAAATTCCTATCGGATCTAGGGTGATTATTTACGCATTGCGCTGTTAAAGAAGCAGCAATCGCGCATTTTTTATCCATATAACTTTGTAAAATACGAACTTGTGTTCACTTGATTGTGTACAATGTACAAATTACAAAAAGAATGCTGTTTCTGCATTAAAGAACACACAAAAGCTTGATATATCGTAAAACTGATGAGCATAGAACATACTTATACTACAATGCATATTTTAAATCTTTTGTTTTGTTATATTACTTATCTTATAGATAAAGTAAAATGAATTTATCTCCATATAATTGACCATTATAGCTTTGGAGCCGAAACCGGCATGTGACAAAACTTTCCGCCAGCCACTTAGACCAACTCCTTAATATAGGTTTCCTTAGAATATGCGCTAGTTTCATTCTCTTTGAACAGTCTATGTTAACAATTAAACTACCTCGATAAGCGTGTGGTTTCGATCGCACTGAAGCAAAACATTATAAGGAGAGTGGAAAGGGATTCAGAGGCTTACTATCGACAGCCTCGTTATTCTTGACTAGCTTATTTTGTCCTTTAGTCCTTACATTCCATGAGCGATGTTATTGTCAAAGAGGGAATAATAGCGGTTTTCCTGGTCAGAATCTATCCATATACCACTCATCGTTGCTTAGTTTTTGACCTAGACATATTATTTTTTAACTCCTGACATCAAGTAGATGCATGCCTTGTGTGGGGCGACTTTGATTTTTAAAAATGCAATAGTTCAAGGATGAGTTAATCTACACTCCGATCAACACCGGGACACGAGTAAGCTAGTATAATATATAATATAAATGTAGCATCTATCTATCCCTCCACGAAATCAACTAAAAACAAAGTCCTATGACAAAAACAAAATAATTTATCGTATAAAACCTTATTATACAATCAATGTCGGTATTTATTTCGTATTTAAGCGTTGAGCAATAATACCGTGCGTTCTCTGTTCGTGCAAAACATCCCTAAGCCGGTCAGACAAAGACTTGTGGTCTTCGCCTTTTGGCTAAGATCAAAGTGTAGTATCTGTTCCGATGGATACTGCACCCCATACTGGTGTTGTCTTGGCCTTCGGGTCTTGATTTACGCCGGTCAATGGGTCTGTCCTGTGCAGTTCTGGGAGGTCCACCTTCCCATGCTTTGCCTCCCCTCTTTGGGGAGGAGTAAGTTTATTGCTTACTGTCTGAGGCGCCTGTACCGGGGAATGCCGACGGGGCTGCCCAGGCGATTTTTAAACCCCACTTTCCCGACCCGACCTTGGGTCACATCTTACTTGTGGGAGTAAGATAAAAACTGGCCTTGTGCCTAACTCCTAGAGAGGACTAAACCAATACTAAACAGGAACAGCACTAGTAATATGCCGTTTAAGGCTGGTACAATAGTATACATAAGAGTCGCATTCCTTTTCGTAGAACGACGGCAGGACCTGTTTGTAAATATGTACAGTATTATCGTGTTGATATATATATATATATATATATATATATATATATATATATATATATATATATATATATATATATATAGTGTTATTTAAGTTGTATCTCTTACATTACTTCAAAATTATCGGAATAAATTGAATTATAAATTTGTTTTATTTTTCGATGATAATTTTATTTTATTTTTTATTAAACTTTCATTCCAGTTTACTTTTAGCGTTTCATAAATTAGAACATATTTAAAGAAACAATTCCATTTCATTAAATGATACACATCCTGTTTTGTTTCATATTAATTATTTTTTATTGTTTATTCGTTCTCAGAATAAAAAAAAAATAATTCCAAAAATTTATATCTGAGTTTATTTCGGAACGGAAATTGAACTCGGGTAGTCATAATTACAAAAACCCGTCTTTTAAGAATTTGCATTAAGATAAAAAGCGCAAATCTGGAATTAGAACGAGGAAGTTTCGTTAATAGCCTGATAATCAGAAATCTGACGAATGGAGAAACGACTGGCACGTTTGCGTATTCCGAAAAGAAATTGCTTTTTTCGCAATCGACGCTGACAAATCAATGTGTCCAATATATGTAGTTATACACACACATTTAGCTTCTAACATTTACATGGGATGGGACATATTCCAGTATGTTGTATGATACAAATATACATGCACACATAGACATTAACGAGAAAAACAAACATGCTCATAAAATAACCAACATATGTAAACAGCACATTCAGACAAAACAGCAATATCATAATTGAACATGAAACACACACCCCCACACACACATATATATATATATATATATATATATATATGTATATAGTATGCATTATTTTATTCATACAAACATTATTTGCTTCATATGTTTATACATTTTTCGGCTGCCATTTAAAAAAATTCCAGCTTCTCCAGGCAATAGCACCCACCGAGTCTTATCCTTATTTACGGTTGGTACAAGGCATGAGGAAGTTATATTTCTAACGAAAGTACAGGTAATTAATGTCTGCCTATATGTAGACAAATAATATTTGTATAAATAAAATAATATTAACATTCTTGAAAGTGGTCGACATTAATTTCTTAAAGGGGCTTATCATACTATTGATAAATAAATATACACGTATTTATACATACAGACGTTAGCGTTTGAAACTTATAGCTCACATCAGTGCAGGAAAGTAAAAGATGTTGACGGTCGGGAGGCTCGAACCAGGCCCATTGTCAGCTTAGAATCTGCAAGCAGTCGCTCTATCCTCGCGATAACTAGAAACTGTCACGTTGTAAGGGAAATTAAGATCTATATGTGCCTAGATAATAGATGCTCTCTTAAGTCGCATATTTTTTTTATAGCATACAAGGATGGTATTATAGTTAATGAACATATACTACACTTACCCTCGAAATAAGCGGCAATGGTTGACACGAAAGAACACGTCCCCATTCCCAACCAAAAGAGTGAATATATGGTAAGATGATATCATGACAACAGGACAGATACTACACTAAACACCCATCTAATCATGGAGGATGGTATCATGAAGAACGAACATATACTGTACTTCTCCCCCCCCCCCCAAAAGAAATAATACCTGTGAGTCTAATTATAGTATCGAGCATAGGTAGCACCACACACAAAATCGCACATGCCATAGCTAACATCCTCACTCCACTAATGGGTACCATCAATCCTTCCCACATCAAAAATTCAGGCGACCTTCTTAGCAGAATAAAAAAAAAACATCAACGTAGAAAATAAAAATATACATAGTCTAGATGTAACATCGCTCTACACTAATGTACCTGTTAAAAATGCCTAAACTTACTTCACACACATATAAAGAAAATAAAAACCGACCTACCTTTCCCCCCAACACTTTTATAGAAATAATTAGACTCATCACTGACGTAACATATTTCCAATTTAACGAAGTATTCTACAAACAAAAATTTGGACTCCCTATGGGCAACCCCCTTAGCGGTGTATTAGCCTGCCTCTTTTTAGAATTCTTAGAATCCGGTCCTTTAAAATATAGACTACCCCCTAACATCGAATACTTTAGATACTAGGTACGTGCAAAAATGGCCGTCTCTTGTACGGACTATGCTTATTAAAAAGCGCTTATCATTAATTATTTAATTAGTTTCCGTGTAAACTTTGATTGTGTTTGAAAGATAAAAGCCTAAACTTAATCTCTAAACGAAAAAAACTGCATATTTACGTGTGAAAAATAAATTATAATAAAATATGTAATTACGACGGTCAAAAACCCCAAAAATTCAATGAATTTTGAACTTTGAAAAAATTACTTGTAAAAATCCTTTAAAAGATAAATATAAGTTTTTGGGAACTATTTCAAAGATAATTATTAAATTAAAGTCATAAGACACTGAATTAAAAAAAAATAAATCCCACGTTTGACTAAAAATTAACAAAATTAGCCCTTCAAATGTGATAAATGAATAAAAGCCGCCATAACTTCATCGGAAAAGGACCTTGTTTACAAATTGACATGGCCAAGCAAAATATATGGAAGACAAAAAATGTCATAATTTATCATTTTTAACTTTATATATAAAAATGTAATAATAGTTTATAGAAGTTGAAAAATTATTATCCATTAATTTCTTTATTCTTTTTAAGGTTATAAACAAATTTAAGTACCCTTATTTTGTTATAATAAAAAAGGAAATGCTTATTTAATTATTTGTGAGTGTACGCAATTATTTTTAACTGAAAAGGTTCAGTTTTTAATTTAGTAATACTCTGAAATTATTGATGACGTCTGTTTACCAATGTTTTTCGATTTCTTAGAATTTGAAATAACACTATTTTTTAAATGTTAAAAATATTTTTACGTTACGAACTGCGTCAATTTTATCAATTTGTTTTACATGATTTAAAACTTTAGTTACTCGATTTATTCTTAACGTGTCGTAACGATAAATTACATTGATTCTTTTAAAAATAAAGTGTTTTTATTTTTTTTATTTTAAGTGTGAAAAAGTATATTAAAGTCAATGACTACACTGACAATTTATTCATTGAAAAAAAAAGTTAAAACAGTTATTTATTGATAAACAGAATTCAATTTTGAAAGAAAATGTCATGTTTGAATTCTCTTTATTTATTAATAAATAATTGTTTTTAACTTAAATATTTATTAATGAAAAAAAGACAAAACAAATACAAATCTTTCCAAATAATTGACGATAAATTGCGAAATAAACGAAATTGTTGAATCTCTAAAAAAAACAAAAATTTGCGCTGTAAAAGTGAGTGATTGCTAATCCCACCTGGTTATTACAGAACGGGGCTACCATACTAATGAAAGTTCATCGTTAGTAGAAATTATTCAATTTTTTAAATTCTTTTTTTCGTTAAGTTCCTGGATCTCAAATTTGTCAATTTTTGGTTTATTTTCAAGATTATAAAAAAAATTTCTTGCGCTGATGATGCCACGTTCCTCTATGAAAGAGAAATATAATTATGTCGCATTTTTTATTTTTCCAAAAACTCTAATCATTAAAATCACATGAAATATTTTTTGCAATTATATTATTTTTTTGGTGAAAATATTGATTAAATAATGCTTTATTCAATAATAATATCGCTAATTCAAAAAATTAATTTTTCTTCGAGTTATAGTGATTTTATTAACACGGTATTTACTGGCATTTTTCGTAATATATACGAAATATTTTGAAAAAAAAATTTAATTGTTAACATCTACGATCCTTTATTTACATAAGTAACAGTTAAAAAATCATGCATTTTTTTTTATTAATATATAAAAATATAACTTTAGTAAAGGTGTATTTTCTTTTTAAAAAATAATACATTTTCCCTAAGATTTTAAAAAAAAAAATGGTTTCATTATATTCCGTGATTGTTGATTAATAAATATTGAAAATTTCAGTAAAATTGGTTGATTTCCTGAATTTTAGTGTATTTTTAAGTGAAGGGGGGGTCAAAATGTTTTTTCATTTTTGGGAATCGACCATTGATTTGCACGTACCTATTAGATACATAGATGATATTTTAATTTTCCTCCCCACAGACATACAAATCAATAATGTTACAGATAGACTCAACACAGTAGAACCCTCCATAAAATTCACCCATGAGACTGAAATAAACGGCTCCATTTCCTTCCTAGATACCCTCATAATTAAGTCCAACAACAAACTAGAATTTAAGGTACACCGCAAAAACACTCACAAAAATGACTACATACTTTTCTACTCCCACCACCATAGCAAGATCAAAACAGGTATAATTATAGGCTTCTTCCTACGCGCCCTCAGAATATGTAGCCCCCAACACATAGATGAAGAAATAAAGTACATTTTTAATTCCCTAAAAACATTGATATACCCCACACATTTTATATTAAATGCCGAGAAAAAAGCCCTCCAAATATTCTCCAGAAACACCACACAAACAAAATCAAACTCCTAACACCTCTCTCATAGACAGACCCCTTCTCTTACCCACGCATTCCAATAACACATCCATATGCAACACGGTTAACAAACTAGGCATTCCAACAGTACAAACCACATCTCAATCCATAAAACCAACATTAAACACATCCAGACATTTCCAAAAAACACCCACATCCCATGCCGGCTTATATACTGTCCCATGCAATGACTGCCATCAATTTTACGTGGGAGAAACACAACGTGAATTAAAGAAACGATTAAATGAACACAAAAGGGATATAAAAAACAACAACCCTCTCAGTACATTTTTCTCCCATGCACTAGAACATGGTCATGCCTTCAAATTTGAACAAGCCGAAATCACAAAATACATCCACAACAAATCTCGGCGTAGATTATTGGAAACTGCTCTCATCACCGCCTACACCACCATCAAGCAACGAAATGGCTTCTTTAGCCTATCACCCTTAATAAGCAAGATCATCCTTACAGAACAAAAACTCTTGCCTGATCATAGATAACATTTATTTTCATCTCTACCTTAATGACACTCTCCCACTTACTCATACTCTTCCTTTTTCTCCATGAATCTTTACTTTCTCCTATTCATTCCGTTTTTCCCTCACATTTTTAAGACTGCAGTCCAATGAAACTTTCTCATGTTCCAAATATTTCAAATATTCTATACCCACCTGTTCAATTACCTCCCTCCTCCCTCTTCTCCACCCCTCCACTCCCTCACTCATTGCTATCATTTTCCAAATATTTCAAATTTTTCATACCCTATCACAACAAATCCCCCGTCTCCCCCTCACCTATTCCTCCTCTCAACTATTTCTCTCATACCTTCACTCTTCCATTCTTAAATTCCCTAATTTTCTCAAAACGCTCTCTAAGACCATAACTTTCGCCCATCCACCAAAATCACAGCCCCCTTCCTTCTCTACCCACCCTCCTTTTCTCTGCATACACCCCCCACACACAAACATTCCAACTTACTTTTTCCCCTTCAGTCTTGACCGCAGCCATCTGTTCAAACACCTCCTCCCTCCCTCTCCTCCACTCCCTCTCTGCCATCCACTTTATTCATGATCATCCCCCCACCTCTTTCTCTTACTACCAGCCACAGTAGTCCTTGCTCCCCTCCCATCTTTCCACTTCTTCCCCACTCATTTTCATCAACATTCATGTTTCATTCCTCACCAAGTACGGATGTCCACCCAGTAGTGGCCATTATTTTCTTCCTCCCAATATGTTAACCCTACATGTGTGTGTACTTGCATGACATTTTTCTCTATATTATCATCCGGGTGAAGTCTTATAAATAAAGACGAAACGTTGATGTACACATAAAAAAAACATCCATTTTTTGGTTTTCCTTTTTCATTTTCCCATCACGTCGGATTACCGTCATCCTTCTCTATTCCATATATATATATATATATATATATATATATATATATATATATATATATATATATATATATATTTATATGTATTTATTATATATACATATATATATATATATTTATATATATTATATATACATATTTATATATATATATATTATATATACACATTTATATATATATATATATATATATATATTATATATACATATTTATATATATATATTTTTTGTATACACATATTTCGAGATATATATATATATATATATATATATATATATATATATATATATATATATATATATACGGTCCTGTTCGTTTGTTTTTGTGGGTTGTGCCAGATTTGTATTTCCTTTATTCGTATACAATGCGAAACTTTTTGCTTTACTGTATTACAAGTTAGAAAAGTTATAGAAAAGCAGGGGCAGTCCAACACCCAATAAAGTAATCTACAACGAAATAAGGTGATATGCGGTAATTTGTCCTTATTTTATGTGAGTGATTATTTCTTTACCAAGGTCAAAGTAATCTCGTTTTTTTGTTTTAATTGTTTTAGAACAAGAGTTGAAATGTGATTTCTGACATATCTTTCTAATGTGAGCAATATCCGACTCTTCAGTACATTTAATATCTACGTTTGATTACTGCGCCTTTAGCTGATACATGCACTTGCGCGAATATTGGGTATTAAAAGTTATCTGCACTAAGTTTAACTAGTTTGAAAGCGTCACAGTGTTTATTAACGATTGACGCGACAGTCAAGTAGTATTCGCTGTTTCATGAGTTAGTTCATGCGTTTCTACTTAATATAGAACAGAGATACTTAAGGACTAAATAATTATGTTAAAAGTTGCATTGCATCAGAAAAAAAAGTATTGCCAATGTGTTTTCCGGGTTAAAAATTGTCCACGAATTTCGTATATTGGTGGTCCCTGATATTCCTAGCAGTAGGCGAACTTTTTAGAAGTCGGACCAATATTCACAATATATTTTATATAGATTCTCATAGTTCTGAAATATGTTTTATCCACATATGGGGAATAAGTGAAATTGCCAATTTTGCTGTCTTTTTTCGATTCTTTGATTGTGTTTCAGTGGTATTTCTTCCTTTTTTTCCTGTTGTTCCAGTATAAGTTTTGAAATATTTTTTTTGTTTTTTTAGTTGTTGTTGCATTTAGTATTCAACGAGTTCTGACATAGTTACTTTTACATCATTTATGTTCAGATATGTCATTATAGAATACGGCGTTTAGAAGTTTTTTTTCTTTTTTTCTTTTACTGCTAATTGTAATATTACTTGTTAAAAAGATAAAGGCAATTTTGTACTTTTTTATGGTTAGCAATTTTTTTACGAAGCAGTAGTTTTTACAGTAAACACTTTAGTCAACAGTAAAATTAGGTTTATAATTTCGGCGGTGGTAACTTATTTTTCTCTTTTAGAGAGAAAATAATAATGTATTCATTTCTTCATAAAACATTACCGTGAGGAAAATAATGAATTCAGTGATGTTTTATCTTTCCTTGAAAGAAACAGGGAAACCACTTTGGCTAAAAAGATATAACTTACGAGATTATTTTTTGGTCCGCCGATAAAGCCTGTTTTCCGAACTTTGTAGGTTTTGCTGGTGATTTCGCCGTTGGTTTTTCCACGTTATTCTTTTTTAGGGTTCTCAAATAAACATCCCTTGATGTAATTTTTCACCAGATGTTATGGCCCTGGAAAGGGTCCGGAAAGAACAAACTAACTCTGGTTAACTTGAAACAAAGTTTATTGAAGTGAGTAATACATTCAGTATATAAAGGGAGTGGTTTGAATGTATGGCTGACTGCCAGTATTCGACTTAGGCATGTGCTCTCGCTATTTATCGTGACGCGGAAGAGTTAATTTAGTCCGTAATGTAAGATATCATATATAGATATTCGTTAATCACATCTAGTTTTAATAAGTTACTACACAATCGTGTTCGTTACCACTGGAGTTAGAGCTGTGAAACACTGGGATTGTATTTTGCTAAGATTTTAACTCAATGGCAACTGCAGCAGATATGACCGTTTGATGTATTTGATGAATAAATATAAAACTTTACTTGAATTGAACGGTTTGATTTTTTTCTATTTCTTTTATTACAAAATCATTTTACAAACTCGCGAGAGACGTGTTAAAAATAACTATCATGCAGCACATAAAATCTCAAGACGACGTGAAATTTGGGGATCATGCTGAACTTACCTCGGTGTGAAAAAAAGTTTCAGAGCAAGGAAGTTTGGGTTACTTGATTTTTGCCTTATTACTAAGTACGGTTTTACAAGTTCATTGCCAGAAAGTAATTACATGAATAAATTGTAAAACGTTGTCTGTGTCTTCATTGATAATATTTGCTTGCAGGGTGACACACGTGCATTCACACGAAAGAAACTGGTTGTCATGCATCACCTTCAATAAGTATGTGTTGACGTCTAATCTTTATGACAATGAACAGACGGAACAAGGCGACAGTGACCGCAGGCATTATTTGAGAGCCATTCCCTCTATTTACTAGACGACGCATTTTTGTCTATAAAACAACAATACTACGAGACATCATTGAACAAATGGATACGATTATCCACGCAATTTAACTCATTTACTAAACATATCTATACGTATATAACACACACATGTATGTGTATATCTAATACATATATATATATACATTAAACCCAGTCACATCTTTATTAGGCTGTGGGTTATTTAGGGACAAACGAATACATATTCAAGTTTGTTTCAACATAAACATCTGGTTATAATAAAACTATATACTTTCATCATTGTATTTTTAAACAATTTCAATTTTTACATTTTAATCCTCGTAATTTGTTGTTTCTGATTAGTAATAAGTTTAGAAAAAATAACATTTCCTCTCACTAATAGAAATCCACCTGCTGTATCTCATTAAACACGAATCTTACGTCCGGTGTCTTTGACAAAGCGCCCCGTGTTTTTTTTTCCAAAATTCATGAACGAACACATCTAAAATACTTCATATTTCTTTAGACAATTTTACTTAATAGACGAAACGTGTGTTTTCTTAAACTTACAGTATTGCTTAAATTTAAATGTAACCCTTTATTTTCTTTATCAATAGAAATGGTTCATTCTAAATGAAAACAAACTAAATTCGTTTATTTCTTGCTATCTTCAGACAGCTGTCTCTACAAATGGCTAATTTTAAAAATAAACAAACAAAATTCGATGAGAGTTAAGTCTGAAGCCGCTATAGTCAATAAATTGTGCAAACGGCATGTGTTATTATAGTAATGAACGTACATATATTGCATTTATTATCCGCTTTCAGTTTATTCATATGAGACAGCTATATATATATACAAAATGAAGAGAAACTAATGAATTTTAAACATTCTATGTTAATTTTTTTTATTAAAGTCGACTAAATTAAAAGAAATTTAAGTGGATAAAACGTTGCAGATTAATTCTCATTTCAGTCAACTAATATATTTAAGGTGGAAAACGTTTCCACATGTTGCTTTGCTCGTTTAAATTGATTATGTAGCCAACATAACAATATATATATATATATATATATATATATATATATATATATATATATATAGGAAAATTAAAAAGAAACACCAAAAAATGGATGTTTCTTTATGTGTACATCAACGTTTCGTCGTTATGTATACGACTTCATCAGGATGATAATATAAAGAAAAATGTCATGCAAGTACAAACGCATATAGGGTTGACATATTGGGAAAAAGGAAGAAAATAGTAGCCACTGCTGGAGAAAACAGTAGGGTGGACGTCCGCGCTTGGTGAGGAATGAAAAATGAATGTTTATGAAAATGAGTTGGGAAGAAGTTGAACGATGGGGGAGAGCAAGCATACTGTGGCTGGTAGTAAGAGAAAGAGGTGGGGGATGAGCAGGAATAATGTGGATAGCAATGAGTGAGAGAGTGGAGTGGTGGAGGAGAGGGAGAAAAGAAGGTATTTGAACAGGTGGCTGTGGTCAAGACTGAAGGGGGGAAAAGTAAGTTGGAATGTTTATATGGGGGTGTTTGCAGAGAAATGGAGGGTGGGTAGAGAAGGAGGGGGCCTGTGATTTTGGTTGATGGGCGAAAGTTATGGTCTTAGAGAGGATTTTGAGAACATGAGGGGATTTGAGAATGGGAGGTATGGAAGAGTGAGGGTACGAAAGAAGTGGTTGAGAGGGGGAATGGGTGAGGGGGAGTGGGGAGATTTGTTGTGATAGGGTATGACATATTTGAAATATTTGGAAAATGAGAAAGTTTCATAGGCTTGCTGTGTTAAAAGGTTGAGGGAAAATAGGAATGAGTTAGAAAAAGTAAAGATTCATGGAGAAAGAGGACAGGTGTAATTAAGTGGGAGAGTTTCATCAAGGTTAGAGATAAAAATATATGTTATCTATGATCTGTCATGTGTTTTTGTTCAGTAAGAATGATCTTGCTTATTAAGGGTGATAGATTTAAGAAGCCATTTCGTTGCTTGATGGTGGTGGAGACGGTGATGAGTGCAGTCTCCAATAATCTTCGCTGAGATTTGTTGTGGATGTATTTTGTGATTTCGGGTTGTTTAAATTTGAAGGCATGACCATGTTCTAGTGCATGAAAGAAAAGTGTACTGAGAGGGTTGTTGTTTTTTATGTCCAGTAGTGGCTACTATTTTCTCCCTTTTTCCATATATGTCAACCCTATATGTGTTTTTACTTGCATGACATTTTTCTTTATATTATCATCCTGATGAAGTCTTATGAATAAAGACGAAACGTTGATGTACATATAAAAAACATCCATTTTTTGGTTTTCCTTTTTCATTTTCCCATTACGTCGGATTA
The DNA here is from genome assembly GCA_963556195.1 of Sepiola atlantica. Lineage (NCBI taxonomy): Eukaryota > Metazoa > Mollusca > Cephalopoda > Sepiida > Sepiolidae > Sepiola > Sepiola atlantica. The sequence continues at coordinate 30,263,185 of OY744524.1, read as the reverse complement.
CCTTCATCCTTCTCTTCCCATTTCATTTTACCATATATATATATATATATATATATATATATATATATATATATATATATATATATATATATATATTCCCGAAACAGTTTTTCATGGTAAACAACTGATGATCCCTTAAATAATTTTAGAAGCAAACTAATATCATAACTGAAAAAGTTAAATTGACTTACATGAGTGATTTTCCACTGAACGACTTGGGACTTAAAGTGTTTAGTTTTTGGGGTTTGTTTTCAATATAGCTTTAATGGTAGAGAAACTTCCAAGACATATATATATATATATATATATATATATATATATATATATATATATATATATATATATACTTCCTTGTAATATGGCAGGAAAAATCCCAGCAGAGTGCTCGATTAATTTAGAATTAAAGTTACAAATTAAAAATTAAGAGCGTAATATTTATTCATGGTGATACAGAAAAATAAGTACAACATTCGTACAGTCGGTTTCAAGTACAGAAGGACTTAGCCATCCGGCTCTTTTCTGCTCATGTTGTCATTTGCTTCGGAAACGTGAAGTCACAACAAACATACATAACACTCTAAGCAAATAACACGTCCAAACGAGAGTAACACGTGATTTCACATTTCCGAAACAGATCACAACAGAAGCTGAAGAGAGCCGGATGGCTAAGTCCTTTTGTGCTTGAAACCGACAGTACAAATGTTGTAATAATTTTTCTTTACCAAAATAAATAAATAAATAAATATATATATATATATATATATATATATATATATATATACATATATATATATATATATATATATACATCTATATAAATATATATATATATAATTACATAAACAATATCATAGCCTTACTTGATCTTGAATAAATTATAGTAATATATTTAATCGCGGAAGACATTCGACTAAACACTTCTGAAAAAGAATAACACAGATCGAGTTAAATTAACAAACTAAATCGCAAGGTACCTTTCAATCGACACCTTTTCAAGAGAAACGTCGGAGAATATCCTTTAAAACGGGGAAAAGAGTAACGTGGAGAGAAGAAACAACTTGATGTACATATATATATATATATATATATATATATATATATATATATATATATATATATATATATATATATGTGTGTGTGTGTGTGTTTAATTCGGAGAGTTCATCATTTATATTTCCACATCTTTTTAAGAATTTAATAATAATAAAAAAGGCTTACAGCTTTAAAAACATGTTTAGATACGATATTTATTGATAATAATAAAAGCCGAACATATTTTTTTCATTCACACGTTGCTAATCATTTCGCTTCACAGTATGAAATTGCAACACTTCCGTTGGTGGTGGTAGTAGTCCGTCACAATAGAAAAAAGGCACGTGGTGTTATTATTAACTGCTTTCTCACTTTTTTGAAAATAAAGTGACGCGCATGATTGTGTGTATCAAATTCGGAGAGTTCATTTTTGAAAACATATTTTAATAATTTAATAATAAAAAAGAGGCTAAAAGCCTTAAAAGCATGTTTAGATGCGATATTTATTAATAAAAAACTCAATCAGAACATATTTTATGTTTATTTTTACTTTGATCCTTTTGCTAATGATTTCACTAGAATTCCTAGCTTCTGAAGAAGTAAGGTATTCATGCCAAATGATTAGCAAGAGGATGAAAGTAAAAAATTTAAAAAACTGTATTGATTTTATTTTTATTAACAAATATCTCATCTAAATATGCATTTACAGCTTAAACCTCATTTATTATTAATATATATATATATATATATATATATATATATATATATATATATATATATATATATATATATATATATAGAAACAACTTGATGCACATATATATATATATATATATATATATATATATATATATATATATATATGCATTTCCGGCCCCGGCTTTTAGCAAAAAAACACACTCCAACGAGGTGCTGTATTTATTTTATTTCTGAAGATGAGGGCTACCCTCGAAAATTAAAAATATAATAATAAAAAGGACACACTCCAACCTAACACCACGGTACACGATACACTGGTAAATAAAAACAATTTTTGGAAAATTATTGACTTTTCAATATTGTCACTTTGTTTTTACGATTCCACGGGTGGTATATGTGTCAGTTTAACAACGCATTGTTATCGCCTCCAAAATATTATTCTTACACTATACACAATGCTCCAAGCAAACTACAACATTCTTCTCATATATATATATATATATATATATATATATATATATATATATATATATATATATATATATATATATATATATATACATAGTATTTATAGCTCCTAGAAGACCCGTCTAGAAGGGCACTGTAGGTGTAGTATTTACACAGCGTTACATGACAAGCTATATGTGCATCGCTCCTTTAAGTAGAATGCTCTTATTAGGTCAAACCGCCAGATACATTGTTAAAATAATCACAGTTGATTCACTATTGAGCATTGACCGAGTAGTTCTGGACGTCGGGATTTGAGTTGCAAAATACTCGAAATCCGGTGTTTCGAGTCGCACGACCAGTAGTAAAGTATAATGTCTCTATGCTGATGAGTCCGGATTATAAAGGACAAAACGTATACGCACATAGATAATAAACAAAACAATATTATATATATATATATATATATATATATATATATATATATATATATATACATATATATGAAATAGAATGATAACGATTGGGAAAATAAAATGTTATTTTAAAGTAATCCTACAATAAATTTCAATGATAAAAATATAGACATATGTATTTAGAGAGAGAGAGAGAGAGAGAGAGAAAGAGAGAGAGAGACTGAGAGAGAGAGAAAGAGAGAAAGAGAGATATGGTAATAATAATACAAACTAAATTTAAATTACATAGTTCAGATTAGTTTTTATAATAATCTAACTAATTTCATTACAAATATATAAAAAATAAATGGTCATATTAAAGTAGCATTATACTGTGAGTTGGCTATGATTTAATGTAAGTTTATAAACAATAATATGTTAATAATTTTTTCATTTCGGTGATGATTTTTTCTGTGGTAATTTTTGTCTTTTGAAAATGTTTGCAGAAGTTTCTTCTTTATGGATGATGAAGGAGTTTTTTTTTGTTCACTGCCAACATTTGTTAAAGTATATTTAAAAATTACCTAGACACACGTGTTAGCTTTTTTGCTTCGAAACTGACACTAAATCAGTTTTAGTATGATACAATTTGTATCTGTTAAATCACACGCACATATATCTATATACATATATATATATATATATATATATATATATATATATATATATATATATATATATATATATATATTCTATAGCTCCTAATTAACAGCCATGCCGAAACCCGAACGTTTAGGCAAAATCAAATTAAAGACTGTATGCTTTCTTCTGTTTTAATCATCCTGAGGAAGTTTACAATAAAGACGAAACATTGATGAAAACATTAATGATATAGTTTTTGGATTTCCTGTTTTATATTTTATACACACATAACTATATATATATACATATATATATATATATATATATATATATATATATATGTATATATATATATATATATATATATATATATATATGTAAGTGTATGCACACAGTGTAAAAGCAAGCGAAAACTTATAGGATGTACTTACATGTGCTTAATAATAAATAGGGTCGTTTATCGGTTTTAATTTTTAATTATACACTCATTACTTGATAGTTAAAAAATTAAACTTAATAAATAAAAAAATATTATTTAACTGCTCTGAAAAGAAATATAGAAACTGATATATGAGGAAACACGAAATAAGATTTCTTGAATGGCTTTGTAATTTCAATAATTCTTTTTAGAAGTCAACATGTGTTATGCTTTTAGGGAATTTTGCCTAGTTTTATTTTCACATCAATTGAGCACAGGTGGCTAGAAGAAGTCTATGTAAATTCAGAGATGTGCCTACAATATGTCTGTAAATGTGTAGCTAAAGCATTTTCTCATGAGAACATTTTTTACCTTACACAAACACACACACACTCACACATATATATATATATATATATATATATATATATATATATATATATATATATATATATATATGTGTGTGTGTGTGGGGGGGGTTTGTGTTATTTAAAAATGTTCTCATGAGAAAATTGTTTGGCTACACGTTTATATATATATATATATATATATATATATATATATATATATATATATATATATATACAGAGATAGAAAGAATGTGAAATATAGGTTGAGTTAGTGTGTCTGTAGAAAAGAGGATGAAAAAATATAACACTATTATAACGGTTGTTGTGGTTATTTTTTGTAGGAGCGAATGGTTTTTATACAGTCATATACGTTATCAGTTACATATGTCTTTGATTTTTTTGCAAAAGTTTACAAACGCTAACAAAACATCCACCGAAAAAATGCAGCTTTCCTTTTTCCTATTCCTCTACTTGTTTGATAAATTCATAAAACGATCACTTTACCTATTGTTAAGCAAAATGCATAGAGATATAATAGACGGTTTTATTCTGTCGTTCGTATACATTTTACAAATGATAACATTCCCAAAGATCTTTCCTTATCTGGAAATATTTCCTCCCTCTTTTCGTTGAACCGTACATACATAATCGGGCATATATTTCATAGGCTCGACCGCTTTCGTCGTTCATATCCATGTCACTATCGGGAAGAATCACTTTTCTTTTTCTTTGATTCCGATTAAAAATAAAAATAATGAAAGAATGTTATTTTGTATAGCGGTAAAAATATAAATAAAACCGAAATCAGCAAACCCATACAAATAAATAAATATTGATTTTTTTTCTGCTCATTTTATGCAATTATTTGCGTGATTTTGAAGCATTTTTAACAAATATACAAGAAAAATATCGGTTTTCATCACATCAAAAACAGTTAATGTCTTCAAAGGGATAAAACATCACCAAATCTTAATCGTTGCAGTATTTTAGCTTTCAAATATGTTCATGTTTTTTTTTCCTTTCGCGATTTGATATTAGTTTGGCTTACCTTTATTTTCACATTTTTATTCCTATTTATTTTGTGTTCCTTTATTTCATATTAAAAAAAACGGCTCATGGTGGTTTACCGCACAAATACTTGAAATCGAAATCCGTGTTCAATTCCAGTCAGAAGTATTTAGTTTTCTAATTAGCAAATACCGTGTTGAATAATGTATCGATGCATTTCTTTAATTTGGATTATTCAGAGTACTGTCTAATCTTAGAAGAGAAGACTAACAATCCAAATAATCATTTTTTTCAATTCTCATCTGAAAACAGTCGAAACATAGTATATGTAGATAAAACAAGTTCATCAAAAACACCTCGTCTAACATAAACTTACATGGTTTAACGTTTTTCGTAAAAGGATAATAAGAAAACACATCATCATATGCATTGTTTGTGTATTCTTTTCTTGAAATAGTTCCCTTCTATAAACAATTTCTTCTGATTTTAAATAAATTTAACTTAGTATACTGCATTTCCATTGCGTTATTACTATACATTTAAACTAGTTTAACATATATCCATGTGATGGTAACACACTTCTGGGAAACGGACAAAGGTAATGGCATGTAATAACCTGGTTTAAAACTCTTATTGTTTTATGAAAATCAACTATAAACTATCATAAAAGTGTATGTATTCAATCGCATGTATCCAGCCAGTGACCACTTTTTGAGCCTTGTTCACAATTAACGCATTTCATCTTCCCAAGTCGGGTTCTTTGATTACGGAAGTCTGCAAATCGTCGAATGGTGATTTGGCTAGTCGGCCGCAGGAATAAAAAAAGTGTTAACATAGTTAAAACGTTACAAGTAGTTACTTTATATACGGAACGCCGATACAATTTATATGAAACAAAACTCTGCCCGTGTATAAACATGTTCCCGACAATTCTAATAAGTTCTCCGTTCAGAGTTTTGCAAAGTAAATTGCAGTAATTTCTTTTGTCAGAGTTTGCAGTAAATTGCCATCATGATATTCTTCAAGAGAACAAGTTTTTGTATGCTACGTGGGCTACGTTGGTTACGTTCAGTTCGGCCTAATAGTACGGTTTCCTGCACTATTAATATTTCCTCCCGTCTCGCTTTGCGTAACCATGTACAGCGGCTAATGCGTAGGGATATTTGGGTGGCGTAGTCTCCAGTAGCTCTGGTGCGTTATATGTTAGTTGCAAAACGCTTTTGCTTATATGAAAACTGCCCCCACCGTTGCGTGGAGTTAAAGACCAGCATGGGCCTAGTTAATTCTCAAGATTGTGTACTAGATATTTCCCCTAAATCTCATTGACTATTTGTTCCATTTAAGCAATTGCCGTATGTGTGATTTTCATTGTTCAGCGTGTTTATCCTATTAAATTATTATCTGATTTGTTAGCTTCTCTCATGTCGGTATTATCAAATCGACTCCATCAATTCAATTTTGATTGGCAATTTTTTTCGCTATTCTCTACATGACTACTCCAAGACATTCTCACGTCGATAAATGTAATTCTTAAAGACGGCTTCTTCTCGCTTAAATATTTCCTCGATGAAACCTTATATTATTTCCAAATTTCGATCTGCTCATAATTCGACAAGCAATTTAATTTTCATTGACCAAGGAAACAGTTTGCTGATTTACTATTGAAACCTGATTACCCATGTTTAGTTGGGTCAGTATTTGTTATATCTACACACTATTAAAATGCAATCCATATTCAACTCGTCTTTGTTCAACTCTTACTGTTTGATTATTACTTCTCTCTTTTCTTTCTCTTTCTATTTTAATTTCTTATTTGTGTATCTCTATTCCTCTGACTTTACTCACATTTCATTTCATTTTTGAATCTCTGAACTTCTTATTCTATCATCTCTATTTCGCCTTGTGTTCAATCGTTCTTCCTTCCAGTATTGATTTCACCTGATTCGTATTTGTCTCTGTGTGTCCACACTGAAGTAATATTCATAAGACTGTTTTATAATAGATTAAAAATGAATAGGTGAACCACTTCAATTTAATTCAAAGTAAGCAAACCATGTAATTCAATGACGAGCATTGTTTGTATAACAGAACTTACATGACCGACGACATGTTTTATAGAAATGTTTGGATTCTTTTAAATTACTTCGTAAACAGGCAATTGGGAATTATAGAATTAGATAATATGTACACCTGTTTTATTTTTGATTAAGAGTTAATTTTCATTGAAAGAATAGCTGATGTGTTCCGTTGATGTCTATATGCGTCTACATTGTACAGTGTATAATGAAGACAACGTTTTATGTAACCAGTGCTACACTAGGGTGTCTCAGTATTATACCCACTCAAAATATTGTTGTATTCATAGGGAATACATGATGCATAAACTGCATTCAGACTCTACAGCTTAGTGCGAGCATGGAGAAACGTCAAGAAAAAAACAAAAAAATATACCAAATACTAATAAAGAAAGGAATTCGGACATGGAGTCACCATAGTATAGAGAAATATTAATACTAAAATCTTAAGGTCAATGACGCGGTTATCTTTCGACTATTTTTTCCAACCACTCGCTGACACACCGCAACTGCCTAGGCCTATTAGTAACAGACCACACCGGCAACTATTGTGAATTAAATTGACTACATGAGCGCAATTCAATAGCCATCATTTGCGGGAATGCTGAAGCCTCCTCACAGCCTGCCAAGCGAGCAGGATACCCGATTAAACTGCCCGATGTTCCTAGTATAGTCATTTTAATTTAGTGGTTTAACATACTTTTATTAATCTGAACATTTAAGTCTAATATTCATATTTTGTCGAATGTTATATTATGAATTAATTAAGTATTAGTTTATTTTCTAATGATTGAATACGAGTTGTTTTTCAACCCACACTGTTAGTAAAACAGTACATTTAAATCATTCAAATAGTTTTCGACGAGCACGAGCACTTTCTGGAAGACTTTGCCGTTTATGATTTTAAAAATAACGGAATAAATGAGTATTACCTGTTTTTTTTATTACGATAGGAGTGTTTGATATGCATAAATAGGTCAACGTTTATTTTGTTCATTTGCGATATAAGCTACGGTGGAATTTATGATTATCATGATATATCTAAGTTGTATTGGTTAACTACAATAGAAATGCATGCGTACGCCATTATCATGTTATCATATATATATATATATATATATATATATATATATATATATATATATATATATTCGTTATATTGTGTGTCTACAGTGGGTTTTTTTCTATTTGTTTCCCATGTTGGCACATTTACTCTTATCTTTGAGAAAATCCTGTTTCAATGAAGAATGCAAATAAAAATTCCCATCATAGATCAAAAGAGAGAAACTGGTACGGATTATAAAAATGATATCTGACTCGTCACCTATTTATTGATGATAGAGTGTTTTTCTTTAAATAGAAAAAGGACGCGTTTTTTTTTCGAATAATTTAATTATTTTTTTATCTAGTAATACTAGCATGTGCTTTCACGTGTAGCTTAAATTACAGCAACTTTTTTCAACATGTGTATTACAAAACAAGTCGATGTTCAACGTTATCGTCTTGATTATTCCCATTGCCTGTCACATCTTCTTTCAATCTCTCGAAATTCAGTCAATATACATAAATGAGTATTACAGATATTTCCTCATTAAAATCAAGCTTTTATTGTATTATTTGTTGTTTTCCACTACTATTCTTATCTGGATTGTGATTTTCACAAGGTTTCGGCCGAAGTAATCTTTGACCTTCTCCAGTCATTTTTTTTTTTAACTTAAAAATTCGAATAAAAAAAAACTCTTTAATACGCATCAGTAGATTATTCTCGTTCCATCAGCCGTGAACGGTAAAAGTGTTCAGTAGTTTTTTTAATGTTATTCTTAGCTATCATGGAGTGTATTTAGGATCTGAACTTCAACCTCAAGAAGAACAGATTGTTACAGAAAACTTTAATATTTTTTGCCACGGGGCCATTAAGATGAAGCCGAACATGGTTGGAGCTATAGTTGGCCAACACCTTCTGGGAATTACAACAAATATTAGATTATTCTCCGAATAATCCAAATAGTGTTATTATTAATAATCATATAAAAACATTTCGACACAAAACCTTATTTTTATAGATTACCAAACTACTCTATACTTTACTCCAGCTTCTCTTTATCTTAATCAGCTGGAGAATGCTAAACCAGCACAGACAATAACGATCTATGCGCGAAATTTAAATATAGATTTTTAAAAAATGACTCAAGACAAATATCATGTACGGATTTTAACCTTTTAAACTAAGTTTCTTCTTATTGCCTTTTGAAATACACCTAAAACAGCACGATTAATTTGCCTTTTTAAATTTCGACCTTGTCTTTCCTTTTCTATTCCTTATTACTTTTTGGTTGATAAACTCCTTAATCAATGTGAGATGCCCAATTTCTGGATTACAGCGCGTCGGAAAAGACTGTGATTAAACTATTAAAATAAATGATATTTGATATGTAGTGGCGGTCCTTATATACATGCCTGATTTATTGTATTCATTTTTGCGTGAGATGACTTACGCTTACAAGTAAGAATCCAAAAGTAGTTGTCGGACATGAAGTAAACACAGGGTTAATAAAGCACAACATATATATATATATATATATATATATATATATATATATATTAATTGTAAGTAAATACTATTATATATTTTACCTACATACGCCGGCGTTTCAAGGTTTGGCTCTCATTAGTGTAAAGAATTATAATTTCAGAAGGTTGCATAATTGTAACCCGGTTACAGAATCCCCTAGACTCCGCAAGCAAGAGTCATAACTAAACCGCTACGGGACATCATCACGTCAAAAAAGTGAATTAAAGCTCTATTTTTGCTAAGGACGCGCATATAGAAATGCTGTCTATATTGGTCGACGCACGTTATCGGAACATGCCATACAAGTTTTTAAGCTTTCTAAGCTGTTTGTATGAGTAACATTTTTATTTAACGTTCTTACGTCTAGCAAATTCAATTGCTTATCTCTGTAGAATGGTGAACAGTTAATTGTTCTGCTTAAGAAGTACGTATGTATATGTGTGTTTTATGTTGTCAGCGTGTGAGTTTGCGTTGAGTATGTGTGTAAGGAAGTTCACTTTTTCTTAGTAAGTCGCTGAACAGGTACTTTTGTAGCTGGCCGTTGCTATATCGTTTTTATTTGACTGGCTCCTCTGTGATTGCTCTGATTGACTTGGTTTGTCAACTGGATACGATTTTCTTTTAACAGAAGACAATTAATTCTCAGAAGTGTGTTACTTTCTGGCGGTATCAGAGGTCAAACAATGCGGACGTAATTGTAGACAAGTCACATGAGTTTTTAACTATTATAATTACGCTTTTACTGTATTGAAATTCAGTCTGTAAAAATGTGATAGCTTTTTTAAAACTTAATTTTGACGCTTGTATGATTTTTTTTGTTACATTTTTATTTAATAAATAATGATTAAATATATGTTAGTACTATAGATTATAACGGATTTAATATAACATGTATTCGTATTTTAACTATATACGAAACAAGATTATAAGAACATATATAAAGCTTATACAAGTGGATATTATATCCTGTTTCATTGACTGTTAGCAATCATAGAAGTTGATTGGTTGAGGCACTTCAAATTGAATAGGGACAAGTTGAATAGCTAAACACAAGGTATACACTCTGTATAATCCAGAGTTGAGCCCGTAATGTTAATATAAGTGTAGCAGTAATAACAATATGCCAAACTCGATTGTCAATCTCTGGTTTACCGCGGATCGTGTACTATGAAACAAAAACAGTGGGTAAACAAATAAAATGGCGCGTTAAGATAAACACGGATATAACACTCATAATAAGCACACGTCGTAAAAATAGAAGAAAACAAAATATCAATTAAAAACTAAATCGATAAAAAAAATACAAAATATTAAAAGTAAGAGTTAAAATGAGCGAATCTGAAGGAGTGTTGAGTAAAACTGGTAATGACAAAAGAACAAAAAGAGAGAGCCACACACAGAGAGCTAGATAGAGAGATGGAGATATAGGAAATCATGCTACTGAGAAAATTTAGAGAGAGAAGCGGAGGGGAATGGGTGATATAGAGAGGGTTACACATTTAGGAAACACAAACGCGAATCAGCTAAAGAAATCGGCCCGGTCTCTTCGGAGGACATTAATGTGCTTTAAATAGCGCGGGTCATTGCGTAGGCACATGAAATCGCTCGTGAATCTCGCAGCAAGATCGTTAAAATCTCAATGAAAGGATCCGTCCATTGTGGATAGGATCGTCTGTTTGCTTTACAGCGTCCTCTTATCTCCTTCTTTGTATTTTTATTTGTTTACTTTTTTAAATTTCACTTTCTAATCTATTTCTTTAAAGAAGCTGAGCTAAGCGATTTTAGTTTCGAATGTGTGTAGTTCATGTTTTCCGTTATTAACTATACTTTATTATTGCTTTCTTCAAATATTTCCAGTATTTATAACGTGTATATTACTCCTTAGTAATGGTGATAAATCTTAATTTGTGGTCAAAGTTTACATTTACAAATCCCTATTTTTGTTAAATTAAAGTGTGTGTTTTTGTTTACATCGTGTTTTATATTTAGGAAATAGACATTTCTTTCGGTTATATTTCATCTCAAATAAACAGATACTTGTATTGCCCTGTTTTCTATTATTCCCGACGCTTCGTTTTATAACCTATCCACATCTTTCTGGAATATATTCAGTAAATAAATGTCATACTTACTTGTCCAAGAAAAAAAATCCCTATCCTTAGAAGCAGCTCTTCCGTGGTGTAGTTATACATAATTTAATATTTATTTTTAAATACTGTTATGATGCTTGCTGTTTACTCCCCGCTGTATTTAGACGAGAATAACACTTAATTTCTCTTTCATTACGTGTTAATTTCTGATGGCCGTGGGGATTGAACAAAAGTGTACTGAGTCTAAGTAGACTCCGCAAACCGTGTTTGCGCATTGTGACTGTCTGAAATTGTATCTTCCTACACTCATGAGAACGTTAACTTCAAATGCATTCGTATGTAAGTATTAATAATTTAATATTTATTTGTAAATATACTTATATATATATATATATACATATATAAATGGTTTTAATAACTAATAAATATATATATATGTATGCATATATAAATAAATGTTTTGAAGTACAACACTTATAAATACATTTAAAAATGATACGCGGAAATCTCTCTAAGGCCGTTTCGACTATCATCTCGTCAGGAGAAAATTAATAGTTTGAATTAATAATATTGTCAAAAGAAAAAGCAAATGGGGAAGTTGAAAGTGCCAAAATTAGCGCTAAAGCGATTAAAAGTCAATTTAATGATTTACTTAAAGAACCGATTAAAAGGCACTGCGTTAGGGAACAAAAAAGGGAGGGCGTTCAATATTATTAATTAAAACTATCGATTTTCTCCTGGCGAGATGATAGTCGAAAGGGCCTTAGAGAGATTTCCGCGTATCATTTTAAAATCTATCTATCTATCTATCTATCTATCTATCTATATATATATATATATATATATATATATATATATATATATATATATATATATATATATCTATATATCTATATATATCTATATATATATATATATATATATATATATATATCTATATATATATATATATATATATATATATATATATATATATATATATATATATATATATATATATATATATATATAATCGTTTTTACATCAAGAATCCTGAATGCTGCTATATACAATTATACAATGATCTGTATATCTCAAATGAATTTGTTGATTGGCGAAAACCCAATAAAATATATTTATTTGTTAGATTGCCCTGTTGATCTGTGTAGCGTATTGTTAATAGGAAACACTTAGCAATGCATTTTTTCTTTCAAAACAGTATATTTCGTGCCTCTAAATTATTTTGGGGTGAGCAACCATCTTCAAAAACAAGGGAGTACACTTTGAATTTCTTCAAATAAGAATATTTTCAACAGCGTTTCCTAAAATTAATAGTCTTACATGACTTTATACTCGAGCTAACTACTATGTCTAGAGAGAGAGAGAGAGTGAGAGAGAGAGAAGGTGTGTGAGAGAGAGAGAGGGGGAGAAAGAAAGAGAGAGTATATATGTTAATACTGACGTATCTGTATTCATACTTGTATAACAATAGAACCTTACTTTAATAGAACGGAAACTCAATGTTACTAATCTCTCTATATAGAAATGTAAAATATATTTACAAGCGAGTACATATCGTAAACTTCCACAAATAATAATAATACACAAGTACCTAAAATAAAACTTTTGACAAAAAAAACAAACAAATCATAGCGCAATTTTACAGAAAAAAACGTGAACATACACTCGCGCACGCCGTGTAGGGCAGCTAGTAGAAAATATAAAGTTTACATCATTGGAAGCAACAGTCATCACAGTGTTCTATTAGAATGCTCTATTTCCTAGATGCTTGTCTTTTTATTTTGAGTGCGCCCTGGGAATAAAAATGTAAGCATTTATCTGTATAAACACACACACATATATCCATATATTTTCATAGCTTACTATTTAGCTCTACTTACGTATCGAGCACTGTTGAATACATACTGAAAATTGATACATTAAAAACTATATCTCCTCATAAAATGTTATGTAAATACATAAAATAGTAATTATATATATCTATTAATAATGGAGTTTATGTATCTGTCTGTCTGTCTGTCTGAAGCCGAAACTCTAGTATGACTATTTTACTGAAACTAATCTTTTTGAAATTCTTTATATACTGTCATCAAAAGTTGTTTAGACACCAAATGGGTGTTACCATTAACATAAGTCATTCCTTTAAACCTTCAATTAAATTCATATTTACAAATATACACTTATAACTGCTATTTTCCAATTTACATATGTATTTACAATATTTTCCGATAAGGTTATATTAATAAACATTATTCATACAATTAATTAAAGCCATTTTCATCATAACCGGCGTGTTTTCTAAACCATTTCAACGCGAGTACTGTTAAAACTGCAAAGTCATTGACTGTTTAATCAGTGGTGTCCTCCCTCCCTCCGGTAATTAAATATGGCGATCTGATTAAGCAGCCGATTGGCTGTTTAATCAGTAGTGCCCTCTCTCCCTCCGGTAATTAAATATGGCGATCTGATTAAGCAGCCGATTGGCTGTTTAATCAGTAGTGTCCTCCCTCCCTCCGGTAATTAAATATGGCGATCTGATTAAGCAGCCGATTGGCTGTTTAATCAGTAGTGCCCTCCCTCCCTCCGGTAATAAAATATGGCGATCTGATTAAGCAGCCGATTGGCTGTTTAATCAGTAGTGTCCTCCCTCCATCCGGTAATTAAATATGGCGATCTGATTAAGCAGCCGATTGGCTGTTTAATCAGTAGTGTCCTCCCTCCCTCCGGTAATTAAATATGGCGATCTGATTAAGCAGCCGATGTTAATATGGCACGTTAAATATGTAAACAACAACGCTGGTATCCACCGTGCTCAGTTTTCCATTTTTAAAACCGTCCTAAGTTTGTTTATTCTTAGCCATTATTTTTTAAAACAAGAATTTATTAAATCAAATTGTTTAATTAAAATAATAATTGATTTTAAAATTACTATATAAAAACGTGCGCGCGCACGCACACACCCACAGTTCAGGTAAACTTTTTCTTTCCGATAATTAAAAAACTTTTCGTGTTTACTGTATTTGCTTTCTTAATACTTTCATATCCAATATTATCATTTTTTCACGACCTCAACAGAATTTATGATTCCATGTTTTATTTATTAAAAAAAAAAGATGTGATTTTTTTTTCTTTAATGTCAACACAATAAACTAACACATTGTACTGGAACACTATACAACTGATTGTAGAATCAAATTGTTTAATTAAAAAAGGGTCATTAAACACACACACCCACACACACACGCACACACACTGTGTTCACTGTATTTGATTTTTTGGTGCTTTTTCATTTTAGGACCCACGCTAACTTTGACCCCGTCGTTACAGTTAGGGTTAGGTTTGTTTTTTTTCCTTTTTAATTAAAAATATTTACATGTATAGGGGGGGGAGATAAAAAAATTGGCGGAAGGCGGTCAAAAAATTGTTTTGTTTTTTTTCTTAACTAAAAAATATTTCAATGACTTGTAATATACAAAAATTGAGGTGGGTACAAAAAAAATGTTTTCTTTCTTTTTAAACTACAGGTCTTTCTATTTATTGGCGAGGGTACAACAAAAATCGGGGTAGGGTCGAATTTTTTTTTTCTTTATTTTCAACTAAAAATATTCTTGGTCATAAACACAGAAAATCAATGTCTAACCACCACAGAAATATGACTGGGGCTCCATTGGCTTACGCGTGAGCCTTCATTTCTGATGCGGCAGCGTAGCAAAAATATGCGACCGGAGGGAGCATATATTTGCTAGAATATATATAATTAAGGCATTTAGCCTGACGATTACCCCCGGGGATCAAACACGGGAGCCTCTGTGTAGCTTGATTGCCATATATATTTTCATTGCTTACTATATATATATATATATATATATATATATATATATATATATATATATATATATATATATATATATATATATATATTATATACAGGGTGATTCATAAGTCACTTAGCTATTTAAATTGATTACCATATGAAGCACACACACACTATGAACTTTTGATAATTGTTATCTTACCCTCTAATTACTGCTATTTGTTATTTCAAATTTGTTCGTTTATATACTTGTTTCTATATATATTCATTTTTATTTATTTAAATGTAGGTAAATCATCATATGTGCTTTTTTTCAGGCAGTATGTCATTTACAATTGAAGAGCAAATTTTTATTGTTATTCATATGGCCAAATTTGATGAATCTCCCACACTTGTTGAAAGGCAATGCAGAACGAAGGTGGGCATTTTGAAAATTTGCTGTAATTTAAAACTCCCATTAATAAATTTGTTGAATAAACTTTCTGTTTCGTATGACCGTATTTTTTTAACTTTAGAATTCAAAATATAAATAGCTAAGTGACTTATGAATATTTGCTGTAATTTTAAACTCCCATAAATGAATTTGTTGAATAAACTTTCTATTTTGTATTACCGTATTTATTAACTTAAGAATTTAAAAAATAAATAGCTAAGGGACTTAAGAATCACCCTGTATATATATATATATATATATACACACACTTACACGAGGCAACATAATGAACACAAACACAGACACACACACACACATATATATATATATATATATATATATATATATATTCAGACGAATTGTTTTTGCTTCATAATACTTTTTCTATTATTTTATATTTTCCGAATAGCCCATTTATTATTTCAGTAAAATTGTATGTAAGTTATGTGTGTTTCTTGTACCATTTGTCTTTCCTTTTCGCGAGTACTTTAGATTTGATTTGTAAAATCATCTTGAGTCTGTATTAGTCTTCGTGTCTTTAAACACATGTTGTTACTGTTTCTTTTAAACAGCGAGTAATTTAAAACTTTATAAAGGGTGGCTATAATATGGATATGTTACATACAAACGTGATTACGTTCTTACTGCGTGCGACATTGAAAAGTATGATTGCTTAACAGCTACGAATTTGCTAACGTTAATTTCTCTGCAAGACACACACTTATTTTATTCCATTTGATTTAAAGATTGAGTCTCCCTATATGTAAGAGCCACTTTATGTCAAACTTTGTATTTACTGAGAAACAATAAAATAAAAACTTAAGTCTCTACGAGATAAAGTTCATTTGTTCTTAAGACAATTCCATACAGACAGGAAGTTATTTTTAAATGTATTCACACTAAAATATTAAAAAGTCAATGAAGCTAATATTGTTTAGATTATATTTTAAGAATACAATGTTCTAGAACAATTTTCTAAACATTTGACTGGTTACTGAATGTGACATAAATTTATCAATAACAATGCATAACGAGCGAAATAATTTTTATTTAGGTTTTAGAAAGTATTGTAATTATCTTCCTTTCTAGATTCATGCAACGCATTTCAGTTTGTTTAGATAATAGTTTCAATGGGGATGAATAGTCCCTCGAGGGGCAGTCTCTAGTTAGGGTAGGTTTATCTAGACATCCAAGCAAATGTTAAGACGCATCTGGAGTTAATTTTAACGGTTATAATGGAAATAGCACACATAAGTAACCAGAAGTAGCTTTACACTGGAACCTTTGACTTCTACTCTGAATTAGTACTCAAGATACAATCATCCTATATATTTATTTAAAAAAATAGTTCAAATGTGTGAGTTGATTTTATGATGTAAATAAATCGACTAGAAACTGATTGAGTGTAATAGGTAATCTGCTATAGATGATTCTACCCTGGAATGTTTGTGTTATTTTCATATGATGTTCATATGTTGTGCCTGTCCTCATTATTGATACAACTGTTTTATTTTGTCCCGGTATCTGGACATTGTTCTCGAAACGGTTGCGGACAAATGCACTCGATGTTGCATTAACTCACAAATATGACGTCTATATGGTGATGAGGAAAATCATCTGTTTTAAACCATTTGCTTTTGCTATAATATATATATATATATATATATATATATATATATATATATATATATGTATATATATATATATATATACATATATATATATATATATATATATATATATATATATATATCGAAATTGAAGAAAAACAATAATCTCTAATTATTTCCACTTTTTTCTATATGAGGAAATATTTAATATTATTTTCATTTGACGCAACAACCCGCATTTACTTTTCTATATTTGTATAAACTAATATGTTTTCGATTTATTCCTGCTCAATAGTAGAACTAAATAAAATAATAGTAATTTTAGGTTTACTATTAGTAGATATATTTGCTGCTTATTTAAAAGATGGCGTCAAATTTAAATAAAATTTCTAGCTATCATAATCGTGCTTCCGGCATACCTATTGCTTCGAAGCCATCCTCTTAAGGCCATTCACATTGTTGCTAATGGTCTTCACGGTCTATATAACCACATGCTTTAAGCATCTCTTGGAATTGTTTTGCGAACGTTCTCCGTACTGCAGTCTCCATGTAATCGTTCTTTAGATTTAGATTCAGATTGTCGTCTTTCTTCCTTGTCGAGGGCCGGTCCCATCTCATCTACGTATTACACGCACGAGAGTGCCAACCGTATGTGATCAACGTATTTGAGAAATATAGCTAAGACACACAACTCGTACACAGAAAGTCACAATTTGATCACACACATTTTTTAAGTCTACAAAAGATGTAGCGTTCATTGTTGAGTCTCAGATATATTTCAGACTCGTGGGATCCGTTTTGGGAAAGAGTACTACAAAGTTATACAAATGATACTAGTTACCTCGATATAAGATTAAAAAGTCGGATTTCGCCAGATAACTAAAAGTCAGCAGGATCAGGTCTATTCTTTACGTATATGGGCGAATTCTTGAGAAAGCCAGTAGCCGATAATAAGCAGGCAAACTAGATCTGTATTCCAAGATTAATGTATAGATATAAAAGAAAAACGTATATTATTCTATGATTACTAAAACAAGATAAATAAGAAACTATTAATCCATAAATAACTAAAAAGAAACATGTACATTCACCATCAACAATCATAATAATAATAAAACTAAATCAGTATGATACTAATAATTGTAGGAACACAAGTAACAACTCAGAAAACGCCGGAGCAATTTGGAATCATATAGGAGATTGAGAACGCAAATGATGAAATCAGCCACAATAAAAAGAAAATACCTTAAATGCGGAAGACGATCCACATAACAAACACACACTTACAAGTTACAAATAAATGATAAGGAAAAATACACGGACATGCGTTGAAACAAGCCTCGACATATAGCACAAAGATGTTCGTGAAAGGTCAAAGAGGATTGAAAGACAATGTGTGAGAGCACACACAAGATCTCTACGGTAAGAGGTCGAGAGTACTGGGACCTGTGTGAGGCTTATTATCACTCAAATTCAAGAGACAACCAACTTTCGCTGCTAGCGAGAAATCGATAAGCATAGTCTGTTGAAATAATAATAAAAATAATTTGTGAAGATTATCGACAGATGTGGAGAGTGCTGGAAATATGATGAGTGGTCACTGGGACTTCAAGTGAAAACGTAAGTCATTGTTAATGTGATATCAATGATAATATCTTGCGACCCTCAATAAGTTAAATACAAATGTTTCATATGTAAAGAAAAAAGGCACAAAAATGAATAGTATTCGGTGAAAACAGAAGCAGAAAAGAAACAGGAAAAACAAATATTTGTCCATGAATAGAAAAGAAAAAAGAAGAAAAGGTCGGAAAAAGTATGGCGCAGAATTGTGAAAATGATTGTGGCTCTGTTAACAGGGTAAGGTCCTTCCCGTCACAGCTCCGCTCAGGAAGATCGCACTACTGACAGATTTTATAATGCAACACTGGATTGCTTGATCGTACGTGATTTATGACAATTGCCGATGGCTTTACGGCGTCCATTACGATATCCCGATTAACACTGCTGTGTGGCTTTCTTCATCTGGAATAATTTTATACGACACTTGCACACATCTCGAACGAATTAGGAGTCGGGTCTCAACTTCCGTTTTCTTTCCAACGAACTTCCGGTGAGAACCGTGGTATTGAAACAAATAAATAAACAAAAAAGAAGAAAACATAATTAATGAATATTTACAGATTAACATAACAGCGTGTGTGTTTAGCGAGTGAAACTAAAAGAAAGAAACGTAGGAATGATGTAGATACATTGCAGTTATGAATGATGGATACAAAAATATATAAATAAATATGTATCTCTTTCTCTCCCTCTATCTCTCTCTCTCTCTATCTCTCTCTCTCTCTCTAAATATATATGTATATATATATATATATATATATATATATATATATATATATATATATTAAGCAAGAAATTGTTAAACAGAACATAATTCTATTGATTTGTTATACCTTTTATATCTTTTCAATATATCTAATGATATGTTTGGTGTCAAAATCCCCCCAAAATCTTATATGTTTAATATGTTATCGATCGTGCGTTAACAATCTTCAGGTGAGAAAATATAAATGAACAACTAGGCTGTATTAAGGCACACAATTTTACAAAACAGTCGAGAACGCGCATGTGAAGCCAGGTAGACGTCAAAAGTAGAAACCAGTGCAGTTCCAGGAGTAACATAAGCAATTGAAATTCCTGGTCAACAGAATTGGTGTCACAGAATGTATAATATTACGTTAAGCATTGTAGAATGACGTTACTTATTTCATACGTATTGTTTTTTTATGAAAACATGAATAACATTTTAAAATGCTTAACGTAATACAATTCATCTTATGGCACTGAATCTAGTTTGTTCTTTTGATGTCTTACTGAGTTCATATGCGCGTTATGGGCTGGTTTTTAAAAGTCTCTTGCTTTCTCCAAACTTTTTAAAAAAACTGTCTGTGTCACCTTAAGCTCATTTAGCAACGAATCAAAACGTTAGTGATACATATCGAGCAAAGATTACTTTTTCGGATAAATAAATAAATGTTGCCTAAATACATACAATCTTGGTCCAGCGTTCTTAGTAGCCACAGCTACTACTTTTTCTCATCCACCCATCATGTCAACCTAATATTTAGATGTACTTGCATGAAATGTCTCTCAAAATTATCATCCTGAGGAAGTCTGACAAATACAGACGAAACGTTGATGAATATATAAAAAATATGTTTTGATTTTTCCTTTTTCATTTTACATATATATATATATATATATATATATATATATATATATATATATATATATATATATATATATTGTTTCGTCTTTCGTTTTTCATTTAAACATTTTTCCAGTACGAAACGTTTACTTTCTTTCTTATTTAAATGTATTACTTGACCAATTGAGACGTTATTTTATATGAATATATATTAACATTGGCGAAGCATGATTTATCGTCATTTTCAACAAAGATAAACCACTCCTATAACATATATATATATATGTATATATATATATATATATATATATATATATATATATATATATATATATATATATATATATATATAAAGATAGATAGACGAAGAGTGATAAACAAGTACGAATGTCCAAATTTATTTCAAACTTCGATTGTTCAATGCAAGGTATATTCTGTAATAAAATTATGTTCATTATTCTTCTTTAAGCCAAGGCTTTTCAAAGATCGAGATCTTATTATCAGAGGAATTATACAGATAGATAAGTTGGCAATAGAAAAGCCAAAATTCAACATTTGAAAAAATATTAAGAAAATGATGGGTGAAAAAAAGTTCGTGTAAAAAGATATAAGGTTAGTCCAGGTGGTAAACGTCCGCCGATAAGGTGTCCAATGGAAGAAAGTTTCGATAAAGTAGAAAAAGTTTTGTGGGGGCATCACAGAAAGGCGTTCAAAATTAAGTAAATCCAATGGTGAAAATTTAGTTCAAGTCGTAGATTAATCGCACTTAAACGGAATTAAAATGAAGAAAACTGGCCATTTAAAAAACAATGCTTCCTCGGCCAAGAAATTAGTTGTAAGTCGATGATGTTTGCAATGGAAAAATGAAGTAGTTCTGAAAAAAGCCCTAAGTTAAAATCAAAGTCAAATTAGGAGGTGGGAAGGAAAGAGGAAGGTGAGGCAAATGAAAAAGCCATGACTGCTGATGGAAAAAGGGAGAAAGGGGGTGAATGCGGGTTCTAGAGATAAAGTTATTTTTGGCATTTGCTAAGTCCAATGCCAGTAGAAATTGGCCGTGGTTGAGAATTTAGGTCGATTTAGGTCAATTGAGTGTATTTATTATTTGAAAAGGAAGAAAAATGGGGGGGGGGGTGATTAAAGACGGGTTTTGGGCTAGAGACAATAATAATTTCGAATTTAAAAGAAAAAGGAGTGTCTGAATTGAGAAAAATGGGGGTTTCAAATAATAGCAATCAGTAGTTTAAATTTTGAAAAAGTACTAAGTCGGGCATATATATGTGTGTGTATCTTGGCAGCATCTTTTCTTTAATACAAGTATCATTAAAAATAACGGACATCTTATTTCTGGTTATTTTTTCTAAGATCCTTTCCGTTTTTCTGATTAGGTTCTTAGTTTCAGACGGAAACTGGCTGATAAAATTGCCATAGCTTCCCAAAGCGCTTTCGGACCCTTCCAGGTCCATCGTCAGTGGAGCAATGTTAACCAGGCATAGACCTAGGAGTGAATATGTATTCTATTTTGGCGGGAAAATAAAGGACTGTGTTTTATGTAAATTTATCTTCATAGGCATTTGAGTATATTAGTACTAATAGTATAGTTAATCTTGTTAATAGCTAGTTTTTCTGTTTTAATGTATAGGGCTTCGAGTATGTGGAGTTCAAGTGTATTAGTATTTTGTGTGATGATTTTTGTGTTATCTACTAGAAGTAAACGGATATGCGAACGGGGGCAGGCATGCTTTTTATAAAAATGCTGGGTTATCTTCTGGATAGCGTCGCGAATTCTTATACTTTTGCTACTATCCAAACTTACAGCTTACGCAGCATTGTTGTAAATATTGCATGGAGTTCAAGCCGGATATGGGCAATGAAATCATAACAGTAGGACGCAACCTAAACATGAAATAAAAAGTAACAATAAAAGCATAGCAATGGGGTATAAGGTAAAACTCACAAAATGCTTGTTATTTTAATGTGGTGAAGAAGGTGAACACATTTCTAAATTAATTAAACAATACTAAAAAAGCAAACAAAAGAGAAGTAAAACAAAACAGAAAATATGACGGAACTACATCGGGTCTTTTTCTTTTCAACGTGAAAGAAAAAGACAGAACAAAACTGCGTTAAGATAAAAATAAAATATATTTTTTTAAAATGCAGAAATAAAGAAAGTAAGAATGCAAAGAAGTAGGGGAGAAAAATATAACACTATTAACCATCTGAGCGCTGAATTTGTTTTGTAGAAAAATAATTTGTTACACCTATTTTTAAAATGACTCTGTATCCTTTCATTGTATGCCAAAACAATATGTATGCACTTTGTAGCATATGGGTAGGATTATCAAAATGAATGTTAATACCTGGTGATACCAGATCAGGCTGCCCTGTGGCTCCCTGAGACGAAATTCACCTACATTGACGTTTTTTTTTGTTGTTTTTTTTTGTTTGTAAAACTTAATTATGTTCTACAAAACCAAAAACAAAAACAACAGCCCCTCTCCCTTTCTCCCTCCCCTTTTTTATTTTTATTTTTCCTTCCCTACTCCCGGTCCTGGGTATGACCTTAAACTACATCCGATGGTGAGATTCGGCTTACGGACTTTGGGGAATGTGGAGCC
Organism: Sepiola atlantica; assembly: GCA_963556195.1. Classification (NCBI taxonomy): domain Eukaryota; kingdom Metazoa; phylum Mollusca; class Cephalopoda; order Sepiida; family Sepiolidae; genus Sepiola; species Sepiola atlantica. The sequence continues at coordinate 30,239,774 of OY744524.1, read as the reverse complement.
TCCTCTTAATTACCATTGCTCCCAGGTCCACCCTGATCCGGAGTGGTAGTACCTGTTAGGGTCCCAACTATGGGTTAAATAGAAACAGATATTAAAAGGGGAGGGAAACAAAAAAGAGAAGAAAACAAGACCAGATTCGGCATTAAATAACCCAAAAAGGGTTGATATGCCGTAAAACAAAACTACCAAACCAAAACCCTGATGAAACATTTGAAGATATAAAGAACTTGAAGCATAAAAACTTTCACTATAATGACCAGATTCGGCATTAAATACCCCAAAAAGGGTTGATATGCCGTAAAACAAAACTACCAAACCAAACTACCGAATGTTAATATTTTAATAAGTTGCATACTGTTATGGCAGCCATCTTGAATTAACAATAAGATTGACACTCCGCTCATGGAAAATTGCCATTTTTACATGAACATATTAGTCCATTACTTAATTTACTGTATATATTTGTGCTGTTGTATCTCATATTGCAAATAATTAAATTGCTGTTATAGGTAGTAGACTTGTCGTAATTTTGCGGCAGCCGCTCTAAGGGGGTTACTGTTTAACATAGATAAAAAGAATGAAGAAGGTACACATTCTGAATTAAAAAAAAAACATTAAGACAGTAATAGTATGAATGAAACCAATGAAGAAAGTACATATTCTAAATGAAAAACATGAAGACAGTACATAGTATGAATGAAAATAACTTTAAAAAATGATCTTAATAAGCTAAGGTAAGAAGAAAAGCGAACGTAATAAACGACATATATGCAAACAGTTCTTAAAGGAAGAAAATAAAAAAGAAAAAAAGAAAAATCTGAAAAATAAAGAAATACCAAGGAAAAAGAAAAAGAGAGGAAAAATATCGCCTCTTGCTTTTGTACAAATGAATTAATGGGTGAGTGCCGCGTTACCCGGATACGTCGTTAAAAGTGGCAGGGTTCCTGGAGGCGCAAGGCTCAGAGTGTGAAGATGGATGCATTTTAGTGAGTCGGTTGGGAAGGACAGATACATATCACCAGCGGCGAGATATGGAGTTAAATCAGCAGTGCCCGTCTGGGCAAGATAAATATGTTTCTAAATTTCAGCTAATCGCTCAAATGAATCTTATGAATTGACCCACGAGCCGAGCACACACGCTCAACTCGCGGGCGACTGAACATGTTAACGGAAAACAGATTCCGCACACATACAATAATAAAGTAATCCACTAATACACATACAGTGACAGGGTTCCAAGGTACACATGTGTTTATATACGTGCTTGCTGCTTAGTTCAATATATGTGCCGCACCAGAGAAATGTATGGCCCCGAAAATCCATTTATGCCAATTCATAATGCGTATCACGTATGATTCGATTTAGTCTCTCACACCATCGGCGAAGTCTTTACGGCAATCGACTGTCCATCTCATGTCTTTAGTAACTCGGAAACTGTTGGTGATGATGACCTATATTTTTCATAGGCCACGACATCCGATGAATGGTCCTGTCAAAATACACACGCATGAGTGAGTGATTGGTAAATAGATAACATCGTAGACTATGGAATATGTTATTTCAAGTTAAGATTTCATTGAATATATCCCATTTAATTATGCACTAACAGAATTTCAAAAGCATGAACGCGTACAATTCTACTTCGCTATGTGTAAAACAGTGACTTGTGTTCAACTAATATTTATTTTAACTGCCCATAACAGTAAAAAAAAAAAGTTAGATACACGGTATGCGTTTATTGGGAAGATAGCTCTCAGAAATGTGAACATTCTAGCCGAGTAATAAATTAACACGTCACCTCAAGCTCTCTGTCAGCGTGTCATATCTTCACAAGAAGCTCGAATTCTAATATTTCTAATCCTTATTATATTTGACACTTTTCTGATAAATGTGTATCGAACATACTGTTTTTTATTATAAATAGACACCCCAATCCAACATTGCTACATAATTAAACATATGTTATTAAACCAGTTATTTGAGCTATCAATAAGATCTGTAAAACCATCGTAGAAGCTCTCCTTAAATACATATCATTTTAACGTTTTGTTTATTTTGTTTTTAAGATAAAATGCTTAAACGACAATAAGAAAATAATAGTTATTTAACTAACTAATCTAGTAGTGTCACAGTGCAATCGCATTTGGTAAACATGCCATTTTGCTTTGAATCAAACATCAAAATATGATTGAAAATAAAACGTATAAAACGATAAAATAAACTGACTTACCTAAAATATTATAATATACATATTATTTTGTAATTAAAGATTTAATAAAAATTAAAATGTTTTCTTCAAATTATTACCTTCATGATTCTTTAAAATTCTTAACTTTTTAACAAACAAAACATTTTTTAAAATGTTTTTTATTCAAATTACTTTTTTGGACATTTTTGGACATTCTATGATTCCAATTTCCGGTTTTAATCTTTTCGGCTTGCGCAGTACATAATGCTAAATACTGACCACTATTCCATGATTTGAATCATTTTCAATTGCTTTTTTTAAAAGTATCCATTAACCGTAACTTTTTATTGTTTTAAGTATTAGAAAGCCATCGCTTATCAAGGCCTAAATGCAACTCTAGGATAAGACTTAATTTATTTGTTCGGAGGAATAGTAACCCTGATTGAAACTGGGAATAGTTTGATTATTTAGGAGGACGGCACAATAACAATTTGTTTACATTAGACTTGAAAATTACCATCTTATAATCAGCTGCGAAGTATTCCGTGGACTTTGTTCCCCGGAGAGAGAGTCATTGTAAATAAACTTTTCTCATGAATGTTCTATTAGTTTTAGGTACACAGCGAAAGAAATATACATTGTTCTAAGTGATAGTATCTAGACAAGTTCTTGCTGTGAACGTTTTACAAGGGAGACATAGTTCACAGCTCTGTCGAACACCTGTCATTAAAATAACGAGTGTGTAGATTGTGATACTGTTGGGGGCAGTTCGAAATTTCGTACATATTCTCGAGTTTGACCAACATATTTCCGAGTTAGACACAATGAAGTTGAATATAGTATGTGGTAACATCGACCGAGTAAGAACTATATTCAAAATTAAAACAGTATTCCGTATGATCCAAATAATAGAAATGCTTACATAATTTTTTTTGTACTTCATTTTCTCTTATGCCAACCAAGAACATTCATAGCAAAGCAATTAGTAGAGTAGTCTTCTATATATTAATGTGTGTTCGTGTGTCACGCTTATATCAAAAGCTATGCGCATGCGTGTTCTACCTAGATTTTGAAAAGCATTCAAGTAATCTAATGGTTGAGGTATTGTTTATGCTCGTAATTACGGGATAGTATAGTTATGTCCGTTTCTCCAATAAAACACATCATACATCAAGGCACAGTCCATTTTATACATTCCTGCTAGGGAAGAGGTGTTCTTATAAATAGAATGCGGACGGAGTTTTGTGTTAAGTTGATATTTATTTGTTTTAGATATGTTAGATGTCGCTATGATCGAGTCAGTTCTGAATATTTTGTGCTGTAAAGAGGTTGGTACGGCGTTAGTTTAGAAATAGTTATAAACTATCTATTTAATTTATTTTGTTGATGTTTTTCGTTTCGGGTGCGTTGTTGTGAGTTGAAATGTTATTAGTGTTGATCTGCTTTTTGTTGTGAATATTGAAAGCCTTGGTATTGGCGTTGTAGAAAAAAGGTTAGGATATCTGAAAATATATGCGTTATCTCGATGTAGATTTCTACATTGTGAATGGTAAGCGGGGGTGCAGTTTCTAAAGGTGATATTCATTCAAAAGTGTATTATGTTGTGTTGATGGGCGTAGGAGTATATACGTTAATATTTATTCGTTAATTTGCTAGTGGATCCGTAGTTTAATAGCAGTTTATATATATATATATATATATATATATATATATATATATATATATATATATATATATATATATATATATATATTGTTTGAAAAGTAACACAGTATGAAACTAAAAGGATACTTTTAGAGTATAGTGCTTATAGTGAACTGGTTTAAGCTCAATATACGAAATAGAACAATTATAAAGATAAATGAAGGAAGAGAGATAAAGATGTACGAATGACAAATCTATTTCAACTTCGATTGTTCAATGTAAGGTGTACTCGATAAAAACACATGTTTATGTGTCTGTCCTTAAGCCAAGGATTTTTAAAGATTATCTTATCATCAGGGGAATTACATAGATGGATAAGTTGGCAGTGGTAAAGCCAAATTTCAAAATTAGAAAAAAATATGAAGTAATGTAGAGTAAGAGTTTGCGTGGATATATATATATATATATATATATATATATATATATATATATATATATAAGCATCGTGCAATTTTCCTAAGTATGTAAATCGACGCATATATAGGTCCTAGCAAAACCTACCCGCCCTCCTTGCAGTTATTAATTGGGACGAGGGGCGTTAATTAAAAAAAGGTTTTCACATAGAGAATTCCATAATTATCCTCAGCGAAATGTGCCCCCCTTCTTAAAACTGAAATTCTTTTTAGGGGCATTCTAGCTGGATTGTTATGGAAGTTTATATGTTTAACGCTAATCCTAAATTTGACGGGCAAAGTCGTAAAACCACACGCAATGGCTACAAAAGGTCCCCACTCCCTAGAAAAAAAATACCGCACACAATTTATCTTAAATGGGAAAACAAATTGTAAACTGCCATGAAACTCTAGCATGGCATGAAAATAGAGGATCCTTTTACATTACACTTATATGCTAAACTGATCTCCCATTCTACATTCTAAAATATGTGTTGTTATTGTTCTTTCAGCCAGGTTTTTTTCAGGGTATTCACAGGTAATCGCCTGAAAAAAGTAGACTCTAATTTTATCGAGGGTGGGCTTGGGTTTTGTGCGGATTTTAATCTACAATAATGTCCAAACTTTCAATATGTTTATTTATGCCATACAAATAAGACATTACATTAGTTATTTTAAAGTTAATATTTAATTTTTAACCGGAAAAGTAAACCCAACTAAAATAAATTGCTTGAAATTAATATTAAAAAGAATCGTATAGAAAAAAAGTATGAATTTGAAAAATATTTAATTTGGGTAAATTTGCAGATTAATACTCTCCATTAACATCCCACCACCCTGAAAAAATTTTATTTTGCTTTTTTAAGTGATTACGTGTTAACACATTTGAAAACAGAAAGAAAGAAAAACAAAATGTTATGTCGTATGTATATCAAATATACAGTGTTCCCAGTCTAGGGAACTCAGCAAAACTGTTTACCGCAAACACTAAGTCTAAATGGCAGAGTCATAACACCGCACGTATTTTCCTAAACAAGTAGCGACGCCCCAATGAAATGCGGCGTGTTTAATTCCTATAACAAACAATAATTTAGTTAACTGTCCAAAAAACTGTCCCGACAAATGTAATTTATATAAAAACAGTTTCCCTACTTTAAATTATAAAATATATATTTTTTTTTTTTTTTTTTTTTTCATCAAGTTAGTTAGATATTTTTTGTGCGGGGGCATTTAGCAGAGGATGTTACTCTCTATGTGTTTCGTTGTTTAGACAGATCATAGTACTTCTAATCTTTTGTTTTCATTTGTCAATGAGAATACGTAAAAGGTATGCACATATTAAAACAATGTTGTTAAACTTTATAAATTAGGCAGTAACTTCATAATTTAAAAAAACAAATTATTGTGTACGGCAAAATGTAAAAACTGTAAAAACAAGGCGATATAAAGGGGCAGAGAGAGAGAGAGAGAGAGAGAGAGAGAATGAGAGATCAAGGGAGAGAGAGCGAGCAATACACAGCCGTTTGGTAAGGTCGCCAGCGAGCGCATGGGTTTAAAATTGCAGATTTTTACTTATTTTTCCGATTTATTTATTAAATAACTTTTACAAATTACTGTTAATATAGACAATCCATTGCATATGGAAAACAAACATAAGCCAATGCAATTAAAAATTAAAAAATACTCAACATTAAATAATTATGAGTGGTTTAAAAATTGTTATGCTAATTAAGCGGTCAAAATATTCTCTCTTAATATGTTATCTCTACTATATATACAGACTATTATTATTATTTCATGATGTATTATTGATTTAAATAACAGTAACCTATTTTGATTATAATATAGGAACAGTTAATATTAGATACTTTTGCATACACACACACACACACACACACATATATATATATATATATATATATATATATATATATATATATATATATATATGTTGTGTATGTCTAAATGAATAAATGCGAACGAAAAGTCTAAAGATATGGACGAATACGACAGATACATCGACTAGTTTCCGCTCGAAGTTAAGAATATACATACGGTAATAATGCTGCCTATATATATATATATATATATATATATATATATATATATGAGTTGAAAAACTGAATAGCTATATATAATAACGCTGCCTATATATATATATATATATATATATATATATATATGCAAACATTGTTAAAAATAACGGAATTCGTCTGTTTCATTATACTTTTTTCATTTTTTCAATTTATCTGGTCTTCTTAGTATTAAAATGAAAAAATAATACTAAATGTAACATAGGTTTCTCACGTTTCACAGTTTTCACGAACGTTTTCAATTCTTCGCCGAATTATCTTCAGGTGTTAAAAACTAATTAACAAAAAAGCTGGGGAAAGAAGAGAATTTTAAAAAAGACAGCGGAGAAACGCGCATAGACGGTTTTCGCATTGTTCGAGGAAGTCGTTGACTATTTAAATTCAACAACGCTGGATTGCATCACAGAACAAAATCGCATGATGTTAAGCATTTTAAAATCTTACCATAGGTTTCATATCTGATGTTGTTGATGTTAGATTGCTGTGTTTTTATGTAGATAGGTTCAAGTATGGTTAATGTTGTATAAATAAGTTTCGGAATGTATAATTTGAGTGTTATAAACTGGAATGTGTGTTAAATAAGAGGGAGGGTAGTTATATTTTTGTAGATGTTAGTAAATTGAGCTAGAGATTACAAGATGCATGGTGAAACGACGGAGAAAGGAATGGGATAGTAACACCAATGTTGATATTAGCTTTATTCTTATTATGTCGAATATGCGATTACAAGCTGATATTTTGTTTTATTTAAGTCCAATGAGTGGGCATTTATTTATTTAGTTAAATAAACAAATCATATAGAAAACAGATAGATGCATAAAGTGTTAAAATCGTGGTCCGCCGAATAATTTATTTAAGTTACGATATGACAAGTGAGAGGTATATTTACTTAGCGGTAATCTATTTTTCGGGGTTTGAGAAAAATTACTTTTTTAGGTCAATCTTAGTAATAAAAACGCTAACAGTGTTTTTCTTTTATAGAAATCTCGCGAGACCCCATTGTATGGGCGACTTGAAAAAGGGACACGAACTATTCGAAGTCTAATCGGAGTTTTTATCCACATATGGAAAAGCGAGCGTGATGTAAAATAGCAGACATGCATGATTATTTGTGTGGATCAATTGAATCTCCTGAATGCCGCAGTTATATGTAGAATTGATGAGAGTGAATTTAAAGATTAACTTGTCAATTAACGGCGATCTGTCTGCATACCTGTCTATCTCTGTATCAGTCTTTCCATCTCTTTGTAGAAATGTTAGAACTCTAATTTTCTCTCTTCTGTATGATTAAGTGTAAATTGCACTTTTCATAACTTAAAATATTTTCTCCAAATTCAAATGTGTCTTATTTCTAATTTATATTTTTAGACCCCAACAAAGATATTCGAACCCCGGGTTCTAACCACACCGAAAAAAAAGCCACACAACATCAGAGGACAACACCCATACGACGAAGAAGAAAGACACAAGGAAAAAACAACTCGGCAAAGAGGGAAGGAAAACAACTACGTAATAACACATTTTCGATATCGAAGACAAAAGAAAACAAGGACGCAACACAATTTCTACGTCGCATGGGAAAGACCATTGGACATGCAACAAATGTCTATTTTATTTCTTTATTCTTTGTTATTATGTTATTTTTAGTATTAACTGTAACCTTTATCACCCTTTTTATATATTATCATTATTTTTTTTTCATAATCTGTTACTTAATCTTAATGGTATTTTCTATCTTCATTGTATTTATTAGTATAATTAACATACTCTCTTAATGATTTATTTTTCATTTTTTAAATTAATGTATGAATGTGTGTGTTGATCTTTCCTAGCATATTTGAGTTGCCGCATATATATATATATATATATATATATATATATATATATATGTATATATGTATATATATATATATGCATATATATATATATGTACATAAATATATATATATATGTGTATATATATATATGTACATGAATATATATATATATATAAATATACACATAAATATGTATATATATATATGTATATGTATATATATATATATATATATATATGTATATGTATATGTATCTATATACAAGTGTGTGACTGTGTGTATAGATATATCTGTGTTTATGTGTGCATGTGTTATGTGTATGTTTATGTCATGATGATACCTTTTCTTTTAAATTTGCCTTCACTCTTGATACACTTTTAACAATTAAATACATTTGTAAATGGACTTATGCATTTAATTAATTTGGATTATATATATATATACACACACATATATATATATATATATATATATATATATATATATATATATATTGTTTTATATAGTTTCCTTAGAGATAAGAAAGTTAATCTCCTTGTTTGATGGCTAAGTAATTCTTTGATTTACTTTCTTATTTTCCCCGTTTCCTGGTATTTTTACTGTTTCTTTTTACTGATGATTTCTTTTCATGACACTTGTCAATAGCAATTTCTTTTTTTGGATCGATGGACAAGTAAACTTTTGATTTTACAAATGTATCAATCCAACGAACGTTTTGTGTTAACATTTATGTTTTACAGACACACACATACACACCCACACACACATATATATATATATATATATATATATATTTATATACATTAAGAACAAGTTGTAAGCATTCAGTTATACACAAGAAATAAATGTATTCAGCATAAATAATACAATTTAATATATATATATATATATATATATATATATATATATATATATATATATATATATATGGGAAATGAAAAATGAAAAACCAAGAGGGATGTGTTTTTTATATATTCATCAACGTTTCGTCTTTATTTGTAAGACTTACTCAGGATGATAATTTAAAGAAAAATGTCATTCAAGTACGTGAAAATATTGGGTTGACATGATGGGTTTATGAGGAAAAGTAGTAGCGACTACTGGTTGCGCAGGCCCGACGTCCGGGCTTGGTGAAGTCAGTAGCATGCAATGAAATTAATGAGGATGGTTCTGAGTAAAAAAGTGATTGGTGGGGGTAAACGGAAATAATGTGGATGGCGGTTTGTGAATAAGTGGAGGGGGGCAAAGACGAGGTGAGGGAGAGGCTCTGTGATTTGGGTGTGTGGGTAATGTCATGGTTTTAGAAAAGATTTGAAAAAATGAAGGTGGTTTAAAGGTGGAGGGGTGGTAGGATAAGAGTGTGAGATAGAAAGGTGAAATGGGTTAGGGGGAGATTTTGTTGTGGATAGGTGTGACATTTTTGGAGGAAGGACTTCTTCTCAGAACTGCCTTCATATTTCACTGTCATTCGTTTACGATTCTAATTCGGCCCAGGAAGTATTGTTTTAAAATAGCCCGATTTCTTCATTTTAATTCCGTTTAAGTGCGCTCCATCTACGATTTGAACTCAACATCTCACTATTGGATTTACTTAATTTTTTAGCCCTTTCCTATGCTGCCGTCACGAAACTTGTTCTTCTCCATCTAAATCTTCTTTCACTGGACACCTTATCAACGGACAATTACAATATGGACTAACTCCATATCTTTTTTAAACGAACTTTTTTTCACCCTCCATTTTCTTAATCATATTTTCTCAAATGTCTAATTTTGCCTATCATACTTCCAACTTATCTATCTGTATAATTCCTCTGATGATAAGATCTCGATCTTTGAAAAACCTTGGCTTAAGGAAAGAATAATAAACATAATTTTATTACAGAATATACCTTGCATTGGACAATCGAAGTTTGAAATACATCTGGGCATTCGTACATGTGTATCACTCTTCGTTCATCTATCTTTATAATTGCTCTATATCGTATATTGAACTTACACCAGTTCACTATAGGTTCTATTTACTAAAAGCTTACGTTTAGTTTCATATTAATTATATATATATATATATATATATATATATATATATATATATATATATATATATATATATATATATATATATATACAGGCCGATCTAAGACTATTGCCCATGGAATCATTACAAAATTAACAAGATGTTCTGGAATTCAATCGTACTCGTACAAGTAAACTTTATACTATGTCTGACATGTCCACCAAGTTGCACTAATGCAGCTCCAATAGTGATATGGACAAACGCATTGGTTATTAATTTATCAGTAGGACCTGAACTTGTATAGACTTCGTACATACCGAACTTTATACCACACCGATATTTTATCTGTCGGATTATCTTAACCATAATGTCTACAAAAATAACGCACAGACTATTACTGACCCGATAAGAGACAAAACAGCCCACATCAGGACATCTTTAAAACGATAGTGTGTCAGGAAGATTGACAATTTTGCACGCCTTACTAAGGTGTGCTCCTTGAACCATGATATAATAAATACCACAACGTAACACTTTTTTTTACAAAAGTTTTGTTTATTGTATTTTCTTTACTGTTTTTTAATCATTTTTTCTGCTGATTCAAAGAATGTTGTTATTTTTCTGTATCATCGACAGTTATAGAAATACATCGCTTTTCAATATCATCATATTTTGGAAAATACTATATGTTTCGCTACTAAATGTATATTTTATGTTCTCTTTCAGACCAATTACTAAGTTCTGTTTTTATTAAGATGGCTACTAGCTGATGTAAAAATTCTCCTGATACATTTTGCTATGTGTGGTTATTATATTGGAGAAAGGCAGGTATTACATAAGATCGTGAAAAGAGCCAACTTGTGGATAGCATACAGCCTCTATTTCGGAATTCTCATGGGTGACCAGGACAAATTATGGGCCCCTCATGTGCTATGTGGAAGCTGTCGATCTACTCTAGAACGATAACTAAGAGGTACAGGAAGGGCAATTCCTTTTGCCATTCCCAGAGTATGGAGAGAGCCGGAGAACCATCATTGTAGTATTGATGTGACAAAGTACAGAAAAGTTACAGGAAGACAAGCTCTTCAGTATCCAGACATCTCATCATGTAGAGCACGTATCCCACATGACAGCAGCATGCCAGCACCACTACTACCAGAAAATGTAAGTTTACTTCTCATCGTACTCTTTAAAGGTTATACTATTAATTAACTTGTATATCAAGTATTTAAAATGCATTCATTTTCCTATAGATTTATGGAACACTAATGTTATTCAAGTCTTTGTTTAAGTTGCTATGTGTAGTTACTTTTCTTTACAGACGGAAGATGCAATGTATATTTCACCTAAAGGGTCAACAAGTAGCAGCCGTCAAGAAATGACGGAAGCTTTTATACCAATCACGACTTCTAGCCTCATTTTCCAAATAAGAGTGAGGTAGATGATTTTATCACGAATTTAGGTCTCACTAAGTTAGGAGCTGAACTTCTTACATCAAGGTCGAAGGAATGGAATCTCGTAGGGGAAGACTGCAGGACATCCGTGTACCGAAAACGACATGAATAATTTGAAATTTACTATGCCATTAGTGATCATCTGTGTTATTGTAATGATGTTACTGGTTTATTTACTGCTCTTGGACTCACGCATGATCCTGCAGAATAGCGACTGTTCATAGATAGCTCAACACCAAGTATCAAAGCAGTATTGCTGCACAATGGAAATGAGTACCAATCTTTGCCTCTTGCCTACTCCGTACAGAAGAAAGAACACTGATAACATCAAACAACTTCTTGACAAAATAAATTATGCTGAATTCAAGTGAGATGTTTGTGGTTATTTTAAGATGCGTGACGTCTTGCTTGGCTTACGATACACAAATTTCTTATGTTTCCTTTATTTATATGACAGCAGAGCTAATGATGATCATTACAAGAAAGTTCATTGACCCTCACGAGTAGAACTGAAGCCAGGAATGAAAACTGTTCTCAGACAGCCGCAAGCAGATTTCAACGAAGTCTTATTACCGTGGGGGTAATAAGACTTCGTTGAAATCTGCTTATTAAACTAGGATTGGTAAAACAGTTTGTGAAGGCCTTAGATTTGGGAAGAGAATCTTTTAAAGAAATTCGTCTCATATTTCCAATGCTATCAGGTGCTAAGACCAAAGATGATATATTTGTTGGCCATCAGGTAAATGCAATGTTGAAGTCGGAGAAACTAGAAAGAGCGACCACAAAAGTTGAAAACGAAGCTTGCTGCGCATTTCGTGATGTAGTTCGTGGATTCTTAGGAAACCACAAGGATCATAATTACAAACAACTGGTATCAAAGCTTATTGATAACTTCAGAAAACTGGGTTGTCGTATGTCCTTATAGGTTCATTTTTTGCATTCTCATTTAGATTTCTTCCCCGAAAACTTGGGTCATGCCAGTGAAGAAAATGGTGAGAGATTTCATCAGAACATCGGAACTATGGAAAGAAAATATCAAGGACGATGGGATGCTGTTATGATGGGAGATTATATATGGTCTCTTGTCGGAAAAGATGAAAGGGTGCACTTCAGGACATCTCGCTCATCAAAGCACTTCTAATCTTAAGAACATAGTAATCAAAGCATTTACATTGCAATGTTGTATGGTTTCTTTCCTTCTAACTAATATTGTATTTACTAAGAAAACATTGAATATATGAAAAAAAAGTACTAAATACTGTGTAATTATCTTTACAACATACTGCTGTAGAGAAACGTTGTGTATAAAACGCGAAAATCTTAAATTAAGAAGGAAATTAAAAACTATCGGTGTTATGCCAAAACGAATGTGATCTTTGAATTCAGTAGCAAAAAATACATGTAAAAACATTTAAAAATACAAATAAACAAAACATGTGTAACATTGTGCAATAATTGAATAATTTTTGGTTGTAAATTGGTGGACAAGGTAGGTATAGCCTTAAAATCATTCTACCAAATTGTATTGCAAAACGAATTATACATTTTTACCGATTCCATATGTTGCACTTTTTCCGGGATCACTCTATAATCTATTTCTATATATAAGTACAAACTGAATTGTAATAATAATTGTTCTATTTATTTACAGATGATATGAGATAATTCATGCAGAAATATTTTGATAAGATGCCGGTTTCTACTATAAGCTTTCGTTAAATGCATGAATACACTGTGTGCCTATACAAACATTGTCACCGCTCGTTTTATATTATAAGAATGAGAGAGAGTTTGAATGCCAACTAGACACCATCTTCGAGTGTGTTTGGTGTCTCTCTACAGGGGTTTGTCAGTACAACCTGGCATGAGAATACTTTACCCTACGAGTAATCCCACAGTAAATATTGAAAATTACTGATTATTCGAAGGCAAAATAAGATTCCCTCAACACTGTTATAATATAAACCGGCTCATATAAGGAATGCGGCAATCTCATCTAGTGGTGTTTCCTTAAGTAACAGCACAGCACTGGATACTCCGCCAGACAAGACGGAATCGTATCCTGGAATTCAGTAAGACCACGAAGAAGGCAACAATAAAAAATAAACTATGAAATAGTAACGTGGTCAGTTTGGGGTAGAAATATGTATCTTCACTGATTTACTAAGTCAACATTTGAGACGTGGAGGAACATATTGATTTACCACTCGGATATCTATGTATCTCATATAGAATTTAAGTGTTAGCTCCAGGTATGGAACCCTTGATTTCTGAGAACTTACTGAAACAACATGAAAAACAGAGAGAAAAGTATAGGTTATTTGGGCCATCTGTAACTGAAAATGTCTGAGGATGATTAAATACTCGTAGCAGCAGTACTATATGAACATATTAACATTGACAAGTTAAAGATGCTAATACTTTTAGTATGAACATTGTTGTATTTTACAGATCCTCAAATTAGAAGGTATTGCTCTTTCGTGTGAATCAGATAATTTTGGTGTTGGTATTAGTTTCTAGTTAGAAATATTTCTGAAAAGCTATCGGGTACTTACGTGAAGGACCACGAGAAAGTTGCTAACATCCCTAAGTGAAAGTGGTACTGTGGAACTGACTGGATTCGAACTTAAAACACCCATGTCTTGAGTCCGTGTCGTTATCCACTTAACCACCGTCAAAGGTGATACAACAGAAATGAACAAATCGAAAACAAAAAAATGATATAGTTTATTTTATTTAAGCTAAACATATATCATTTCTTGTATGTAGAACGCCGACGTTTCTTTTTAGCTCACTAGTTACGATCAGGTCTCAAACTCCAAACTTAGGCACCAAAACGTGGAACGCTTACTCGTTTCCATCGGCAGGTCTGTTTTGTGTTTTCCCCGATTCTTTGTCAATTCATGACGTGTGTCTGCAATTGGTTCTCCTATATTTCTGAATGAACATAATTAAAAAATTAAAATAAAACAAATATTTACAATTTATAGTTAAGCCTCAAGCTTGCGATAATCAAAACAATCGTAGTCGCATTCCTAACGCGACAACTACTTACGTTGATGACCTATGTTATGTTACTATTTGTCACCTCTATTCACTATTCCGCTTTTCCTGATCACTCCGAGGTAATTTCTTTAGATGTGTTGTGTATGAGAAAGTAATCATCAAAGACATTACTTTATCATGTCGGATTTGGAATCGGGTGTTTTGCCTGTCGAACAGGCTGCCCTAATTCCTCATCAAGTGTTGACGAGACTACTGATTTAAACTATTTTGATTATTCGATCGACTATGTTAATCTTGAATTTTGTTTTCGCAATATTTTGACCGATATTACCTTTACATTTTCAAATATTTATGTGAAATAATCTACCTTTGTATATGAAAAAAAGGGTTCAGTTCGAGATTCCGTATTGCTTCCTTAGATCAGCCTCGATATTACTAACTTTGGAAACATACAGTTAAAGAAAGTCAGAGTTTATAATAGCGGGACGCTTTTTTTAGCTGATTATTTATCAGATTAATAACCTACTAGCGGGACCCGTGTAAATTACAGGAAATGATGGTTTCAATACTAATTATCTTGTTCCTAACCTATATATTACTTTGTAAATGCTTTAGATTAAATTAAATTTGACTCCAATTCATGAGTAGCATATAAAGATTCGGAAGGTCGTTGCTTTTGATGTAAGCGTGACACACAAAATAACACACACGCTATCGTATTAATATGTGTCTTCCCGGTCGTCCCCTCCTTACCTCCCTTCGATGTAGAAAATAAATCTTAGAGGTTGGTTAGGATCGAACGATAAACCAGTCGGGCCGACGTCCAAATCATACGTCGCTAACCGTTGCGCCAAAGAGAAATACATGAAAGTATTACGAAAATTAGATGGCTTGAATGCATTTCCAAATCTAGGTGTGGCACGCATGCGCAGAGCTTTTGATGAAGGCGTGACACACGAACACACACGCTATCGTATTAATATATAGATAATTTGTCTAAATTCGGCTTTGTGGGGTGGCAACAAATTAAGGATATTTCGCTGCTAAATCTGACGGAAACATTCTACAAACACCTCATCTTTAATAAAATAAAATAATACTTAAATATTCGCAGTGACGTGGGGACCGATGACCTGTTTACAAGTATTGCAAGTATGTAATGCGATTCATACTTTATGTTTGTACAATTCTGAACGTCTTGCTATGTTGAATTTCAATTAAAACGATATCTAGTAAGGGAACTATTTTTTAATGAACCCGTTTATACTGCAAGCTATTTTAAACTTCAAATATATATTTGCCCACCCCCACCCTCTCTCTATTTTCTTCTTTCAATCCGGCTCCTCTCCTTCACTTTCAGTTTTTATTTTTTTCATTTTTCATCATATCTCTTTGGTGCCGCGTCTGTTCTGCATCCGAGTAATCAAGGCGCATCGCAGTGTGACAAAACGATTGCAAGATACGCGAACGAGGAAAAAAGGCCGCCATTCCTTTGTGCAATCGCCTATGGTTGCTTATCAAAAGTGGACAAAAAATAGACGGCCCGTAACTCTTCACCATGCAAGACTAGCTTTTTTGCCTTGATCTCCGGATCAGATGCACGGGGCTAGTCGACACCAAAATGAATTTCGAAACTTGCATGTATCAGGCTCAAAATTTGTCAGTGCTCCATCCAAGCCACCACCACCATCCGACTACACCGCCATTTTGTTTTGACTCTGAACGAACCACAATAGGGTATAGCTGTCAACGATCAGTCACCCACGAAACGGTAACAGAGTGTGGGTTGTTTTTTTTTACTAGATATTACTTTTTCATTCGGTAATGTTTATAAACTTATTTGACTATATTTTTGTTCTGTTTATATTTTAGAAGGTTTTACAATTCCTGTTTGAAATATTATTATTTGTATATTAATGATGCTTTTTTCTCAATTTTGAGTGATCTCATGATCAAGAGTAAACGAAAAAAACTGGCAGTAGTTCGAACTGTACGGATCAGTGAGAATGAACAGTTTTGATTTGGACAGTGAACACTAGTTCAGAATTTGAACCTTAGTACAATTTGATTGCAGGATGTGAATAACAATTGAAATCAAAATAATATGAAAAGTAAAAATACAAAAATGAAAAGCTTATAGAAAGATAGACCGCTATACAATACATCATTAAGATTTAAGTTATTATTATGGATAGAAGTATTATTATTATTATTAGTAGTAGTAGTAGTAGTTGTAGTAGTAGTAGCAGTAGTGGTAGAAGAAGAAGAAGAAAGTACGGTTCTTGTGAACTTGTTAAACTTATTTATGTACCCCATATCTGTACTTTGTGTGCTCAAAGGACATTCCACAGTGTATTGCCTTTAGTCTCATATGGACAACACGTCCTTATATTTCTATATCACTGATTTATTCGTTTTCCCGCAGATATGGTGAAACTATTACGCTACTCTAACTTCTCATTCAATAAGTGTTCTTGTACTTTATAATTCCCGTCATAGTAACATTACATCGTATTAGCTGTGTTTCTGGGAATTCCTACCAGCAAAAATAGATTGATAATAGTGCTATTGATATAAGGGATACCGAATATATCTCCATAACTATGCTTTCGTAAGGTCATTTAGTAACTGTTGCTGAAAATGTGTGCATTCCTCCTGACTTGACAAGAACAGGAAGATATACTTCGGATGAGAAAAGAGAGGAAACAATAGAAAAAAGAAAGCAAACCAGATAACACCCCTTACTACCACTACTACTGACACTACTATTACAAGTAGTACTACTACTACTACTATTTTTAATACTACTACTACTTCAACTTCAACTGTCAATTAAGATAGAAGCTAAACAGTTTATTAATAAATATTAATCAGCTAATTTTTATTTTATAAAGCAACACAGAAAATGCAGAAATATATACGAACGCGAATAACTTAATTAATAAAATTGACAGCATTAATTAGCTTTTTCTTCTTTCGTGTGAAGCAGATGATTCTGGTGTTGGCATTAGTTTCCGCGATGTTTTTCTTGTTAGAAATATTTCTGGAAAGACATCGGATACTTACGGGAAGGACCACGAGAAAGTTGCCAACATCCATAAGTGAAAGTGGTACTGTGGAACCGACTGGATTCGAACTTTGAGCACCCAGGTCTACAGTCACTGTCGATATCCACTTAATCACCGTCACCTCCCAGAATTTATGATAGTTGCACATGGATACAAAATAATATACATTTGGCAGAAGTGTGTATTCTCAACTTAGAAGTATTTAGAGACAATGGGGAGGGTATTTTTTAACCTTGATACGTTAATTTATGTTAATAAATTCTTACATATATCTACATTGAATTTATTTAAGTGTCTAAAATATATAACATTAAAGATAGAATAGCAAAATAACATACTTAATATATGTGGAGACAGTCACACACATTTGACTCAAGAAAAATACTATAACATGTAAAAAAAAAATTACTATTTGCATCAAATAAAAATCAAAACATCTGGTGACAGTATTTGATAAATTTAGACTGGGCAAATGGTTTCGGCCAATTTCGTTCAAATCTAATTGATATGTGTCTCGTAATAGGAATATCCTTATTTATAATTATGTCTAAGCTGACAGCTGCGTAAATTTACAAAAAAATAAAAAAAACAAGTCGAATTAGTTGCAACTAGATTGCAAACAATAATCCAGTCTATAATCAATACCAATGTGTATTTAATTAAATATTATCATATAAAAACAAATAATATCCGTCGCTTTGCACAAACGCAAGCGAGTAAAAAAAACGTCGTTTTCTAGTCTACGAACGAACACATTTCAATTACTGTGGGGAATCGAGAAAGCAAATATAAAAAGAAATAGCTATCTGAAATATATTTAAACACTAATCCTGTAGTCTAAGTAACTTATCAACGTCAGGTGATTTTTTCCTTCAGTTCAACGCAAACGATAATAATAATTTATATGTGAAAAATACAATTATTGAATTATTTCTTAGATGTTATATAAATATAAGTACAACATAATTTTTGCCGTAATTTTTGAAAGCTAGTCTATACTATTGTAAATAAAATGAAAGTAAATATGTTTGCATGGAAATAGAGAGAAAATTGAAGTTGTTTCTTTTTATATTAACAGTTTTATTCAATGCACCTAATTACATAATAGTTTGCTTGTTGTGTTCGCTCAAATTCATTGCATTATTTAAGCACTGATCATAGTGTTAATCATATGGTCTCTGTCACTGCTGCAACAGAAAGATTCGCCGTCAAAACATATACACAACCCTAGTTTAAAATAAGTAACTTTTTGTTTTTTGTAGCTAGAATGGATGTCGTTTATTTACAAAACGACAGTCAATTCTAGCTGGAAAACAGATCTTGAAGCCTAGGTAAACTTATTTTGAAACTAAACCTAAACAGTCGTTACGTTTAGGACCCAAAAGCCCATCGGTCTCTTATCACAACAGTAATCCAACTGACCACCTTTTGCCCATTTGCCCTTGCTGGAATATATATATATATATATATATATATATATATATATATATATATAATATATTAATTATTAAAAATGATAATAAGCAATTAGAACGCCATACAATGCATTTTAGTTTTATTAACTTTTTTTTCAATTTAATTTTCGAACATATACTTCTTCATCAGAATTACTGAATTTCAAATAAAGATATATACAAATGCCTTTCATTTTTTTTCTTTTAGTTCTCATCTTGTTTTTTTTGGTGTTATCAGTTCGATGTTATTGAACGAATGAGAGTCTTTTTTTTTTGGACGGCACATGGCGGTGCAAATTGTAATAATATAGTGTTGTCCTTGGTAAGAAAGCATTGTTTATATAAAAATATGAATTATTACACATAATAATAAGCAATTAGAACGCCATACAATGCATTTTAGTTTGATTAACTTTTTTTTCAATTTAATTTTCGAAGATATGCTTCTTCATCAGAATTACTGAATTTCAAATAAAGATATATAAAAAT
Organism: Sepiola atlantica; assembly: GCA_963556195.1. Lineage (NCBI taxonomy): Eukaryota > Metazoa > Mollusca > Cephalopoda > Sepiida > Sepiolidae > Sepiola > Sepiola atlantica. The sequence goes on along the minus strand of OY744524.1, from coordinate 30,220,095 downwards.
AGCTTTACTTTTTTTTCCTTTATTTCTCATCTTGTTTTTTTGGTGAAATTCAGTAATTCTTGCTTTGAGTATATTCATTGAAGATCTTGCCCTAAAAAAATAATTAGTGATTTTATTAATTCATGAAATTGCATCATTGTTATGGTTTTCAAATTCTAATATTCTAATATATATATATATATATTTCGATCTTTAAAAAGCCTTGGCTTAAGGAAAGAATAATAAACACTAGTTTATTACTTGCATTGAACAATTGAAATTTGAAATAAATTTGGGCAATCGTCGCATATTTATCACTCTTTTTTCTTCTCTCTCTCTCTCTCTCTCTCTCTCTCTCTCTATATATATATATATATATATATATATATATATATATATATATATATATATATATATATATATATATATATATGAACTCTTTTTATCGCGATGATCTAAGATAAGTAGGAACATTATTTGAGGATGTGCATGAATTATTTTTATACTACTATCGAAATTTAGTTTAAAAACACAACCGGAGAATGAATCAAAATGTGAAAATAGGATGAAGTTATAATTAACTACAAAAAAGTGTCAGTCCTACAACTCAGACAAGAAGACAAAAATAAACGGACGACTAAGATTCAAAAGTTAGTTGTTATGATGAATTTCAATTCAAATACCCATTTTCTACTAAAGAATCACTATTTATGAAGGCCAACACCACTTAAGTACAATAAGTAATGATATGTATGTTTTGTAAGTTTACACATGAATTCTGAGCGGATCAAATATCGTAAATTATATGAACTAAATTTTATACCTTTTTGAGACGATTTATGACATGCGTTTCTTTACATTCGATTAGAAGAGGACCACGTTATAATCTTTAATCAATACGCCCCTTAATACCATGTCCAACAAACGGGGATGATTTGTAAAGTAGCTTTGTTCATGGAAATACTGTCTGGCGCTAGACGCACAGACGAAGAAAGTAACCTTTTTTTATAAGTGGGACTAAATAATTAGAACCTTTTCGAGCAATTTCTACATAAATAACGATAGAATAGAGAAAGGCTTGCAACGTGTCTGCCATGTGATGAAGCGGCTGTAAGGAACAGACGGGATTATTCAGTAAGAGATTGTGTATTTAATTGTTAACTATGTACCTTTAAAAAGAGTATTTGGAACGGCACATCGCCAGATGTGTCAGCAGTACTCTATCTAAGAAAGTATTCGACTTTTCTCTATTATACTAAAGATTACTAGAATTATTTGTCTAACAATTAGACACGTTATGTTAATAAAAGAAATGTTATCATTACAAATATTGGAAACTTTTATAATTCATTATATAAACTATTTACCAAATCCTGTCCACAATAGCAAGTCCTGAGAATTCGGATATGATATTGTTATGTACTGAGCTTCTCAAGTGCTAGAATTATAAAAGTCTGCTGAGACAAGGGGCTAGCTATTTTCATATGCCTGAAAATCCAGTAACGCTGGACCGTTGTTAAATTAAGAAGACGTGCTTACCTGGTAACATCATTGTTAAAGCGAAAACTACCCCTTTATTATTCCTATCTCTTATAAAAATGTCACCCTGCACACTTAGAATGAGATTGTTTGTATTCTTTGTATTTACGTGATAAAATTCACAAACAAAAGAGTTGACTATTAATTTTACCATTTATCGAAGAAGGATATTCCTGGAGTGAGAAAATATTGGTGATCTACAACTCTAAAAGCCAGTAACCAATAGGATCTATACTGTTACATTTTTATTACTTTCTATGTTCAAGCCATTTCACTGGACGGAGATTATACGTTTGTTTATTATGCTTGCAAAAATCTAAAATGCAAGATTGTATTGATCATATTTAAAAATGTGTATCTGTATTCATATATACCATTTCATACAGATGAAATTGACCTGTATTAATTATAGCAGTAGATGTGTATCATGGTTTGGTCTATAAAATGAAGTGTCCGGACAATTTCAAGTGACAAGCGTAACAATATAAAGTGATGCACGAAGCGAATTTAAAAGTGATTTTATGAGATAGACATAGTATTGGAAGTCAGCAAATGATTGATTAAGCCACTGCGATCCCCTACCTCGCGAAATCGAGCAGATTGAGTTGTAAGCCCGGAAAAACGTTGTCCCGCATCGACTGCAAAATAATGTCAAAATCGAAGATATGGGAGAGTACAATGTAGGTTTACTGTGTATGTTACCTTTGTTTTTCGCTCCCGTGCTAAAAAAGAGTGCGTCATGGCAATAGTGCATGTATGGGGAATCTTTTTTTAACTGTTTTCCTTACTGAGTGTATAAATAAATAAGGAATAGAGAAAACTCCGGAGCGATACGATGAGAGATTGTGAACTGGAGTTTACCTAGTGAGTATTTGAAAGAAGTTAGTAAAGGAATAAGTAACTAAGTAGATGGGTAAGGATCATAACGTATAATAAGAATGCAAGAGGACTTCGTGAATGACAAGTCAGCATTCGGAAAAAGGACAGTTATTTATCGTCTGAATGATCAACAAGTCGTTTTGTTAGCGTATGACGAGGCTAGAAAACGGCTTCCAAATACATTGCAGTCTTCTATGAGGATCCCCCGCAGTTGACTTTGAGCGAGGTCTGAGCGGAGCTAGAAAACAGTTCGCCAGTGATAGAACGGCAATTGAGGCTGTCCGTCGACTCATGTGAGAGCTTACTGATTAAGGAAATCCTGACGATCTTGCTGTATGAAAAGAAGGACTGACAGTGTTAGCTTTCCTTAATCGAGATACCAAATTTAGTAGGACTGTTCAAGTCATTTTCATCGACCCGTTTGTCAGAAGATTTTGCGAGAGAGAGAGAGACGCACAGATAGTTATTAAAGGACCAATCTCGAACACTGGTCCAGGTCCGCAAATTCACCGTGGATGATGAGCGCATCTGTAAGCAAAGTAAGAGGCATAATTAAAGGTCGGTTTCTCATAAAAAGAAGAATCGCAGCAACCGTAGACTGACAGTTAAGTTCGAAAAGAGCGATTGGATGACGAAACAAACATAGAATCGGAACCTGGAGGGAGCAGATGTTTCGCCATCGGGGACGTTTTGCCCATACCATTATAGGCTTAGTCAGAATGGCGAGGGATAGTATGTCGGACGTGCCGTGATGAGGGACCATGGGCGATAGAGTCAAGTTGCGCTCACGTTGGCTAGTTTAAATACCAGGATAGTTAGAACGGGGAGGCTAGAATAAACTGCTCAGAACTGGTATGACGACTCAGAGCATTTATCGATACTGGAGAGTCAGTTTTTCTTGTATCGAAAACTGCTGACTTAGCAGAGGTCAGTCATGCGGATGATCCAGAGAGGAAGGTTGCCTATTCGAGTGGCTGGAATCAAGAGCGCTTATAAGTTTAAAATAATCCTGTACAGTGGCAGTGATTTAATCCTGGAAGAAGAATGGCAGTTGGAGATGGAAACTTAGTTGAAAGAAGTTTCCCTGAGAGTAGCGGTTATTAATGCCATTGTTGTAATGACGCAGACCTACGTAGAGTCCCATCTCTCCGAGAACAGTGGTGTTCTGCGTATGGAGAATACCCATATACGATACATTCAGCGAGGAGTAGTATCATATTAGCCTGGTAGGTAATCTCCATGATAATAGTCGTAACATGTGTGCTTTCGGCAGTATTTGTTCTGAAAACTATTAGGCATACTTTAACTAAATCTAGAAACTTGACGAACGCATACCTGAATGAAATCCATTCAGTGACAAAACTGGGGCTCGTTCATGGTGTGTTTGCAAACATTCAAGCGAGAATGAGGTGAAAAATGACAACTGAGAATGAGTAAACAGTCGAGGTCCCCGAGGATGTGATCCTCTCTGTGTAAACCGGACTGATCAAAAACTGACTTTTGGACATAAAGTGAAGGGAAACATGTAATGTAATTAAATTGGCGTTTCGATCACTACATTTTTAATAAATAAAAATCATCTATTAATTGAATGTTATCGTTCCTATATTCCTTTGATATCCCGAAACGAGATTGAGATACATTGACAGAGGAAGTGACAAAAAATGTCATTGATTTACTTCGTATAATTATGATAATTTACTATTATTTCTTTTGTTTTCTTCTCTGTTCAGGGATGATCGGTTCCATAGTTCCAAATCACATCCATGGAACCTACAACGGATTTAAGGCGATTAGAGGCGCTGGTATAAATTACAAATAGTCTGCTAATTATTATTCACACAAATTAAAAAATAATAAGCCAGGGAGAAAAAAAATGTGTAGGCTACTGGTTGAGGTTGAATTGTCGTGAATGGAAACACCAGCTGCAACCCTACGAAAGGTTAGGATGGGTACGCTTGGTTCAGGTAAGTTTATGAGTTACGAGAATATCAACCGAGACTAATTAATTACCCGAAAAATTAAAAAAAAAGAACTTAAGTCATTAACGTGGCTTGCTAGGCCCCGAAGTTTTAGTTGAAGTTGCCAGCGTCCAACCAGAATGTGCACTGGCTGTGACGGAATTATTGAGTTCTGGCAATGCGAAGTGAACTGTCTAACTATATGAAGTGACACGCGAAGAGCATTTAACAGTAAGAGTAAGCTTTATTTAAAGATAGCGAAAGAGTTGCCAGTCAGCGAGAGACTGTGATGGGCGTTGAGATCTTCCCCCTCCTGGAGCTGAGCGGATTTATCGATCACCTATTAATCTCAGAAACTAAATACTTAGTCCGCCTTCTAAAAACAAACAACGTCCTTGTATATACCAGTCGGAATGGAAAATACATTATATTAAATTAAACATACATGGAAAGTAGTATTATGTGTTTTAAACGCTCTGTAGGACTTATCCATTTTTCTTTTGTTTCTACATGTGGCATGTGTTGGGTATTTATGTGCCTCCTGAGAAGCGGAGACTTGATAAAATCACAAGAAATGGAGAAGTATTGTCTAGCCGGCGAATACGATTCGTCAACCTTAGAGAGCATGTTCTTAAGGGTGGATCACATCGACTTGACACTACTGTGACGGCCAATAAAAAAAAAACATGCAGAGAGGGCACATCAAGCGACACCGACGTTACTAGCAGGGAACGACATGAAAATGTCCGAGTGCCAACACGAAGGTATCTCTACTATTATTTAAATTCCATTTCTCACAGAGTAGACGTTTTCAGTGTTTCTTTAATCTATCGTTATTTGTATGGAATGTGCTTAACAGGTTCATCCTTGTAAGATATTCACAGCAAGAACAGGTATTGTTACCAGGACGGTAAAGAAATTACCTTCATGATTCATGTATCTAATAGAACTACTATGAACGGAGTTCTGCCCACGAACATTCTGTTTTTGGAACACGTTGACACGGGCCTACTTCCTGCCATTTATCGTTTTTAAATTCAATATCCTCAATAGTTCTTATATACAGAGTAAATATTTTGTGTGCATTCCACTCCTCATTCTACATACTCAGATAACATGATTTGCCATTTTATTGACAATGCATCAATCCCATTATATTTTTGAGTGAATATTAGCCTTGTTTTGTAGTAACTCATTAGTACAAAAGACCGTTTGACTACTGACTGTTTGAAAGTATCGATACTCTAAAAACACTAATACATTGAATCATGTCTAATAAGAATATATCTTTATTTCTCATTTAATTGTTAGTTTATCTTACCACTGTTATTAGCTAAAACACAACAGTCGAGTCTCTCACTAAGTAGATGGCGAGACTTCTTTCAATAGACAAGAAATGTATGTAGGTTTTAAAATTATTAACGAAAGTATAGCTTTCACCGTAAGAACTACAGAATATTGCACGCTTGTTGGAAGTTGGTGATCACCGCGAGGCAATGTGTTTGAAGAAGAAAAAAGCTTACATACTCAGAAGAAATTGAGACAAAAATCGCCGATACGATAGCGTGAAAGAAGTCATTGAATGCTAACAGTTTAAAGATCACCGGACACTGGGAAATACTTGATGTCATATAACTTCTGTTCTCGAAACAACTTTTGATAGGAATACTTAAGAAAAACATTGACTCGGTTATCAATAAACACCACTAAATTTAATGAGGGATTTGCATAAAAATAAACGGTTGACTGCTGATGAAATAGTTACTTTTATATACCATGTTTTTTTGTGAAACACTTTACAAGCAGAGTCTTTCACATATAAATATCAAGGTTGTGGGTAGCTAAGAGAACCCCCAGGACCAACTTTCTGTCAGAAAAAACATCTTATATTTGAAAGCAAATACTGTGATTTATTGAAACAAGCGAGATACAAATCTATATGATTTACTACGTAAAACAACATAAAACTCATATGAGAAATTGCGTGCCCGGCATTATTTTGTGCATGAGCTCGTCGAAAATCCCTCTACTTCCACCTTTCCTACTACCGTGCCCCCCTACAGATTACATAGAAAGTACATCTCTTTATTCATCTATCACCCAATTTCCTGGAATTGCCGCTCAGTACAAGACGCGTCAATTTCGCTCTTTGCCCCTCGTTCTCCCTTCCTGCACTCTGATTTGCAGGATAGTTTTGTAAGCTCTACCTATTGTGTTACGTCTCTACAATATATCAGTTTTTTATGTTCGATATTCAAAGATATTTGTAGAAAACAGTGGCTTCCTAGTCTGTGGGCGTTCTCAAAGAGTTTAAACGGCATCTCTGTGTTTCTAGGTCTGTTTAAGAAGCAATACCCTACGATAATACACAAATATAAAGTTACTAACGATATTTAATCTCAGCGCAGTGTTCCTGTACTTCCAGATGATCATTCGTCTACTGTGATATGTTGTCGTATCAACGATCAAAAAGAGTAGTTGAGGTTTGTAATACAGCTTAATACGGAAGACAGGTACCGATTTTTCATAATTAACCCATTTTATTTTGCGCGTATGTTTGCGAAAAATCAAATAATAGCAGTAGCATTTTTGTCGTGGAAGCAAAAGATTAAGACACATACTTTTCATTTAAAAATTGTATTAAGAGATACAGTAATGTCGAGGGTGTATTGCTGACTTAAAAGGCGTCGGTATATTGCCAATAGAATGTTATGGTATTGTGTTGTGGGGTGGTCGCAGCAGGGCGAGCAGGTGTTTGTGACTTGTTGGTTAAATGAGGTAGATTTTCTGGAACTTGTCGGTGTATTTTGCTATGAATAAATGTAAATTAAGGCAAAGATTTGTGAACATCCGATTAATGACTCGGCATGTATGGTTTATCACATGTTGTTGAGACATAATTCTTACTTCGTTATTTAATTTAATTATCTCTCTTCATTTGTAGATGGCAGTTGATTTGTTAAGTCGGTACACAAATGAAGGGTTTCACATAGTTGTCAGTCTGTCATCTGCATATTGCATATTTAGTAGGGTGATGCTTATGTGTTGACTGTATCAAACAGATATCTTATTTGAACAGCTTACACCACATTAATGGCCGTACTGATGCTGTTGTGTGAAAGAAAAAAAAAACTTATGCACATCTGGGCATACTTTGATATTGTATTAGCATTCGCACGTGAGACAACGTGTAGATTGCACATACACGTGCTGTCACTTGGTCGAACAAGGTAAAAGTATGTGATTCGTGTGTAACACTTTATGTTAATGTCAATCAGTTTTTAAAAAACTACAACAATACAGACAATACCAAGTAGAATAAAAGAGTAAAAAAACACTGCCTGTGGGGTTGTCTCCTATTTGATTGTATCTGTTGATAAAGAGTAAGGAGGCGAGGATTTTTAATCTTGTTGCGCGCCGAGTGTCAATAAAAGACGACGTGGACAAGGTAAAATCAGTCGCCATAAAGAACCGCTTAAATAACCATTGAATATTCTCTTCATGGTTTCAAAGATAACAGATATTTTTCCTTGTCTTCCTCCTTCTTCGAACTGAGGGCAAGAAAGTGATATTAAATTTCAAGTGCAAAACAATCGACGGAGATAAAAGCGGTGCGTGTCGATCACAGAAATAAAGATACTTCCGAAAGAAAAGAGAGATAGAGGAAGAGAAAACATAGAGCGAAAGAGAGAGAACCTAATCGAGAGAGAGAGAGGGAGGGAGAGGGGAAATCGTGAATGATACATAGAGAGATTCTGGCATAGCTTGGCCTTTTGGCTAAGATCAAAGTGTAGTATCTGTTCCGATGGATACTTCACCCCATAGACTGGTATTGTCTTGGCCTTCGAGGCTTGATTTATGCCGGTCTATGGGTCTGTCCTGTGCAGTTCTAGGAGGTCTACCCTCCCAGGCTTCGCCTCCTCTCTTTGGGGAGGAGTAAGTTTATTGCTTACTGCCTGAGGCGCCCCTACCGGGGAATGTCGACGGGGCTGCCCAGGAAATGTTTAAACCCCACTTTCCCGACCCGACCTTGGGTCACATTTTACTTGTGGGAGTAAGATAAAAACTTGTCTTGTGCCTAACACATGGAGAGGAGTAAATCAATACTCTAATGGAAATATTTGAGGAAAAAGAAGGCGAAACATAGATAGATAGATAGATAGATAGACAGACAGACAGACAGACATATATATATATATATATATATATATATATATATAATTTCCAGACACAGGGGGAGACAGTAGGACATAGAAAAACACCAACACAAGGATATACATGACTAGTCCTAAATCTCGGCAACGATAATTACATAACCATATATGAAACTATAAAAATAAATCAGCAATCTTATATTGCTGATATAGTAAAATATGCTTATAGTTTTCAAAGGGTTTATTTAATTCTGAATCGAAAACAATTGTATGACATTCGAAGAACACGTGTATAAATATTAGAGTCGGATGTGTAAGAATACGATTAGTATGGCTGTTTAGAAGAAATCTGGTTGTTATGTAACTGGACAGTAAACAGGTGTGGTAAATTGGTAATGAATCCGGTCCATATATTCTGTAAAAACAAGAGAGGCTGGTTGGGCTTTTGTCTCGTAGTATTCTACCTAAATGAGGTATGAGTGTAAGGGTTGTTGGGTGGGTACACGTATACTCTTAAGCACGAATTCCACCCTAAGGAAGTGTTCAAAGACAAATCGCATTTGTTGACGCTTTCTTTAATAACGTTAATGAAGTTGGCCATTTAAAATAAAATTATTAAAAAGAAAAATACAGCGGCACAGAGAAGAGAAGATGCTAACGTTGACCGCAACATCATTACATAATTCGAATCCGTGAATTCCGTCAACGAAATGAGCGAACTGTGGCCATCAAGGAGAACGCACCATTAAGATCGGAAAATGGTTCACACAGATTGCTACTATTGCCATATCCAAAGATAAATGTTCACCCCCTAACTTTCCCAAGGCTATTAGTGCATAGACACTATGCATCTGATCTATAATACTTACACTCGCATTGAATGTCGTTACAATAGAAGAATGTAACTGACTATTCCGTAACTAAACGCGCTAAATTCGTTATAGAAGAAAATAATGTACGATTCAACACTGTATTAGGACTTTATTATAAACTTTAAATATTTTTCTTACTATAAAATCGATAAACGCTTGCTTTGTTAACATTATTCTAATACACACTTAAGTCATTATCTTCGGCGAGACCTACGTACGGGGTGATAGAAATGTGTAGAACATTAAACAAGAGACTATTTAAAAAGGGTTTGTGCAATACCTTTTTTTTGCGGATTTGCACACTGTCAATCATAGTATTTTTTTATTTATGGTTATACTTTCTTCTTTGGGGCGGCCCTCTCGATATATATATATATATATATATATATATATATATATATATATATATATATATATAGAGAGAGAGAGAGAGAGAGAGAGATTACTATTTTATGTATCCACATAAACTTTGATAAGGAGATATCATTTCTTATGTATCAATTTACAGTATTTACTTCAACAGTGCTCGATACGTAAGTAGAGCTAAGTAGTAAGCTATGAAAATATATTTATGGCAATTAACCAACACAACAAAGAAATCAGGTATATGCGCATCTATAGAAAAAAGAACAATAGAACAGGATATAGGAAGTAACACTAACCAGACCTTTGTTCGTGGGAAGCCAAACGTTTGGCTGAGAGAATAACGGGGATGAAACGCGGGAACCTCTGTGTAGCTTAATTGCATAAACATATTTTCATAGCTTACTATATATATATATATTAATCACGTTCAAATATATTGGCAACATGAACATAACACCAATATGTTTCAAAACAAGTACTACATATATTAAATAAAATATACACTGTACTGTCAACACTAAGTAATCCATATTTCGATATTATTTCATCTCATGAAGCCAGTATATAAACTAAAAGTGAAAATCAACTTTGAAACTGTCAACAGAAAATCAGAATGTGAGGGAAAGAAAGAACAATTTTAAAAAAGAAGGGAACTCTAAGATCCTTAATCACAAAACAACTCGGCCAAACACAATTGCATTTTACGTTCTGGTATCTATTACATAATATCAACGAAACCTAACCCTCATCTCCCAACCACTCTTCAGCCACTCCTCGTTCTCTATAACTATAAGTAAAATAATTATACAAACGACAGATAGAAAAGGTAAAACAATGAAATAAAAAAACTAAAAACTAACTTTTATTTAGATGTCTAAGATATTTTCCTAAATATCTAAATTAAAAAAAAAAGATTATAATGCTATAATGTGTAAAGGCAATCTCTACAAAATGTTGATTAGATGAATTGATTATAATTTATTTGAACTCAGTATTACATTTTGAAATCATACGACATTTACCTTTTCTATAACTAGCAACACGAATGTAGTCTTCCACTTAGCAGTTTATAATTATATGTGTGAGAAGTAAATTTGAATATGCGGAAGTCATTCAGATAATCCTAATTGTATAATTCATTATCATGATTACAATCTTTGATCAAACCACCAAAGTTTACACCTATTTATTAGTTCTTTGAAGATCTACCAGGCATTAAAATAGTAGAGATTTTAATTAATTAATTAATTGATGTAGATTTTTAAGTTTACATTTGGATTACGCATCCCAATTATATTGGTTGAATTACTTTACAAATGTTTATGGAATTAGTGTTATACTTCTCAAGGGTTGCTTACATTTATGTTATATTTTGGTTTAGGTTTTTATGATACTTATCCAGCGTTAACCGGTTGAAGTGTCTACAATTAAAACCGATCTTTTTTCGTTGATTAAGCAAACACTTCTTATAAGGGAATGTAACATTAGTGATTTTTCAAAAAAACAAAGTAAACATGGAATAGTTATGCAGTGTATGTGTCAAAGACTTAAAAAATGCTCAATGTTAATACTTAATTCTGATTTTTTAGATATATTATATACTTGGATAATGAGATTCTTATTTCATAATAATCTGGGCTGGTTTCCGTATCTAACTGTAAACACATTGCATCGATTCCCTATGTAAAATTGTTTTGTGTACGAATTGTTTTCTTGGAACACAGTTCTAATTTTAAGTTGTACACTTTTCCTACACCAATCATTCATTCCTATTTCTACAATTACATCCATCATTGCTATTTTAATAGTGTATGTTGTTAATTCTATTGCTATCATTACTTTTTAATATCCATCTTTTATGACTCTTAATTGTTTTCTAAGTTATTTGTAAAACTATAACTAAGTTTAATTATGTTATCTAATGGTGTAATCATCGGGAAATGTCGATTTAAAAAAAGTTTTAAAAAGTGTTAAACTTTGTATCAGATTAAACGGGGGTATATCAAATGATTTTCTGGTGTATTTATCTTTCTAGTGCCTATGATCCTTCTATCTTGGAATTCAATATAGTGGTTGACATAACCACTATTTTATAAGCAGTGTTTAAGTGTGACTATTAAAACTCCCTAATTAAAGGCATTTAATAGTAAAAGTCATACCTACATGTGTACAACTAGTACTAAGTTTAATTCTGTTGGTATTAAATAGTCTATGTAATGTCTTATTCATTGGGAAATGTTGATTAAAAAGATAAACACATATGTGTCCAATGCTGTATTATGTTAAACGGGGATATACTAAATGATTTTTTGGTTTCTATTTCTCATTCTCAGGTTCTTATTCCTTCTATCTTATCATTCAATGTTAGTGTAACCATAACAATTATTTCTTACGGTATCATTGTCGGTATTACTATTAAAAACTTCATAATTTGGGGAATTTAAAAGTAATAGTCATACATACATGTGTACAACTATAACTAGGTTTAATTGTGTTTTCTATTACATATTTTATGTAATGTGTTATTCATTATGAAATTTCGATTTAAAAGATTACAAAAATGTGTTTCCAGTTATGTATCATACATACACGCATACATATACACACATAATACATATATATATATATATATATATATATATATATATATATATATATATATATACAGACTGTTTTATAAATATACTTATGGACATTCAGCTACACAAATGCTTACGCGTTTTTTCTCCCGTCATATATATATATATATATATATATATATATATATATATATATATATATAAGGAGAGAGAGACAAAGAGAGAGAGAGAGAGAGAGAGGTAGATATATATATATATATATATATATATATATATAAATAGATAGATAGATAGATAGATAGATAGATAGATAGATAAATAGATAGATAGATAGATAGATAGCTATCTATATAGATATATAGAAAGACACATAACGCTGTTTTATTAGAGAGTGTTGACTTGAGAGGGCGGAAGAAAGCATACTAGACGTTGCCCGGGAATGCTTTAACATAGATATATATGCCATTATATTATTAAAGCAGATAAGAACAGAGCCCAGAAACTCGGCGATGCCCAGAAATAAATATAAACAGAACTCTGTTCATGAAAACGGTGGACGACAAGATGTTCAGTGCGTCATAAGTATAGATTAAACAAATGTAGTTGTCTTTATATGATCAAGGCGGAAAATGGAAAGAAACAAGTACAGAATAAATATAATCCGTTATCTATGTTATTATAATATTGACCGAATATAGATTAAAACAAATGCCGGTGAGATTACATTGCAACCTACAGCTCAGGCGAATGACGTACAAGTGTATCATTAGTTTTACTATATTAACACAAAATAGATTAATGAGAATAGTGAAGAAGGTAAAACCGGTTGAGAAAGACAGAGTGATAAATAAGAGGAAGGAGAAACGAGTGAAAGAGAGAGACAGGAGTTGATAGAGATGGGCGCTTTTAAAGGTATATGTTACACCAACTTTTAAACCGCTCTGTTTTGGTTGTTTATCGCTTCATGCAAAGCCGCCTAGTTTTGCTAATTTGTAAATAATGGAACAAAATAATTGGTTTATGGAAATGAGAAATATAAACAAAACAGTGGACGATACTATTAACGATTTCAATTCATTAGAGGTTTGAGATGAAACTTATTGGCTTAATTATACAACGGCTTTTAGAATGTCAATGTATTTATTAGCCTAGCGAATCCAGTCGGAAATAAAACACAAACGTCTATGTCTGTTAAATTTACAAAAAATACATTTTATACTATGTATATATATATATATACACATGTATATATACATATACACACACACATATATATATATATATACAGATATATATATATATATATATATATATATATATATATATATATATATATATATATATATATATATATATGATAATAATAGAAATAATATTCCAACGTAATGGAAAATGAAAAAGGGAAATTAAACAAATGAATATATAAATGATATTTTTTGTTTTATTTTTTTCATTTTTCATATATATATATATATATATATATATATATATATATATATATATATATATATATATATAAGCAACGTCCACATACCGCGCTTATCCATAGTCGTTGCGACTGACGGATGCCAACACACCCACACACACATATATATATATATATATATATATATACATTGTTTATCATCTTTATAACTTTTTTAGTTAGAGAATGTACATCGATAACCTGGGCTGTTGACTACACGACTTCCAACATCGAGCGTTGTTAAGCGTAATACAATACAATTAAACGTCATATTAAGTGTTCATCTATGTTCAACGGTAACCAGCCACCATGCTTACATTGTAGTCTGCCCCAATATAAAACTAGAACTCTATTAGTTTTACACTATAAACATTTTATTTTAACTTAATACAGGGCTTTGTTTTCAATTGCATTACAGGACAGACATATAGAAACGCAAGCGGTACTCGTATAGAATATGTCAGTGAAATGGAGAAATGAATAGAGAGAGAGGGAGAGCGATAGGAAATAGTGTTTTCGAATCGAGAAGGGCTCTAGTGTCAAACTCAACAAATCGCAAGATGGGAATAAAAAGAAAGATAGTAGGAGAGTGAAAGAGAGAGAAAGAGAGAGAGAGAGAAAGAGAGAGATATATACAAAAATGAAACAAGACATTTTAGAAGAGACATACTCTGGAATGTGCATGCATCTTCTATTCTCTCGAATAAATAGGGACATATTAAACTGCAAAGAAAATAGAAAAGAAGTGACGAAAAACACCGGATGATGGATGAGATGTCAAAACGCAGTGTAAGCTTCATTGCACGAAGCCCGTTTATTCCTTGAAGGCTTCGATTCATTCAGACGCTGTTTTATTTTCTCATTTTTTGCACGTTTTATTTTAGAACTCGGACTTTTTTTATTACTTTTATATCTTGATATCTTTTTCATCGGGTATTTCTATTTTAATTTGTGCCCACTCCTTTCATTTACGACCTCCTTTAAGTTTTCTTTGATCTTTCCATACTTGTAATTCTTTTCTAAGAGTCTACGATAATCCATATCTCCCATTTTATCCCATATTTCTTTAATTATATTTCTACAGCAATATATATATATATATATATATATATATATATATATATATATATATCTTTAATATTTTAATAATTTTGGAATTTCTTTCAATTGAGGCTACACGGTTATTCTACCATCTATTCCATCTATGTACGTTACTGGTTCCAATATTATTTGCCACTGTGTATTTTATTGCGTATTTCAAATATTTCTAGCTATGATACATCTTTTAATTCTGTTCACACACAAACACACACTCAATAACAAGTGCAGATTCTGCCACACAGAAGTAGAGAGTGTGAGCCACCTGACATCCAGTTATAAGGTTCTCCTAGGGGATGGCTGTTATACAATGCGACACAACGGAGGGTGTACATATATTCACTGGACTTTGTGTAAAAAGTAGAATATCCAGTGTAGCAGAAAGTCCTGGGAGCATATACTAGAAAGAAAGTTGGAAATAATTTAAACACCATCCACTATGACTATGCAATCCTTACAGCTACAATTCTAGACAACGGATCTGTTAAACCTTGCATCGTAATATGGGGAAAAGGGGGGAAGTAGCACCCTAGTTGAAGTCGGTGCCCCTAATGATGCAGGATTAAACAGAGCTGTAAGGGAAAAGATTACGAAATACCCAAGTCGTATGCACGACACTAAAAGAAACTGGAATCTTAGGAGTATCTCCATCATACCAGTAATAATAGGAGTAACATGACTAATGACAAATAATTCTAAAAGCTATCTGGCGAGTATACCCGGTGAACAGAGTGCAAGAGAATTGCAAACAATTGCACTTAAAGGGACGGTAAGTATCGTAAAAAAAGATCTCAAGGCTGGAGTGTCTGAAATATCCGGTGAATATCTGGCATCCGGTAGGAGTCCCTATCGCCAGAAAAAACGGAAATGTAAGAATATATATATATATATATATATATATATATATATATATATATATATAAATATTACTATTTCATTTATCCAAATCAAATTTTATAAGGAGATATCATTTTGTGTGTATCATTTTTCACTATTTACTTACAGTGCTCGATACGTTAGTAGAGCTAGGTAGTAAACTATGAAAATATGTTCATGGGAATTAAGCTACACAGAGGTTCCCGCCTATATATATATATATATATATATATATATATATATATGGATATACAGGGTGATTCATAAGTCACTTAACTTAGCTATTAAAAATTATTACAATATGAAGCACAAACATACTATGAACTTTTGATAATTGTTATCTTACTCTCTAATTACTGCTATTTTTATTTTAAATTTGTTCGTTTATATATTTGTTTCTATATATATTTATTTCATAATCAATAAAATATGCTACAAAGAGCCGTTAATTCCTTGCAAAAAATAATGGAGCTATGCATGCAGAACGAAGGTGGAAATTTTGAAAATTTGCTGTAATTGGACTCCCACGAATGAATTTGTTGAATAAACTTTCTGTTTTGTATTACCGTATTTTTAACTTTAGAATTTCAAAAATAAATAGCTAAATGACTAATGAATCAAACCTGTATATATATATATATATATATATATATATATATATATATATATATATATATATATATATATATATATATATATATATTATAACGTCTTTTACAACTTGACGTGTTTTCATGCCTCTACCGTGTTTCGACCCCTCGGGGTTCATACCATCAAAATGAGGAGGAAGAAGAAAAACTTCTAAGACAAAGTTGTTTTACAACGAAAGCTTGCAAAAAAAGAAAAGTTCAATCAATGATTATTAATTAAAATAGCACCAAGTGTTGAGTTTCACATATATTTCTCCTAAATACCTTTTAATGGGTGCCTTAAATATGTTGTCAATTTCCATCATTCAAAAAGCGCCAATCTGCGACCGGTCGCTTCTTATTATAACGTATTTTACAACTTGAGGTGCTCTTCTGCCTCTACCGTGATTCGACTCCTCGGGGTTATTACCATCAAAATTAGGAAGAAGAAGAAAATAAATAAACACTGTCAGACAGTCTCGCCTGACAATGTTGTTTTACTACGAAAGCTAGTAAAAAATAAATAAAGTATTTCCATTTAAATTGCACCGTGTGAGGATTTTAAAAACATATTTTCTCTCTCTCTCTCTCTCTCTCTCTCTCTCTCTCTATATATATATATATATATATATATATATATATATATATATCAGGACAATTACGAAGGGTAGGGATGTGATACTTTTCATGGTTAAAATATAAGAGAAAAAGATTGCCAGTCGACCGGTTTCGCCCACACTTCAGAAGAGCTGTATCGTAGAATTTTGAAATAGGATAATGTAGAGAAAAGAAAAATGAAGAGAAAAAGGAACGTATATATTCAAAAATGAAAGCTTTATATTATTTACAATAATGGGTATGTTTCTTAGATACTGATCACACTCAACCACAATAGACACTTCTTCTGTTATAGAAACGTACGTGGAGATGGTAAATAAGGCAATGCTTAAGTTGCGCACGACGGGGTTTTAATCAAATAGGCGGTTATAGAAGACCCTTATATATTTTTAAGAACGTCTGTTCACCAGAAGGTTCTATTCCTTATTTTACTTGGGATGTGTAGCTATGCCCCATCGTTTAATTCAAACGGTGTCCTACTCACGTAGTCAGCACTACAAATACATGTAGCCTTCATAAAAATCAAAGGATTTATTAAATTATTAAGTCGAGTTCATGCTAATTTTTATATGTACATTTTACGTAAAATATTACAAATATGCAAATAAATGATACAAGTGAATTCGGTAAAACGTTATGTGTGTCTACGGCGTTGGAGAAAACTTTGTATGTTTGCAAAATATTGATTTCATATCTCGAAAGAGAAAGGGTAATTCTTAATTAAAAACGATTACCTAACGATGATAATAAAATTCACAGGTAAATATAAGGTGTATTAATAATTATTAAAGAGAATCAATAAAAACTTAAGTTTATTAGAAACTAGAGGAATACCCGTATCAGAAAAAGTAAAATAAGAAGAGGAAAACATGTGTTTTATATAATTATGAAATGTTCTCTCTTCATTAACAAAGGTTTACATAATATTAACATTATATATGAATACAATATACGGCATAATCACGTTGGCACACCGATTCCAGTTAGATAACTGAAGGTAACTGATGTTAAACTTGCCCAGCACTAAATGGGTGACCATTTGAGAATACCGAGTTATGTATGTGCTCTCCGCTTATATCAGTATTGGGTACTACATCAGATGAAGCGCCTAATTCCCGTGACTGCTCGGCGGCAACGAGCGGGCAGGTCGCGGAAGCGCCCGAGAGCTGCCGAGACGAAACCGAGGCTGAAACAAAACTGAAAGTCGTAAACATGGAAGAGTGGCAGACGACAATATTAGACGAAGAATGCAAAAAAAAAAAAAATACATACATTTGAAAACAAAATGAAACAAAATAAAAATGAACAAACCATAGCTGAAGAACTATAAATAAACTATTTTTTGTTTTTTTCCGCGGGCCAAATGAACCATTTTAATTATTTTTTATTTTTTTTGCATAAATCAAAGAAGTAAATGCTATTTCTTTTACGATATTTAGGCAACTTTTTTTTCGTTTTTTTTTCTTACATGAAACCAAGAAGTATGTGATCTTTCTGAGGATATTTGAACAAGTTTTTCTTGTATATTTTTATCTTGGGTGAGGGGGGGGGAATTTCATATATTTTCTCGTCGAGGGTCAAGATTTACGGATACGTTTGCGGCCGGTCCGAAAGGTCTTCCTACCGCTTGTTTTGTTGTGCTGAGCGCAGACGATTGGCAGCAACCTGATTGGTCAGCTCTGTTTCAGCCTCGTTTTCGTCTTGGCAGCTCTCGGGCGCTTCCGCGACCTGCTGATCGTTGCCGCCGAGCAGTCACGGAAATTAGGCGCTTCATGTAGAATAGTACCCAGTATTCTTTCCAATCGTCCTTGACTTCTACTTGCCACTGGAATCAAGCTATTCGTATTCAGGAGATATGTGGGTAGGGCTTGCGCACCCCTTGCTTCACTATTACATGCGCAGCAAAATTTTAGGTATTAAATGATTGTGTATTTTAATCATTTCTTAGTTTGGTATCAATATTTACGTAGTTTTCTTTAAGTTCGTTATTTTTTTTATTGAACTATTTAATAGCATCATCAAATGTAAACATGTAACAAAATAAAACCATGCAGTAGATCATACGTTTATTTGCAATGAATACATATTTGTATAAAATAATAACTTATGACACTTTTATTTCATTATACTCATACTATGCTATAATATATTGGTGAATTAACAACATCATAACTGTATTAATATATTGAGGAAAACACAAACATATATTTAAAAATATGTTATATCTTTTCCTAATGAAACTATTTAATTTTTGTCCTAGGAGGCCGCATATATTTTCTAGTAAATAACAAAACAATGAAATGACCTAGACATCTTTATTTTCTGTAGAATTTGTATAGCCATTATGTGTTCATATATATATATATATATATATATATATATATATATATATATGATCGCTTGAGAAAAATGAATAAATTACAACGTCAAATAAAGAATTGAATACTTAAAAAATAGCAGACAACCTAGACAGTTGTGTGGAAGTTCGGGAGAGTGTCACGTATTTTACAATGAAAGAGAGTTTTCTAAACCCCAGGTCCAATAGGGTCAGTGGGCTAGACACGGATAAATCAATAGAGAATCGATTGTTTATTACGAGTATCGAAGTAAAATCAATAAAAATTGTTGATACACTGATGCAGATTGTTATGTATCGTAGTATATCAAATATTTAAACCTGTGTTTGGTATGCGTATATGAGAAAGAGGGAGACAAGCATGCATGTGTGATAATGTACGTAAGTGGTGAAGGGGTTCAAAAATCTTGACAACTTTCCAAGTTAATGACACTCGCACTTACTTGTTATTAGGTGGAAAAAATGAAGCCTCTTTAATACTTCGATTATTTCGATTATCTGAATAGCCGTTCTTATCTAGGAACGTATTTTTACAACGTTTTGGCTGATGAAGCATCTTAATCTCGTCAAGTGCGTCTTGTCGAACTTCGGCAATTTTTTTTATATCGAAATCAATTATCTGTACGGAATTTTTAACGAAACACTTTATTTAATCCACAGGATATTGTTGATATTTCTTCGTCAGTAGAAGTCTTAAATAATTCTTAATTATATTATTTGTATCGTATGTACTGAGGACTGAATATTCCACTTCCGGAACATTGTCACGTAGAACTTTATATTGCTTAGTTCTTTTTTCTTTGCGCAACGGATTCCCGTAGAGCATGTTGATCAAGTAATAAAATACAATATCAGAACACACAAGGAATCATATTTATTGTGGTAACAATTAAGTCATAAAGGAATTAAAACTGACTTGAAATAATAATAACGAAATACTAATAGAAAGTGAATAAGAAGTATATAAAGTACATAACGAGGTAAAAGTATAGGACTGCAATAAATCAATTGTAAATAATACAAAATATATGCATACTATATAAATGATCAAGAAACTCACTATACATAGCCCCAGTGGGCATCTAAGCTAGTACATGTATACCTAGTGCATATTCATTTAATTGTACAAAAAATGTAAATAGAAAAGAATTGTCTTAATTTTATTGACCTTATTATTAACATACAAATTAAATATTTTACACAATGGGTACTGAATGTTTGCTTAAATTAAATGAAAAAAGTTACATTTTATTTTCATTTTCTATTTAAAAAGCCATTATTAACATGTGGAGAGTGTTTTTTATTATTCTGTACTTTCAACTAACAATTTCATTTAAAAGATGATATATCAAAATTTGAATTTAACTATAATAAGTATTATGGTACCTGTTCAGTGCATATTTACCTATAAGTATGGCCAACCACTTATAATTCAGTAACTGTAATTTAAAAAAAAAACAATTATAATAAACAGAACGACTCATAGAAATCTATCTATATAATTTTTTTTCATTTTAATATACTTTCATAGAAATGCTTCTGTTATGTAAAAAAATCCTATTTTCTTTATGCCACAAGTGTCACGCTCATACATGAATTCCATAGCTAATATAACAAACTGACCCAACGGGTCACGGGTGGTCTAGTATTCTACTAAAACTCTGTCGAAATTGGTTGTATGTTTGTTTGCTTGTCTGCATGCATGCTGGATAAATAATCATTTCTTGGATATTATCCATTAACACAGAGGTGGTAATAATATGAATGATGTCACAAAATAAAGACGTCATCAATCGGACTGGGAAGAGATCTTTCATGCTATTTTATCTCGCCGACACGTCTAGGCAACTGCAGGTCTATTATGATACGAACACGCAGAAAATATTTCTTTCCTACTGCGTTGTTTTTTTTTCAAATTCAATGTTATAGATGGTGGGAGGAAAAACGGATGCAAGTATAAGGCAATACGCGAAATATAAATAAATAACGCAAATAAAGAAGACCATAGGAATAGTGGAAACAGCAGCGAAGATAAGGAGAGTAAGAAGATGGTGTAAATAAATACAAGGCGTAACAAAATATCAAAGTAAAAGTAGCTTAGTAGCAGAGTTTGTTTGGCGATGAAGACTTGCTAATATTAAACATGTATAATTTTACCTACACAATCTGTTAACGGCACTATATATATATATATATATATATATATATATAATATATATGTATATATATATATATATATATATATATATATATATATATATATATATATATATAGACTACTGTATAATGTTTCACGTTTGAGCCAATGGATCAGAGGGCATCTCGTATATTCTAAAGATTTGAATTAAAATAAAATGAAACAAACAAAACAATTTTAGCGAATTAGATGACCCCTTAAAATGTATTAAAATATTATGTTAACCGTAATTGATTATAAGAGTAAGTCTGAAAACAAGCAAGACATTTTGTGTGTGCTAGATCTTTTCGTTGGATTCAAAATTGTTCCAATTTTGTCAAGTTGATTGTATATGATCTTTATGATTATGAATGTAGGAATATACATTTGTTTGTATATTTGTATATACCAGTCACACTCCTACACTTATTAACGGGCTATTCAGAAATTTGAAACACAAAAGCTATGCGTAATGGATCAACATGTTAGAAATATGTATTTTAATGTAGTTGTATGCAAAGACAGTAAATAGGGTAGAAGCGCCCCCTGAACATTCAGATACATCCGATATTTGTAAAATTTACAAAGAATAGGTATTACACCTTTTAAATAAAAAATCTCTAAATTTCATTTTTAGGGAACATTTTCAATGACATTTACGAGAGAATAATATATTCATATGGTTTTCATTCATAACACAAATATATCTTTTAGATCTGCATTAAATGTTATCCATAGTAATAAGACACAGTTGAAGTAAGATTCCCTGAATTTCAATTTCTTCTGGAGACAGTTTAAGCTTACGTCGTAAATTTGAAGCATTTACTGTAATGAAAAAAGTGTAATGAATTTATATCACAATTAGTACAATTATTCTACAACCAAGGTTATGTATTATTATATCTTACTTGTGATCGTGGTAACTGAACATAACATTTCGACTAACATGTACTGTTCGGGATATACATTTTAGCCGTCAGATGACGAGATTTTTTTAACTTATATCTATCTATCTATCTATCTATATAGCTATCTATCTATCTATGTATATATATATATATATATATATATATATATATATATATATATATATATTTATATAGAGAGAGAGAGCGAGAGAGAGAGGTTGATAATTTTCCGAAAATATTATCCTCATAGGTCAATATATAATTACAACTTGCCTTTAGGAAATAGACACCCCGCCTTGTCCATTCTTTAATTAATCTTTCTCTCCTAGGAAATAAAAAGGAAACTCATTTATGAAGTCAAAAATTACCAGCTATCAACGGACCAATATTTAACGAGATATCAAATTACATATCATAGAGTTTAAAAGTAATTAATCCCGGTCAGTCAGTCTCCGAACAATCCAAATTTAAGCTATATTTATACAAAAGTTTGGAAGAGGGATTCAACAATGTTTAGTGTTGCGAAATCTACGATAAAAAAGAATTCACATAATCTTTGGATTAACAGCTTCCCAAAATGGAGTCCATCTTAATCGTATACATTGACTCCAATTATCGTCATTGCTAAACACATACATGGCATGACTTGTGTCACATTACGTAGAAGTAATGTGACACCAGTCATGCCATATGTGTCTAGTTAGTGCCGATATATTCTGATGTTACAGAATAAATGAAACAGTTTAGATCTTTTGTCCGGCAAACTACACTTTTGATGAACAGAATTATCTTTTACAAACCCGAATAAAATTCATTAATTACTCGAACATCGTCATCTACATTCTAGTGCTGATTTTTAACTAAGACCGATACACAAAATTTAAGAAAAAACGTTCGCGAAAAGAGTTTAATTCTCCCATGGTACATCTACAGCAGCTAAGTAATCTTGAATTGTTCCATTTAACATAATCCTCACTCCATCTTTTTGAAGGAAATGTTATTGGGCATACCCGTATTATATTGTAAAACTCTTGTTGCTATCTTAAATATGTATCTTCCTAAAACTAGACGCTTATTTTGTCATCCCCAAATAAATATAATTATCCCCCCCCCAAATGTATTTTCTTTCCCAAAATAATCTCATTTATTTCCCACTGTTTTTATCGTGTTCGCTTTCTTCACATCTTCATCAAATAAACATCTTATTTTATATAATACATTGTGTTATTGTAGTTATTTCAGCGTGTTTTGTTTATTGATAACTTCTTTAAAACCGAAAGTAGAGTTCGAGTTGGACATTCCCATAACAATATATATATATATATATATATATATATATATATATATATATATATATATATATATATATATAAAGTAATCCAACAAAAGATATAAGCGTCAACTAATATCTTATAATTAGTGAAACATCCGGATAAAAACTGAAGCTCAATATACTGGATAGAGCATTAATATTATAATATGAAGTGAAATGATAAAATAAGGTGCCAATCAAATTTTATTAGAATTCAAAGTTCAAGCAAAGTATTTTAACGTCCTTAGCTCATGAGTTTTCAAAGATAATTCTTCTCCTCAGAGGACCATGACCGCAGTGATATTACTACAGGTAATAGAATTACACTTTGAAAATATATAAAAATATATACAAAAATACATAAAAATATATAACATAAAATATATCGACCCAAAATACATGCTTGTTTGTTAAATCCATACAATCGATCCAAGTTATACAATTTAAAAAACATAATCAGGAAACATATCCAGACGGTTGACTGAAGATTAATCAAGGTGATGAGTGACAGTTCAAATACGAGAAATTGAAAGAATTTAAAAAGTTGTCCAGTCGTGAGATGCGTCAGCAATCGATGAAGTTAAAAGTATCCAATGTTTATGTTAATTATTACAACGATAAATAAATCAAATTAAATAATATAAAAAGTTCAATAAACTCCCTCAAAATTCCAAAAACTTGATCTGAGTAGTACAAATCAAATCAAAGTTCGCTGGTTAAATGGAGAATCCGTTAAATCCGAATTGAACAAAATAAAAAATTGAATTGAGTCAACAAACACGGTCATTTCTTTCAATTTCTCGTATTTGGACTGTCACTCATCACCTGGATTAATCTTCAGTCAACCTTCTGGATATCTTAATTTGCATTGTACACAACACGTATACAAATAAATAATAAACTAAATATTTATCTTTCAGTAATTAATTCAAATATAATTTTATTTGGTCAGTCATCTGTTCCTATGGAAGACTCCGTTGTTCATGTTTTTTCATAACTTCAACCCATTTACGTTTTGCCATTCGTTATTATTCGAGTTAATAGATTGTTAAGGGAAATAATATCCGCGGCGGTATTGGTTTGAAGAACTGATCGATGTCGTCATAATTGATTAGACGGATTGACATCAGATCGATTCATATAAGTCGTCGTTTTTACAATCGAGATGATGATACAGTTGTTACTAATGAAAGTGAGACTAGTCGTGTCAGTCGTTTACTCCTACAACGAAACAGTTGTCATAGATACGGAGACTGAAGAAGACGCTGAACTAAGGAGCGATGTTATCTGCATAATAAAAGATTTCAGATGACGAGACGAATATGTGTTAATTGATGGACCTATTTCTTGTTCGTATGATTGCTCGTATTGAAACATTGTTTTTAATACTCGGTGTAATCATGTAAGGTGAGCCTACGTCATATTTCAGCCGACCAATTACTAGAACGAATCAATTTGTGACAGTTAAGAAACACTTTACTTCTAAACGGCAGAATTAAAAAGTATACAGTAATCTTTTTTAAAAATATATAGAGAGGTGTATATATATATAGAGAGAGGTGTATATATATATATATATATATATATATATAGAGAGAGAGAGAGAGAGAGAGAGAGAGAGAAAGAGAGAGATTCTTAGTACAGCAAACAAATACGATTGGCTTATGAGGAAACATATCTATCAATGGAAAGAGGCTTGAAAATGATTTTTCAAGAGAAATAGTGATAAAACCACTGGAAAACCTTTTATCTAATCCATTTAAGAAGAGAAACATCAGAAATGATAACAATGACATCTAAGAGAACGATGAATGGAGAAATATATGGGTGTTGACGTCAGTAATTACTAGGTAAGGGGTAGAATACAAATTTAGCTAATCAATTAGGTCTAGAAAAAATCCAAAGTTGTATGTCAAATATTTTTTGACATAGACTAAGTAAACGACTTTAAATAATAAACATCTGAAGAATATTTCGATAACTGTTTCGACTTAGCATTATGTAAAATAGAAAAAAACTTATCAGATCTAGAAGAGATATTTATACTAAGAAAGTATTTAGCAATGACATATTAATGCACCTATAAACTTTTGAATATACTGGGAATCTGTGTGCGAATTACACAAGTGATATATTGGAGCATTCTCATGGCCAACTTTGCAAACACAGTCAGCTCTACTCTAACAAAATAAATTAATAAATTACCAAAATTCTTATACACACACACATATATATATATATATATATATATATTTTGTCCTCTCTCTCTCTCTCTCTCTCTCTCTCTATATATATATATATATATATATATATATATATATATATTAAACTATTCTTCCGATTTCGACGTATGAGTAAAAAATCAGACCTTTTTTAATACTTATGGCGATTGTTGGATTTCAGCCCAGCAAGTGATCCGCAAGCGAGACAACAAATTGAGCAAGAAAAGGTGTGTTTATACCCAAAGCATGTTTGCACTTAATCTTGCCTCCTTAATTTGGCAATGCGATTACATTTAAAACAAGTTTTTCCATACCGAATGGTAGCTCTATACTTATTCCTGTCGTGTGCCAAGTGCTCAAAGCTTCGACCGGGATTATAATATCTGAACGATTTGACCTCACCCTGTCCCTGTATCGAAACTAAAGGTCGTGCAATACTCTTTTTTTCATCCTTCAGTTCAAGATACATATGGATTGTTAGTATTTGCTCATCATCTATTACTTACACTCCCAGTCGACATGATCAGCACCAACTCGAGCATAGAAGTCTCCCATGAGAACAAGCCATTCTCTATGCTTTACCCTTCAAATGACATCACGACCACAATCGTAAAATGCATCCTTTTCTTGATCTGAAATAGTCATTGGTATGGTATAGCGGCTTACCAATGTGGGTCATTATGCGATGATAGTCAGATGCTCTATATATCTTGGTTGTTATGCCGCACACCCATACACTAGCCTGGGTATGTCGATGCCCTGGCGCATACACCCCCACCAATCCCCCCAGCCACCCAAATATATATATATATATATATATATATATATATATATATATATATATATACATGTGTGTGTGTTTTGCCACAGAAGTAAGGTCACTAAAACCCGCCAGATGTTTGACAGATACATCATGGATTTGTACAGAAAGTCGTCAGCGTATCTTTTGCAGGGTGGCTTCCGGGTAATATACATTGCCAAACTTAACTTATGTAGTGAAGTTTATATTAATAATCATAATTTCATTTGACTAATTAGAATATATAACATTTAACTAAGTATTAATTGTTTTATAACGAACTTTCTACATTTTGCTTACTCAACAGTCTAGTCTCCATATTGCATTTTTAAAGAACCACTTAATGCTGTAATTCGTTCAACAGCAATTATAATTGGTGTTCTTCGTAAAACCGTCAGAAAGCAAAACGTCTATCCTGGAGTAAAATAGCATACAGGATTTAAAATACCACAATCCTTTCAAGCAAAAACATCACAGATCGAATGACATTTTACAGATTGATGATGTCGAAAGGTTTTTTCGGAAGATTTATCGTGAGAGTAGACTTAAGAGATGTCATATGTTATGGGCAGATGAAAGTCTTGTATGCCTATTTCCGATACCAAATTCTCAAAACTACAGGATACGTGTCGAAAATTCAAGTGATGTTCCAAAAGTTCAAGGGCCAATATTTGTACTGAAAATTATGGTAACTGGAGGAATGACCAGTTTTGGTACAACTGAATTATCAATTTGTGGTGATAAAGAAAACTGTCAATTCAGTAGTACCTCGGACACCACATCACAGCGTTCTATCGTAATTATTATTGTTTTATTTGGTGGGTGATTGTTGGAAATGTGACCTGGCTTCAGTCCTGACCGAAACTTGATCAAGAATCATTAAAGAAGGCAGGCAGATAGTGTGTGTTGAAGAACCTAAACCAGGACATCGAAAATAGTTGATTGACAGTGTTCAATCATAATTGAAAGAACAATACGAGAACAATCAGTATCGCAATTATTTCGTAGCATCATTTACAAAGAGGATTGTGGAATGTCTAGTATCAAAATGGTACAGGACAAAGTATTGATTTGATGGTTGAACTTTCTTTATAAACGAGAAAACCATTTGTCAGTAAATTTTTTCTGTTTTTCTTTAAATAAATTTCTAATTGTTGTGCTTAAATTTGTTCTTCTGAGTGAATTGAGACATATTGATACTACGATCAATGTGTTAAAAAATAGATTAAGAACTTCCCATAATGCTGTAAAATGGAACCATGTTATAGTTCCACATTTGGGGAGACAAAACTTTTCGGTCACATTGTATATATATATATATATATATATATATATATATATATGTGTGTGGGTGCGTGTGTGTGTATGTGTGATTTGTTGAAAGCTTACCAAAGCATTCTGTTCAGGAGCCCAATCAACACCACAAAATATGTTTTCATTCACAAATTACTTATTTATCATTTTTCAAATTAAAGAGTGTTTTACCTACGCGTGTTTCACTACCAAGCAGGTACCTGCTTTGGTAAGCTTTAAAAAAAATCACATATCAATGGTCTGTACCCTATAATCGAGCATCATCGAGCTTGTTTTCATCGGATTAATCCCGGTCTTCACTGAATAATCTTTTTTCTAAGTGAAACATCCAAGTATATATATATATATATATTTATATATATAATATATATATATATATATATATTATTTATATATATATATATATATATATATATATAAATATATATAATATATATATATATATATATATATATATATAGATATTGGGTGCGGAGAATAAGTCACACGACGAAATCTATGTAGTCGGGATGCTTTTTGACATGATTGTATTTCTCACCGATCGATGATCATCTGAAAATAAAGACATTAACAGAATCTATGTTACCGAATTTTTTAGATGAATATTGATAATACGTAATATTTGGATTATTCGGACTACTGTTATTATTTTAGATGTTCTACTCAAACGGTTTCGGACAATGTAATCTCCATCATGCCAGAGGTTCATTTTGTCGGAACCGGGAATATTTATATCGAACTCAGAAATCTGTACGGAATTTCAAACGAGACTCTGTATAAATCCACGACCAGGTAGAAATCTTTAGAATCCGTAAATGTATCCATTGTCTCGTCCGCACTGTGGATTGAACCTTCAACCTCCAGATGGGTGTCACTTAAAACTGAGTACAAACTGTGCTAAGTGTTCGGGTGGTCCCCTTTACTAAGTAGTAATATATAGTGATAAGTAGTAAGACTACATCTTAAATTAGAGGAAGTTAAAATCTCCAACATTTATACCAAAATTGTCCGCAAGGATATGTGGCCTAACGGACATAACTGCAAAGTACATTTATGCCCATTAGGCCACATATCCTTGCAGACAATTTTGCTATAAATGTTGGAGCTTTTAACATCCTCTAATTTAAGATGTAGTCTTACTACTTATCACTATATATTACTACTTAGTAAAGGGGACCACCCGAACACTTTGCACAGTTTGTTTACCATATAATGCTCGTTTGCAGAAAATCAAACATATATAATTCATATAACATTAGGAGAGTATTCTAAGATCGACTCAAGTCTCGGAACACATGTTGCTCGCGTTCAGCTCCAACAGAAAAAAGACATGCCCCAAAAGTGTTTATGCAATTCCATGTAACTCTGTGGACTATAAATGGAGAAACCGGCTGCTAACTTACAGTAAGGCTAAAAGAATACCAGAAAGACCTATTGTATGGAGATATTGAAAAATCGGACAGGCCTGACTAGAAATAGAGGTAAAAGTCAAGCAATCTACACTTATAGGACTAAGTAAACATTATAGGCAGTGAAGAAAAGGGGACAGTAAGACGACGAAAAAAGCAACATATATGCTGAGCACAATGCTCTCTTTAATAGACAGAGTGTAGAATTTAATACAATATGAGAACTATTCATTATAAATAAAAATTAGCATTAAATATATATATATATATATATATATAAATATATATATTAATATATAGTAATATATAGTAATATATTGTAATAAGTAGAATATATAATGATTAGTAGTACGACTACATATCTAAAACAAGTATACGTTTGAGGCTTCTAAAATGCATACAAGAATTGTCTGCATGGACGTCTTGCGTATTGTATATACATGTTAAGTTTTAAGATGTTTGTAGGGGTTACGGTTCAATCCTTAGTGAGGGCGATACTAAGAATATGTTTACGATTTACTAAAGAGATCTTCCTGGTCATGACTGATTAACTAAAGTGTCCATTGCGAAATTGCGAAGATATTCCGGAGTTCGACGAGATATTTCCCGAGTCTGACAAGATGCATATGAAATATGTAGGAGATTTAATTGGCCGAAATATTGTGAGAACAACATCCAAGATAAAAGCAATAGTCCGAATAATTCGAGTAATACATTAATATAAGCATGTGAAAAATGGTATAGCCGCGGATGATTGAATTACAATTTACTAATCTCAATGTTTGATGTTAACATACTTCATTTATTTTGTTTTCCCCTATAGCGTGCACAGTTTAGTTTAGATCATCGCATATGTTTTAAAAATACTTATATATATATTAAAGATACGCTTTTTACAAATACGTACAGCATCAAAAGAAGTAAAGTAAACATAAAGTATATATACATACATATTTAGATATATATATATATATATATATATATATATATATATATATATATATATACATATATATATGTGTGTGTGTGTGTGTGTTCTTCTGTGTCTGTGTTTGCTTGCATGTGTGTATTTAATACTCTCCGATTTCGTGATGCAATCTTTGTTTAAGAAACTATATAATTCGCATAGCCATATGAGAGCTTTGTGAAGCTAATATCATTTTGTTAAATGACAAAGAAATAACGGATATTTAAAAAATGATAAACAGAGCCAGATCGAAATGTAAATTGTTAAAAAGGAAGAGAAACATGTGATTATTAAAAAGAATCAAGAATATAAAATAAAACAAAAACAATTAATATTGAGATATTGGTCATATTAAAGCATGGATAAAAAGAAAATACTACTACTACTAATAATAATAATAATAATTAAAAAAGAATGAAGTAAAAAAAGAAAAAAAGAAGTAAAAAGGTATTTTAAATGCGAATTACATAGAGGACTGCAAGTCGAATGTGGAGCGTGGATATATATCTATATTTTTTTGCTATTTTCCTCGCCCAATTTTGAACAATATTGTCTTCGACGTTCTCTTTAAACAGCCACCTTCATTGGCATCGTCTTTAATGGTCACGCTCGATATCGCCAATGCCAGCGTCTCCCTTTTTCATTTTTCTCCCTCTCCCCTCTTTTCAGCGTTCTGATCTCCTCCGCAGCACACCGACCCAACCCGCAGCCTTACACAAAGTCGTCATAATCATCAGCTTCATATTTGTTTTCTTTCTGTATTTTCTCCCTGTTCTTCATCTGCCGGTCTAAAACCTTCCCCTCTCTACCGCCTGCTCGATATTGTATATATTGTCTGGTTTTTGCAAGTAATAGACGACAGGCCTCCCCGGCGTCACATATGATTGCTTCTCTGGTTCTTATCACCCTCCCTTCAACCCGCTCCCCGAATAAGACCCACCCAACCGCTCCTCACACACAAACCCACTGCCTTTGCCTCACTCCATCCCCAGTGTCCCCTCCTCTCCCCCTTACAGCTGCGTTTTCACCTCCCCGCATCTCATCTGCAACCTCTACCATTCCGCTATTCAGTGGAGCGTGCCGATCGGAAACAGACTTAGCCAAGCGCACCGCCAGTGGGTCCCGCGCGCTCAGAAGCCATCACAGCTGAATGACCGCCACTCCTATCTCGACCACGATCCTTTCCCACTTCGGTCTCTCTCTCTCATCAGTCTCTCCTATAGTCAACGTTCACACTCTTAATACCCCTTCTTTGTGTCCCCATGATTCTTTTACCTTGCTCCCCTCTCTCTCTTTTTTCTCAAGGACTTCTCTCACGTTCAATACCGGTGATGCCAATATCGCAAACATCATCCTCATCGACAGCACCATCATCGTCCGCATCTGGCAGCGGTAATAAAAAGCACAACACATCATCGAGAGAACGTCAAGGTTTGAGCCGTTGTCCGAGTGGGTAACGAACGTTCAGATGATCATGTTCCGTTGGCCAACAGGGGACAGAATTAATGTTAAGTGGTCAATGTCTCTCAGAGTGTTTCTCAGATTTTTCTGACGTCATTCGTCTTCTCAGATTCGTGCATCAATTTCTATTAGATCGGTTAGTTAGTTATATTTATTTTTGGAAATACAACGTGCATGGAAAAGCTAGTTTGCAAGGAGGATATGAAAGTAAGTACTTAATTCATATGTGTCGTAAAATCATTTTTATGAGTGGCTCTGTCTGTAACGCTATCTCTATCACGATAAATGTCAAAATTGCATTTTTCTTCGGTAAACGCGGTTATTGTTGTTTTTTTTTGCTTACATGTCAGTACTTATTTAAACAAAAATCTACTCGAGAAAAGCGATTATTCAGACGGATATCCATACAGTTAAATGATGAAGAAGCTCATAAGAAGATTGAAAGTGATACACAGAATAAACACATTTTATTACTGCTAATGTCGTCTCATAAGAAGTATTTTGTTTATATTGAATTTGAAGACTATTGTATTGTACTCCACAGGGAAACAATATTGTTGAAAGCTGTTCCACCTATTTACATGTCTTATTTGAAGACATATAAACACATGCTATATAATGTAATACCGACAAACAAGAAAATTCAGTTTAACGTAAGACTCACGGAGGAAGAAAATAAAGTGGTGGTATAATACTTGTGCTTGCACTTAGTGCCTTCATTTTTCATGTGTCATCTTCTCTCTGTTAAATTCATCCTGTCTTTCGTATAAATCAAGCTGGAGTATGTTCTGCCGATGGAAACTACTATTCTAGGCGTTAACTTCTCTTGTTTGAGGTTGGTTTTATTGCCCTCTGACCGAAGAAGTTTAATCCGGTAGCGAATATCGATGGGACGAGTCTCGTAAATTTTAAGGTTCCATAAAAGAATGCCCCGTTTGAGGGGATTCATTCTAACTTGAGACTAAGTCTGTTTCTAATCATCTCAACATTAATTAACATTAAAAAAGTCATGTCGATCTCACCGTCTGTCAAGTACACTGATGCAATCCTCTACCAATATAAGAGTAAGAGTCGGTCTAGGATAGAGTACTACTACCTTCATCTGGGCAGGTACAGCCTAGAACACTCTGTCTTGTCTTGACAGAGTAAAAATTCGACTGCGCAATCTACTAGGAGATGATATCTTCTATTTCACGCAGCCTCTTTTTCAGAGACGAGACGCTGCTAGACTTTCCCTACTCTACCTATAGTTATATTGTGTGTGCTCGACTAAGTTTCAAGGTGTAGGCCCCCCCCACCCTATCCGAAAACATTCTCTGTAAGTACACGTCTTCAACCCACACTGCAACTAATTTTATTTTCATCCTCGTAATACCTAAAATCAAGGAAACTTCCATGAGCAAAGTTTCTTTCCAAACATTTCGACCTGTAAAAAAACGTTACCCTGAGCATGTTTACTATACGTTATAGAATTACCGCTTTTGACTCCAATCTTAACAAATACCCGGCATGTGAATTAATCATAATGTTCAATCCACTCATAGTGCTATTCCATCATCTTGCTTGAAATATCAGTAACTCTTATTCTTGAGTGTTTTTTTTAGTTCTTGTGAAGTGGGGATCTATTTGTATATACACCAAGTGTGAAATAACACTTTCATTAGTAGATACGAATAGAGAATTTGAATGCTTACTCAACACCATCCCCGAGTGCTTTCTGTCTCTCTACAAAAAGGTGTTTAAGCCAATCTAACGTGAGGATATTTTACTCTACAAGTAATCCCTGACCAAATATTCTGAATAATATCTGATCCTTAGTAACTTTCGTTCGAGATAACTACACACTTTCATACGAAGAATTGTGCAGCGGCGGCTAGTGATGCTTACTTAAGTAACATTAGTAAGAAAACACTCTATTAGAACGGATTAATTCTTGCATGGGAATCCGGAGAGAGCAGGCAAATATTACAAAAATGAAATATCATAAATAAGTGGTCAATTGTTGAGAGGAACACACATTCGTATTCACTGATTTTCATACTACAGGAATGAGTAGAGAAGGGCCATAAACAATCAAATATCTATGAATCACATCAGGAAATCAAGGGTTAGTCCTGCGAAGCGTCCCCTTGATCTCTGAGAACATACAGAAATAAAGAAAGGAAAGATGAAAGCAAGTGAGTAATCCATTCAGTGTTCAACAGGAAGAAACTTGCATGCATAGCTTACATCCGACGGCTTCTATTATTACCCATTAAATAGATTTCTCTTTTTCCTCTCTATTTGTTCCATTTATTTATTGTTTTATGACATGTTATTTAAGCACCAGTTACGAATGTTTGACTTCTTCTATTTACGTCTTCCTCAAATTACAAATTCATAAATGCTGCTATTACCTCCCACTGTAATCCATCTAGACAACCCTTCGTAAACACGGAACATCTCTAATGAAAGAGCATCTAGAGATGAACACTGTCCACTTTCAGACGGTGATTGTGGTTTCCCTGTTTTTCTTTCCTTTCAATTTTCTTCGTTTTCTGAGACGCTGATGATTTGGCCAGCACACAATGGACGGATTTAAAACAAGGCACCGTCCGTCCGAATGAACGAACCCAGATTTATTCGACATAAAAAGTCATTTATAGTTTTACATAAAAACATGTTTGATATGGAATGAGCTGATTGTTTAAATATTCATTTCTGTCTATCCGACATACACGAGAGCATTAGAGGCGACATGATTCTATCTTTGACCCATTTGTACAACGGTACAAGTGTAATATATCACACAATGTTGTTTACATTGTGTAACAAAACTACCGGTAGAAAAGCCAACTAGACCAGAGTCCTTTCCTCAGTAAATAACATACGAGGGTGTGTCAGCCGACAGGTAATTACTCCATACCACCATTTGTTTTATTGAAATAGGAGGGGGCCTACTGAATCGTAGCAAGAGCGAACTTTGGGCTCAACGAGTGGATCTAATTTCTGTCGACGTTATTTCCTCACTTTTAATGATATTCTTAAATAAAGGTATAACTCTATATTTTCCTCCCGTAGCTACGGAGTAGATAGTACGGTACACTAACTATTAAGCATTGGTTGTACGCCTATGCAAGGAGAGGAACATCTTCTAAATAATATCAGTCGTATACTGGCATTGTGTCCACTTGCCCTTATGTCTCTTGCATTTGAACTCAAAGTATCCGTTACGGTCGGTGGCTGGCTAATGACTAGCAACAATAACGAACATGAGAACAATTCGATATGGTCTGCACTTTCTATAGACGACCAGCAATCGTAGATCGAATACAAAATGTATATACACACACACACACACATATATGTATATATATATATATATATATATATATATATATATATATATATATGTATATATATATATATATATATAATGCAACTTATAAAGTCTGTACTTATATGCATATAAATAAATCGAGGCACCTCAATGCTGTCTCACGAAAGAGTAGACCCTATGCCCTTGTCTAGCCTTGTGATGAAACGATTGCATGTTGTGATCGGAAGAAAGACAACAAATTGCAAATAAGAAAACCGCCACATGATTACTCCGCAGCCTGAAATGATATCGTTCCGAACTCCTCAACCCTATAATTAAAGGTCAATCGTCGTTTTTCTTAATTTTAAGTCATTTATATATGGTTTTATCTTTAATACATAAAAATAAAATTACAGTTTTACATCATGATGTATATTGATAGTTTTGTGTATCTATATAAATATCGATTGGGAACATTATTGCAACATATTGTCTCCAACATTTTTGTACTGCTAGTACACTAGAATACGTATATATATATATATATATATATATATATATATATATATATATATATATATATATATATATATATATAGTAAGTTATATATATTCATGACAAAATAAGCTACAGAAAAGTGTTCGCATTTCATCCCCGTAGGGAATCGTCAGGCTAAAATGCATGGATGTTTTGTTGTCAGCACGTGTTTAAATAAGGTCACCCATTATTTCGACACAACGAAAAACATAGATAGGCAGCCCTATACAAAACAGAACAATAGAATAAGAAATAGGAAGTAAAATAAACCGACACTTGTGAGAAACCCAACGATTTGCTAAGAGAGTAAGAAATAATATGATTGGATAACTAGCTAGACTAAACACCACGTGAACATATAAAAACACCCGGCAACAAAATCTCTGCATTTTCGCCTGACGATTCCTTCAAGGATGAAACGCGAATGTATCTGTGTAGCTTATTTGCCATAAATATATTTTCATAACTTACTACGTAGCTATACTTATGTATTGCCCACTCTTGAAGTTAATACTGAAAATTGATGCATAACACATTATATATCCTACCTTTATATGGATACATGAAATTATATATATATATATATATATATATATATATATATATATATATATATATATATATATATATATATATATATATATAAATATATATATATACATTAATTGAGATATTTTCTGACAAAAAAGTGGATGTCAAAAATTTCACATTTATTTGCATCTTAAATAATTACAGCCGTTTCAGCAATTGTTAATCATTCTTTATAAACTCCATTTTTCTTTTTATTGGTAAATAGCTCAATTTACAACTGGTCTGGGATAAAATAATATGTATGGTTTAATCTTCGAACATATATCTTATCCTTCACTTGAACTTTTTAATGCATAGCCAATATATATATATATATATATATATATATATATATATATATATATATATATATATAAATATATATATATATATATATATATATATATATATATATATATATATATATATATATAATAAACAGCAGTTAAGTAAGTAATTACTTTTTTATTTCCATAATTAATTTAGAAGATTGCAAAATTATGACACAATACTGATTTATTTTAATCTTAGTCAACAGGCAGTTCCTGCTACAATTTATCATGCATTCATTAAATAATTGTCGAATAACGGTAACATGCACTCTTGACATGTGCATCCAGTGAGCGCCAATTTATTTTCATATTCATGGACAGTGTTTTATTGGAGATTAATTATTAGGAAATTAAATGACATTAATTTTTGTGTTGATAACATGGCTATTATCATAGTAACTGGAATAATTTGTTTGTATTTGTGATTAACAGGAATAAAATTAAACGTTAAAAACTAACTCTATATTTCACGCTTGTGTGATGATCAGGCCGGACAAATAGCGTACTCGGTTCTAATACCGTTAAGTCAAACGGATGATCTGTGTTTCACACACGACCAGTTTTTTTAACCAGTTTACCTATCTCGATGTTGTCCATTGATACGCCTAAAATGTGTCTATTTTCGCTACCTGATATTTCTAAACTGGTCTCTATATAGCATATGGATTTAATAGAAATGTAGACGAGACTCTCAAGCTTTGCAAGTGCAACTAATCTAGGTGACAGAACACCCCGAAATAAAACCAGTCTTTTTTGTGTATCTCGGTATGATTTCAAGTGGTCCCTAACATCTATTTTCAACTAAACTCAAGCAACGACGGTTCACCCAAGATGTGGTTTGTGATTGTGCAACCCTAGCTACAATATGAACTACAACATAACCACTTCTTACACTGATATATTTATTGTCTTCAGGGGCCGGACAATGTTTGTTATACCAATATAAATATCAAGTATAAGTATTTAAATACAGTAGAAAGTTGACATTTCGGTTTACTTTCAGCAGCCCCGTAAGTTTCAATTCTTTTATTTTTTCTTTCTATGAGCGATTCTTCTTACAAAGGGGGAAGAATTGCTGTTTTGATTCTATCCATAAAACTATTATCGTTTCCGAGTTTGTGACCTTGAATTGGTATATAGTATAGCTCATTACAAACGACATAATCACGTTGACAAACTGGTCCCTGTTACATCACCGAAGTTAAGCGATGGTGCGTCTGGCCAGTACAAGATGGGTTATTATTTGGAAATACTAGGCGCTGTATCTCATTTGCTCTAATAGGGATACACATGCTGACACAACACGTGGTATTACCGGTTATTCGTAGATCAAGTGGCTTCATTGTCTGGAGCGATTTCCATAAATTAACTAGGCTTGCCCATCTTGATTAGCCATTTCTGTTTTAAATATTTATGTATATAAAGCTATACTATTTATTTTATGTAAAAGTTTCACACTTTTATATAAATAGATGATTCCAGAAGAAAAAAAAAGATTACGGTCTGAGATTTTGGTGAAAAAATATCAAATATGAGAAGTCATAGCTTTATTTAATTTTGAAGAGCGTCTAAGTTGTTCTTACATTTTTTTCATGTTTATTTTGCTAAACGTGCATCTTTCTTTGCTTCTTCGATATGTGTTACTGTCGACAAAATATGAGTATGGTGTTTTTCGTATTTTTATTTATTTGTTCATACGTATATTTGTTAGTTTCTCGGTTATTTGTTTGTTAAAATGGTTCAGTTAACTCTGTATTACTAATATTAACAAGATGTTATGAAGGAAGCTACGTCGCGAGCCACATAAACATATTTAATTTCGAAGCGCACCTGGATGATGGTTGTGTCTTGAATATATTTTCATATTCATTTTATCCTTTCTACCCTTTGTATATCGTGTCCGTAATGTGCTTAAGTATGCACTGCCTATCAACTTTTAGGCTAAAGAATAGCGTTTTCTATTTGATCTGTCAGTCTTACGCCATATCAACACATGTCAGACCATTTACTACTGACAAACGTTTATTTCATGCGATTAGCTGAAAACAAGTCACTGCTAACACGTTCTTAGAGAACATGATGATTCATACATTTCTCAACTTTATTAATGCGTGAATAAATAAATAAATAAATCATATATCTGATTTTATCTACAAAATAATGCCGGTGAACCTTTGGTTGTACGTATGCTATCTCCTTCTACACGTCTTTGAAAAATATGTGACGATCGCCAAAGATGAAATGCAAATTTCGAATTGCGTATTATCTGATGATATTGAGTTTCTAAATTCCTCATAGATTGACAAAATATTTACTCTTTGTCCCATAGAGTTGCCTCTTTTTGGGAAGCTGTTTATTTTCTGCATACAACTTACTTTGTGTCATATCAAATCCTTCTTTTTTCGTGTGAATCAGATGATTCAAGAGTTGGCATTAGTTTCCCCGATGTGTTTCTAGTTATACATCTTTCTGGAAAGACATCGGGTACTTACAGGAAGGACCACGAAAAGCTTGGTTACATATCTAAGTGAAAGTGGAACCAACTAGATTCAAACTTGGAACACCCAGGTCTTCAGTCTGTGTCGATATCCACTTAAACACCGTCACCTCCCAAATAAAACCCTGATGCTGAGGCAATAAATACGTCCGATAGTTAACTTATTATAACCATTTACTGATTCTTACTTTTACTTCTGTGCAATAATTAAGGTGTGCGCTTGATTAAGTGCAAGTTTACTTGAAACTGATTATCATATTTACACGTTGAACTTATTACTCTTTCATTCTATTGTTAGAATTTGACCTTACATAGATTTTATTAGGTTTGATCTTTTAACCTTTCACTATACTATCGATTGGTTACCGATTTGGCCACAACTTTGCGAGTAACATATATACAATTCCGTTATTGGCGTCTGTAACACACATGATTGAACTCATTTACTTAATTTACGTTCAGTGGTTCAATATGTGTAAACATGTAAAAGAGGGCCTTAGAAACATTGGAAGTACTCTACTGATTATAAACAGCCACGCCAGTTTCAAGTTTTCAACAATCTTCAAAAGGTTAAAGTCTTCTTTACTTTACTATCTTTCGGTTTCATCCAGTGTCTCGCTGAAAAGTCATCACGCTCTAATTAGTTGATGTATGTTTCATTGTCCGTCCACTACAAATAGATTTGTCTTTCTCCATCGAAGCATGGGATTTGTTAGTATTTAAGAGGCCTGGCGGGCTCATTTAATATTCTCATAAGACTGTCTGAATGCTTACGCAATTTGTTTGCGTGGTCAAATGAAATTCCGTGAATCGCATTGAATCACAGTCTATCTTCTACTTCTATTTTTTTAATTCTTATTTTCTTATTTTTCTTCTTCTTCATTTTCTTCGTTTTACTTCTTATTACCTTTCCTTGCCGTAGTATATAATTATTATACTGTCTATTATCTCGTCTTTAAATGCATTTTGTAAAAGGGTCGAACTGGTGGTAGAATGGTTCGACGTATAGTCTATCCCACTGAAAATTGTAATATCCCCGTTTATCCATCATAAGTTTTGAATACACTTTACTCACTTAATCTGTTTTATTTTTCTTAGATGTGCCTACACTTTTGTTATTCGTTAACCCATCAATATGCAAACAGGCCTCGTCTTTTATCGTACCTGTGAACTAAATTCTCGGCAATGTTATATATGTCAGAGTGCTACAGTAGCTTGCTTAACGTACATTACAATTCTTGTGAAACCCTGTCCTGAAATAGTACGTTCGGAAACAGCGCTTTTACGTAGGCTTTTCATACAAGCCGACTTCAACCATTGCATTATTCTAGCAATCTAGGTTCTCTATTTCTGTCTGTCTGTCTGTATGTCTGTCCGTCTGTATGTCTCTGTCTCTCTCTCTCTCTATATATATATATATATACACACACATATATATATATATATATATATAATTTTACGTACGTTTCGAGCTTATGGCTCTCATCAGCGCAGGGAACTAACCATCTAAGACGGTCATAGGGCGCGAACATATTTCACATATATACCTTGCATCCGTAAGGTTTCACATAGAACCATTAGGCCACGAGGGATTATCACGTCATAACATGAAAAGTAAGTGATGTTCACACTAAAAGCGTCGAGCATAGGTATCTAAACATTCTATAGTACTAAGAGTCGCAACGTTGAACTGACGCTTATTTTTAATATTTGCGATAATTCTTGACTTTTGATATATATATATATATATATATATATATATATATATATATATATATATATATATATATGTATATATATATATACATAAGACCTAATCTTCAACTTAGAGCCGCACTACTGCTATTATTTATTCTAATTTTCTGAAGATTCATTAACTGTGACATTAATCTGAATGCATTCCCATCGCATAATTATATTGAGTCTCCTTATTTCTATATAACTATTTCATTATTTACTCATTAGAATCTCTCACAAATGCCATCATCAATGAATGCTAACTTACAATAACATGTGTAGTTTCCTAGAGTCTGAGTAACAACAAGTCTCTCCAGATTTCTAGTACTCTTCATCCTTTTCGATATCAATTGCAGTTAATTTACTATCTTGCTAACAGCGACCTTTAGTCACCTCTAGGATGTGGGTGGCAATAAGTTTCATCAAGGTCCCAGTACTCTCATCACGTTTTTAGTAAATGCCTTGTTTCTGCTCCCCCCCTCCTCGTTTATTGTATGCATCCTTTACCATGTATGACGATTGTGTGAAGTACCAGTTTAGGCTTGGACTATCCCATTGTGTTTTTATAAGGGCGGTTATGACATTTCTTACAGTGTTATTATTATTATTATTTCATGGTATCTCAACTTTACATGTTTTATTGGGATTTATTTATTTATTTTTCTAACATCAGGTCACTCCCCTTGTTTAAATAATGAGGAGCCGTATATTTCTAAAAAATCGTACATTGGCTAGTATGGCATGTTACCTAGGTTAAATGTATAAATTGAGTACAGGTTAGGTGGACATCAGATCTTGGTGAATAATTAATTCACAATTTAGTAACATATAAACAGGATGAAGGCGAGCTAAAAGATCTGTGGCCAGGTGATGACAAGCTTAAAACGAGTAAAACTGTAATTATGGAGTTAGTTGACGAGACAAAGGAACTATAACGTCACACTTCTAACTGTGAGAAAGATAGTTTTGACAGTCGGTCTTTGAATACAGGCGAGATGGACAAGCGAGTCTACCGTGGGATCTTGTGACGAGTCTAAATATGATCTGAAACGTTGACTTAACTCCCGCTGAACAGAAAACAGGCACCGCGCTTTGTCGTCAAGTAGAGATTAGATAATCATTATGTAAGCCAACTGGAGAAACAGTTCAGCTGAAAATCGGTAACTTTTTCTCAGACGTGGTCTAAAGAGAGGGCAAATAAAACTTCAGAATCCTCTGAAACTGTATTTTCCTTCCCCTTTTGTTGTAGGAAGCAAGCGTGTCCGCCATTACCATTACACCACATTAACCCGATCGACGGCCGAGAAGAGAAATAGGACAATCGAGAAATATACATGACGAAGAAGAAATAAAGAAGAGTACACTGGATGATATGCCGAAGAAGAAACATGTGAATTTTGTTGGAATTGAATTTGAAGTGGGCACTGAATATATTTGAGTAAAGAGACAGGAAAGAGACGAAATTAAGTAAAGAAATCAACGGTACACGCACATATAGAGACAAAGAAACACGGCATACATACGTTGAAGAAGAGTAAAACACGTTTGAATTAAGTTTGGAGCATCGCATAATCGATTGGCTACGCTGAAAGAAACATGCACACGCGCCTAAACGCCCACCCACACATGAATCCGCCGTTATAAGAAACACCCTAAACACATCTGCAGGCCGCTGTGAAGAGAAAAGAACTGTATACTCGAGAGAAGCGATTACTGTTATAACAATTGATAATTGGCAGTTTAAAAGCATTAAGGAAAAACTAGCAAAAGTGTAAAAGTGGGAAAACGTTTTAGATAGCTTTCGACGTTCTTGAAACGTATAGTCTTAAGAACCTTTGATCATGTATAAAAAAGTGACAACTTAACACCTTCAATTTAGACATTTAAGCTTAACCGTAACACATACGCCGTGCCAAACAGGCAAACCTTTTGCAGAATGATAAACTAAATTGTCTCGTCCATTTGTTTAATCTATTGATGGAGAGTTCCGATTACAACGGGAATCACTATGACTTTTTTTATATTTCTATAATTTAACTAATTCTCATTTTAGATCTTGGTATTTATTTATGTTTTCATGTACTTCTCCTGCAATCTAGCATTGAAGATGCCGGCTATATCAATGATTAAGCATGTTCTTTTTTTTTGTCTAGAAAGAGTGAGATTGGTTTGGAATGTTCAAAAAACTTATCAGTTTGCATGCGCATGTCTCATAGCAGTTAGACATTGTAGTTCTCCTGTATAACTTCTGGCTAATGCTCATACCACTTCTTGCTGTAGATCAATTAATATATCCTAGTATAGTACATGAGCGACTTTGTCGTGTCTCCATCTTTATATTGATGTTGTGCTAACATAAGGCAGTTTTATTACTATTATTTGTATTACTATTATTATTATTATTATTATTATTATTATTATCATTATTATTATTATTATTATTATTATTATTAATCTATTTTATACTCGTATAGAATACACTAACATATCGTTTTACCTTTTTAAATCGTATAGGTGTATGTTACGTGTAAGGCCCACACAATTAATTTTGCTAGACACAGAGAGCCGTTGTTTTTCTAAATGGTTACAGAGACATTAGAACATATCAAGGAGTAATTAAATTAAGACGGAGTCCGAGACGAGAAATAAATATATAATAGCAAAGAGAGATGTATGACTGCCTTGTTTAGTTAATTATAAATTACGGTTAATTACAAAAATGGAGACATTTAAAAAAAATATTATTCAGGCTCAGAACGAAAGTATACCTTAGCATATATTTTGTGTAAGTAATGTGTATAGGTCAGTGTTCAAAGAAAAACAAACTTTTATTGACTCATATTTAGTATAATGATAGATATACACCCACACATACACCCACACATATGTATATATATATATATATATATATATATATATATATATATATCATTTTTATTCATACATACATTATTGGTTACATATGTGCCTACATGTTTCGGTTGTACTCTTCACAGTAAGTCAACTTCTTCAGAACAAAGAATACAGAGAAGAAGAACAGCTCTACTTGTTATTGAGCACTTTTTTTATAAATACTGGAGTTTCAACTGATTTACATCTACAGAAATGCGTGTACTATATCAAATAAATAATTAAATAAAATAAAGAAAATAAATACATAAATGATAAATAAACGAATAAATATATATATATATATATATATATATATATATATATATATATATATATATATGTAATTTAATAGATATATACCACATAATAACACTATAAATCCGGCTCTTACTACTAATGAGACACATCCTCTTGAAGACGGTCGCGAGACCGAAAGCGCTGGAGGAATGGCCCACGATACAACGTTAGATGCAATCCTCAACCAATTAAAACCAGAACACCGACAAATCACTCGCCGCGTCGAGAAATTAACAAGAAAGATAGCGAAGAAAGAAAACTCCGTGGCCTTCAACGACGCGTGTATGATAAATGACTTGCAGCCGATATATATATATATATATATATATATATATATATATATATATATATATATAAAAGATAATTTATTTCATTTCGACTACAAAATTGATTTTGTTTCGCGAGAGAAGTTTGTGGGGGTCCCGCTCATCAGGTCTTGAAATAACATTACTAGGTAATGTTATTTCTATTAGAAATAACGTTACCTAGTAATGTTATTTAAGACCTGATGAGCGGGAGCCCCACAAACTGCTCTCGTGAAACAAAATCAATGTTGTAGACGAAATTAAATAAATTATCATTTATATTTATATTTCTGCTCTATATTTTTATTGAGCACTTTCAAAAAC
Source organism: Sepiola atlantica (assembly GCA_963556195.1). Classification (NCBI taxonomy): domain Eukaryota; kingdom Metazoa; phylum Mollusca; class Cephalopoda; order Sepiida; family Sepiolidae; genus Sepiola; species Sepiola atlantica. The sequence goes on along the minus strand of OY744524.1, from coordinate 30,175,366 downwards.
ACGGGTCAACTCCCCTGTGCATCTATACCATACCCGGATTATATATATATATATATATATATATATATATATATATATATATATATATATATATATATATAGTGGAATTAATGTTATAACTGTTCTGTTTTAAAACGTCCCAAAGGGTCACTTGGTAAACCTTTTATATCTCACAATTTAAGTGAATCTCCTTATGTCTTTGTACATTTCCAGCGGTAAGTCGGCTTATGCAGGTGCTAAGTCTGCGATATTTTACATTTAGTAGGCATCCCTGGGAATTTAAACTGCATTTTTCTTTGTTTAAAATAACTCAAATGTCTTTAAACTCTCTCTCTCTCTCTCTCTCTCTCTCTCTCTCTATATATATATATATATATATATATATATATATATATATATATATATATATATATGTATATATATATATATATATAATTATATATATATATATATATATACCGTTAAGGCTTATCAAGGTCTGGTCTTTGATCGGTGTGGGATACGGTTCACTGCAAAATGGGGTCCTTGCAACAGCTAGTATAGCTTTCGCGCTGAAACTACAATTGATCTATTATTGCATATAAGTACATATACTGATACGACTGTCATAATTAACATTTATGTCTACTGATGCTGGTACTGAAATGGCTTTTCCAATGACTAATATTACTATCAACATTCGCGCCGACGCCATTGTCATGCAATCGTGCCGAATGCAGAGCCTCATCCGAATCGTGTGCTTATTCCATTCTCCGCTATCGAACATCGGAAAGAAGAAAAAAAGTCACCAACCCGATACGCCAGGCTACACTCGCCACCCAACTTCATCATCATCCCGAGATCCATCCATCCATTGCCGCACCCAAACCCATGACCAGCGTCTTTTCTCTCTCTTCCACCCCATACGACTTCTGCCTCCCTCTAACCCACGCCACTTTCCTTTATTCTGCCAGCCCTCACAATATTTGATGTTTGCTGAATTAAGAAAGGCCGTTTGCATCTTTGCAAGCGACGGCTTGAAATCCCTACCCCCAAACATCACACTCATATCTTTAGTCGGATTTTTTCGTCTTTTTTTCTCTCCCTTTTTGGATGGTTATTCATGCCCTTTCTTGCTCACCTTTCGTTTCTTTGAGTCTTTCCCCAAACCCAATATTTTGGATTCCTTCTTTTTTGTTTCGTTTTTAATTAAGTTAGTATTTCGGTTAGCCGTCGTTTTAAAGTTCTTATTTTTATTCTTTTTTCTTTTTTCGTTTCGTTCTCATTTTTACTTTTGTCTTTGTTCTTTATGTTGTTATTCTATTTGTCTTATTTTCTTCCTCTTTTGTTCCTTCTTCTTATTTTTTGTGATAACTGTTCTGTTTTCTCCTCTACTTCTTCTTCTTTTTCATTGTTCGTCATCTTATACTGGATTTCATTGGCTCTTCTGATTATCATTTAAAATGTTTGTTTTTTTTAATTATTATTATTCTTTTTCCGTTTTGTCTCATTATTCTTGTATTTGTTCTTTCTTTTCTTTACTTTTTATTTCTTATTATTGTGACTGCCTTTCTTCGTTTTAAAATATTTGTTTTCATTGGCTATTCTTCATTGTATTATATTCTTCTTATTTTTTCTACTCCCTCTTCTTGTTCTTTTTCTGTTTTCTCCTGCATTTACTTCGTCTTACTTGATCTTATAATTGTATCCCCTTTTTATTTAATACGTCTCTTTTTTCTCTTCTATCTTTAAGTTGTTGTGCACGTTTTTGCTCTTCTTCATTATTATATTCTGTTTGTGATTTTCTTTCACATTTTGTATTTCAATTTTTACCGTTTTTGTCCCTTTTAAAAGTACTTAATCATCTGTATATTCCTTTTCCTTAAACTTTTTTCATTTCCCTGCTTTTGTTTGTTTCTTATTCGTAAGTTCCTCTTTTCTTCTCTAATGATATATTTTCTACGTATATTCGTACTCCTTCCGCCGTTTCTGTGATTCAGTAGTTATTGCTCTTTTTAAATTCAGATTATCATTATTGTTACATTGTTTGGATTCGTTTTCACTTTCGATTTCAGTCTCTATTTCATACAGTTACTTTGTTCTTATTGATATTTACTTCTTATCCTTCTTCTTAATCCCCATTCTCCTTCCCATCCTCCTCTTTATTCTTATTTCTCTTGCTCGGCCATTTATTCTTCTTCTTATTCGTATGGTTCTTGATTTATCAATGCTTTTTTCTTGTTCTTTTATTTTTAATTCATTTGCTTGTTTTCTTTCTTTCCTCGTTTTTTACCAGTTGTGATTACTTTATATTATTCATTTGATCTCATTCTTATATTCGCCGTCAATATTCTGTCTTCCTTTTCATCGTGTATATGTCTTCTTTATTTTCTTTTGTCTTCCTTGTTTTCATTTTTCTTTCGTGCTTTCCTACTTCGTCATTATTTTGATTAATTTCCGCTTCCACGACTACGATGTGTACTACAAATACCTCTTATATATCTGCTACTATTACTACTATTTTTTTCCTAAAATTAATTGTTATTGTTATACACTTTGTTTACTATTACTAATATTAACATGTTACTATTAAAACTATTACTCGATTAGCTACAGTTACTTTTTCTATTTTTCTAGTTCTTTTAGTTTGTATTACTACTTCCTATGTATCTACTATCACTACAACTGCTACCGCTTTCGTTCTACTATTTCTATATTCATTTTATAGTAATATTACTTATTCCTATATATTTCATGCTACTACTATTATCCCTATTATTACTACAATTAATATTACTTCTACTACTGCAATTGTTTCTTATTCTACTATTAGCCTTGCTGCTTATCCTTTTATTACTACTTACTATGTATCTACTATCACCTGTACTGTTTTACTATTAGTAGTATTCCTACTTTCGTTTGTACTACTACTACGATTTATTTATTCGTGCTACGATCGCGACTATAGTTGTACTTCTACTTTTAGAACTTTTTTCTACCATTATTATTATCACATTTTTTAGTAATATTACTACTACTAATTATTATTATTTTCTAATGTTACTTATATTTTTACTAAATACGCTTTCTTCACGTTCTACCTTTTTGTTTTACATTTACTATAAGTTATAATGCATTTGCTTCCACTTCTACTTCCTCGTTTCTATTATCACTAGTATTAGCACCGTTTTTGTAACGCTAATATAAGTTATCACTCTATCACTACTACTATTAAGACTAAATATTATTATTCTACAAACATAACTTATTTCCCACAACTATATATATTTATGTTATTTATATTTATAATATTACTTCTATCATTACTATTACTACTCTTAATATTACTATTTTTTCTACTCGTCATGCCTTATCAGTCTGATAACATTATTTGTTTTTATAGGTTGCTGCACGACAATTTTGTACAACATTGATATATTTTGAAATATTGCAACATCATTTCATTTATTCATGTTTATCCTTTTTTCCACAATGCATTTCTTATTATTTGCTCAGCGTTCTTTCTGACTCTTTAATCCATTATTATCCCCTCAATTCTCTCTTGTCATACTTCAACCATCATGTTACACTAACACCACACATAAACAAGAGGCTAACAATAAAAACAGAAAACATAGAAAGCAAATCGACAATGGGAAAATAAATCGTGATTACACGTGGACGCTGTGGTATGACAACACTTGTTAAGTGAAAATTAAAAAAAATCATATATACTAGTAAATGACTTCGACTGTGGACTTAATTTATTCACTTCTTATGTTACACGTTCCGAAAGTTCCTGGCTGAAGAATTATAGAAATTAAATCCTATTTTTACCGCAGGGGAAGTATACACATAAGAAAATTATCTTATCTTCCAGAAGATGACATAATAACACATTGCTAATTTTAAGCATTTACGGTTTTCTATCGCAAAATAGTAAATAAGTTTAGTTTGGTTACGTTGTTTTGTTTTACGGCAGATCAACCCCCTTCGGGTTATGTCAATACCAAGTCAGGTCATTTTGTAAAAAGTTTTATGCTTCAAGCTATTCATATCTTTAACTATTTTTCATGGTGTTCTGTTTAATTGTTTTGTAGAAGAAAAATTGTTGCCTTTTTTTACTCTGCAGAACATGATCGACTTTTGCAAAGGGAAAAATAAAACAATACCATCAATGCTAGGTGTGTTTAAGGTAAAAAAAGCCAGTATTTTCAGAAAGCCTGATCTGGTACCTCGCGTGGAAAATTGAATTGTCACACTTAAGAACATATCTCTCAGATATTAAAAAATAAAGAAATAACATAATGTATACTTTAGAGTAAGAACTTATTTTCGTATATAAGTTTAACCTAAAATGATCAAAGCACTAGCTAACCAGCAATCATTGACATTCATCTTCTCACTAAGAAGATAAAGTAGGAAGGACATATTTAATATATCATGACTAGTGCTACTCGTATGTAAACACGAATAGATATATTGTTCAATTAAAGTTTACGACAATATAATTGTTAAAAACAACGGAAGTAAGGAGCCGAGTAGATTAATAGCCACCGAGACTTCTCGTTACTCTTTCTCTGAATGTGGTAATCGCCAAGAATATGTATTTTCAAAAGGAAAGTATAATAAATGGCCGAGACAAAGCGAACTTCATTCCCAACCTCCGTCTTAATTACTTAAAAAATACAGCTACTACAAAGAAAAATAGACCAATTAAAACATATTAATGACATTTTATTTAGTACTTATATATATATATATATATATATATATATATATATACGTGTGTGTGTGTTTGGATTTATAAAATACTTTTTCATTCTGCTTACCGCTCTTCTCTTCATTCATTTACCCCTTATTACTATTATTATTATTTTACTCCATTCTATTTTATATCTTCTTCTTCTTCTTCTTCTTCTTCTTCTTCTTCTTCTTCTTCTTCTTCTTCTTTATGTCTCCTTAACGAACCTTTCCCTCTGTCCCTCTCTCTTTCTCTCTCTCTTTCTCTCTTTCTTTCTCTCTATTTTTCTCTCTATTTTTCTCTTTTTATATATATATATATAGAGAGAGAGATAGATAGATAGAGAGATAAAGAGATAGAGAGATAGAGAGAGAGACAGACACACCCACACACACACACATCCACAGACAGCGAGTGATTTGAGAATATATATAAATATATGTTTATATACTTTTCATTGTTTATAGTCTAAACTTTTCGACGTAAAAGCTCGATGATTGCAAGTATGTGTGTGTGTGCTTAGTGTAATAAAGAATGGTGACACATTTACACCCGTAAATACATTTTGTTTCAATATCCGTTACGTTATTTTATATTGAACCTTTATTTATTTTCCTACATCAATATATTTATAAATAAACAGGGTATTTCCCCATAAATTACTTATTGCCTTTGCTATCTCTCTTTCTCTCTCCTACCCTAATCCTCTCTGCCCCTCTCTGTCTCCCTCTCTGTCTCCCTCTCTGTCTCCCTCTCTATCTTCCTCTCTATATCCCCTTTTTCTCCCGCACTCACTTTTCAAATATTGAGTAAAATTCTCGGGAAAAAGAGGGCAAATGTATTTTTAATATCGCCGAGATCTTTCTATTCACAATTATTCGGAGAACGCGTGGTCTAAATGTTATGAGGAAAAACAATTTAAAAAAAATTAAAATTAAACATACAATATATAAACCAAAAAATGTCAGCATTTTAATTATAGTCAGAATGTAAAAAAAAACAACAAATAAATATTTTTTCACGGCAATATACATGCGCACATCTAATAAAACAATGCATGTTTGAATAAATAAGAAGCGTCCATTCGATATGAACGTTCATAGATGAATAGTATTGGTAGAGATTAAGTGTTATCATGCCACAAACTCAGCGAGGTGCGTGTACGCATGTTAATTTGTGTATTTTATATTAAGCGTGCCCCACCACTGAAAATACCTTTTCAATCTCTTAACCTGACAATCATGTCGATCGATGGGCAGAAAAGCTAATATTGTCGCTTGTACGCAAACAATCTACATACAACTCTTTAAAAACAGTAATTTTTGTATATAGTTACTGCGACCAATCAGGTGACGTGCATTTCTAATATATAGTGTTCTTACTAAACGCTATGAAATAATTTTGGAATAATAAATGCATATTCTCATAGCCCCAAACAAGCACGAACAAAACAGGTTAGTAATTTTATTTTAATATCTGAATATGTTATGTAACTATTGATTAAAAGCAGACATTTTATATTTATCTAGACTGTTGACGTTTTGCTTTGAGGGAGGTGGTGTCAGATCAACACTGCTGAAGAACCATTATGACATGACTGTTTTGATTTTAAATATCCGAAACTGTTCTCATGGCTAACAACGGATAATCCTTAGAGGACATTATAGTGCTACTAAGAGTAAACATATGTGTAAAGAACGGCATACACATTTGAAAGCAAACTAATGGCAATTGCAGAAAATTGACTGACATACAGAATATGTCTTGCGACTAAAACTATTTTAAAATTACATCTTAAACAGTATAAAGGCTGAAAGACTTTCAAGTTTAAATATATTCATATTATTTAAAATAACACTATACATTAGTCTGATCATACATGTTTGCTGTTCCGCAGAAACCGCGGAAATCAACTGTAGGACTAAAGTGTTTTTCCATCGCTCATTCTGCAAAATAGTACTCTACAACATATGTGCAAAATAGCCATTTCGTCCAACATCTTTATCCTTATCGGCTAGATTTCCAGTGTTTCCCTGAAACCGCGGTGTTCGATGGACGATAACACTAATGTTTATTTCCTGACAATTGACTCCCCAAACCATTCAGTTGTATCAGATATTGTAAGTTTCTATGTTTTGTACCCACTGATAAATATATCCGAATACAGTGATACTATTGTATGTGTTCTGCCAGAAACTACTCCTCTTCTGCTATGCATGTTGTGACGACCACCCTTTTCCACATGATTGTTCTTAACTCTTACCCTTCTCCCAGGAGGGTACAACAATACTTTAATATCGCTATTGATCGTGTGGTCTGCTTATCAGCCATTCTCCCATCCTCTCTACATGATGCGCTATATCTTGAGGGATAGCCGGTGCAGAATTATATTTCTGGAAAGGTAATTCAGACTGCACAGTAAGACATGTTCTTCAATCCTTGTAATAAGACACAGTTTTATCAGAAGCTTGTGGTACCGTAACGAATAGCTCTTCAATTACAGCCACGACCATTGACCAACACTAATCTGCATATAAACAGCAGTCAGCCTTGCTTTTCATTTATACAAAACATTGGCTGACGTGGTTCCGGATATAATTAGCTTCAGGTTGTCTTAATTGAAAATAGTTCCTGCCTCAATTACAGTTAAAACCCTTCAGAAGTAGGAAGAAAACTAATTATGTTCTGCTAATATTTGTTGGCATAAACTCTCTTCACACTGCAGTTGAGCAATTGCCCTGTCTAAAATAACTTTCAGTTATGAATTTTTGGAGCAGAGACTTTATGTCGTTGCGAGAAAGTGCACATGAAACAGCATTATAAAGTTGCCCTGTGTAGGGAAACTTCATTATCGCTTTGTCTTCTTCTTAATGCATTTCATGTCTTGATTTCTTTATATGGAATCAACCGAAATGCGCAGAGACGTAAAATATATCCGGTATGAAGACAGTACTGTAATTGTAGCAATGGGAAATGTATCCATCCATATGAGCATACTCCAAGAGTATGTTGTCATTAACACATCTGCCTTTTATAACAATATTTATGATTGTAATATCGAACCGACAACTATACACATATTCCGACGCGTGTAATCCCTATTAGTAATATATTCTTGTCACGAGCAGATACAATAAGTGGGATGCTATGCTATGTATTTATTATGTCTAATATTATTTTCTTGTAAGCTGGAACCGTCGATGCCTGATGAAAAATGGATATTGCATGATATTGCATTCTTCAACTTTGCAGAGTTGAGTTTCTGTAAGTTTTTATGAATCTGGGCGAGATGCCTATTTTATTCAACCAATATCTTACAGAACCGAGTTGTGGCACGTTTTGCTGAATCCCAGTGCTTCCTTCCGGATGTATTTCTAACTTTGTTGCAATGATATGCTACCGGTACTTGAGTGTATACTGTTGCTGCTGAAGTCCAAGAATGTTCCTCCATTATATGTAGCGATTGGTCTGGTGTTGGTGTTAAAGGTGCTCGACCGAAAAATGCTAGAGTATTGATTTACTCTCCTCCGGGAGTTAGGCACAAGGCCAGTTTTTATCTTACTTCCACAAGTAAGATGTGACCCAAGGTCGAGTCGGGAAAGTGGGCGTTAAAAATTGCCTAGGCAGCCCCGTCGGCATTCCCCGGTAGGGGCGCCCCAGGCAGTAAGCAATAAACTTACTCCTCCCCAAAGAGGGGAGGCGAAGCCTGGGAGGGTAGACCGCCTAGAACTGCAGAGGACAGACCCATAGACCGGCGTAAATCAAGCCCCGAATGCCAAGACAATACCAGTCTATGGGGTGCAGTATCTATCGGAAAAAAATACTACATTTTGATTTTTGCCAAAAGGCCTAGCAATTGCTCTTGTCGAATTATATGCTTTGCCGTACGGGTAAATTGGGTGCGAGTCGCTTTAGGTGAGACAGTTCTCATTCGAGGACATCTACAACGAACCTTTATTGTGGCGTTGGTCACTATGTACTGCCCTGGCGTTTGAGTTTAAGCGTTAGGAGTATGGCGCCCAAATTGGTATCAACGATCATCGACAAGCCATAATTGATTTTACTAAGGGAGAATGGGAACATATTATTTTAATCATTTGATATCCTAGATTTTGAAGATCAGAATTTCGTTTATAACTTTGGAGGTGTATTTCTCACCCGATTTAATCTTGAAATATATGTTTCTAAACGTGGGTATTTCAAGGGTCAGCATCAGACTAAAACCACTCTTCAGTCATTAAATATAATAATTGGAAATATGAGTGTTTCTCCGGAAAGAGACATGGCATAGGTACGCATTAGGATAAAAGAGTTATGTTGATTGGTTCTTTGATTCAAGAAAAGCAGAAATATATTTTGTCCTTCTGTGTCAGTTCCCAACCGGAACGGAAGGTGTGCCCTGGCTGGAAATACATCAAGACAATCAGAGTATGAATTAATCCTGGTCTTCATGACGCGTGGAACCTCGTGAGGCTGTATGTTTTCTACCTCTTTGTCTTTGTGTTTTGAATATAGACGTGGAAAATAGCAGATCATCACTGTCTCGACTCTCAGTTTGACTTTTGTACACGAGATTGTTTTCCCCTGACCTTGACTTTGAGCATGTTGTTCTTAAGTGTCGTGTATTAGGAGTAATGACATTTTCTGTTCAACGCCCTCTTCTTAGTCCAGTCTCCGACGCCAAGCTCACTCATTAATCACGCAGTGATATATACATCGTGTTAGGAGCTTACTCATGAGATATATTAATTAATAGAAATACGTAACTGGATTGATTACAACCAATAAGTATGTGCATTTGAAGATATCATATGCTCTATTTTAGTAAAAAAAATGATCCAGGTATTATGTAAATTGAGTTTATAATTTATGTCTACATAAGGTCCAGCAAAAAAAAAACATTAATTTCTTTACAATACACCATTCTGTGTAACTACGGATTTGTTAGTTCACACATTTATTTACAGATCCATGTGTCTATGAACATAACCCATCGCCTCCTCTAACACCTGTTGTACTTCGGGTTGCTTCGGTTTCAGATATTAGTCGCGTTGGTCGAAAGAGTACTCGATTTCGTAGTGCCACGCTTTCGATGTATAGTCCAATCAGTGTGAGTTTAAACTGCACATATTGATTGTACATGATCGGTTTTGCCTACATGTTAAAGTATTTTCAGGCTAAGTGAATGTAGAAGAATTAAGCAGTTTAAAAATATTAGGCACTTCTGTAGTATATATGAAGCAGCTGCCGATTAAGAAATCGAAATTGAAGAGTTCCATTTTTTTTTCTCCAAGTACCATTCATTCAGAATTCACCAGAATTGAATTTAGTATTTAGAAAATGGAGTTAAATGAGATTAATCTTCGAGACATTGGTAATTTAATGAACCAGCCGCGAAAAACAATAGATTTTTTACAGGCACACCGCCTGATTTCTTAGGGTTAGGATTAGGGTTTAGGGTTAGAGTTAGGGGTTAGGGTTAGGGTTTAGGGTTAGGGTTAGGGTTAGGGTTTAGGGTTAGAGTTAGGATTAGGGTTAGGGTTAGGGTTAGGGTTAGGGTTTAGGGTTAGGGTTAGGGTTAGGGTTAGGGTTTAAGGTTAGGGTTAGGGTTTAGGGTTAGGGTTTAGAGTTAGGGTTTAGGTTAGGGTTAAGGGTTAGGGTTAGGGTTAGGGTTAGGGTTTTTTATTTAATTTTTTTTTTACTTCATATAATAAAAAAAGAAATTGTTAATTGTTACCCAAAAACAAATCAGTCTTGCATTTTTTTTTATGTTGTAAAAAAATCACTTCCGGTCAAATTACCTCCCTTTATTTTCAGTAGAAGGACAGAAAATCTGCTGCTTCATATATACTACAGAAGTGCCAAATATTATTATCAAAGCCATGTACACTTATGGAGTGACTGCAACCAATTGAGAATATGTAGAATCGAATTCAAGAATAGTTTGACCACCAACAATAGCTGGAGTTGTCGTCGAGCAGAAATATTGCTGACACGCTTAAGCAGCAGCACATTCTTTTTCTTTCTTCTTAGAAGTGGTTGTAATATTTATTAATGACAACAACAAGCATTTCGCGTTTAATATTATTTCATTATTTTATTCATTTTTTTTTAAATTAAATTGTTATTGGTATCTAAACATTTAATAATCATCTCACATTCTTCCCCAATACTATGTTTGTGGTGAAAGGGATCTCCAAACAGCACGTCTGTTTTCTCTTGAAAACAAAAGTACAGAGAAAAACACATTCTGTTATTTTAGTCACGTCCCTCTCCCGCCCTTATGTTTGTGACGTCACTTTCTTGTACACGTACGCGTATCTTCTTACATTAATCGCTATTGTAAATTTCATATTTGTACGTCGACTAACATATACTACATCAACTATCACTACACAAGTCTTCTTGTTAGCTTTGCTTATATGTGTACTATTTGAACGCGTACTTCGCCTTGCCAATTATCTCCTTAATTCATCATTGAGTAGGTGTGTTCTCACGGTTTCGCACGATGAAATAAAGCCCCCATGCTTTACGCTATATTTAAGCAAGTTATCTTGAAAATATATATTTCATTTATAATTGATGTGCACTATTTATCTTTTCGTAGAAATAAATTGGATATCTTTATTCTTGATACATTTTGAGAATTTTTTTAAATAGAACAAATGTACACTTTTAATTAAAGGATGTGTATACTATCTTAATGCATTTTTACAGATACCCAACCATCCCCAACCATCGATCAATTGTTTGTAATAGCTGACTTTCCCAATACTTTTATAAATATATAGAACAGTTGAAATTCTTTATAGGAATATTACTCTTCCAATATATTTATAAGAACCATCTACACCCGTTATACCTTTTCTAATAAAATATAATTATCTCGATCCTGTTATTGGATTATCCAATATACTTAATCTGCTTATAAAAATTTCCAATAATCTGAAAATCGTTTAACTACAATCCATTATTCGCAATTATTTAATTAATATATCCAATATTTATTCCTTTAATATAACAAACCGAAATGTATACTTTATATATTTTATATAAGTTTGTGTAGTATTTGTCTTTCTGGGCATAATTGAATGAGCTATCATTTTCTCTCCGAACTGATATTCTTTTAAAACTTTCTCACTTCATGCTTGGCCAGTTTTAGTTGTAATTATTGCTGTTTTCATCAATTGTGTTATGTAATTGTTTAATTTTGAATGTGCTGTATTCCGCGTGCATGCATTTGCATGAGAGAGTTATTACAAATACTTTGTTATAGATCATATTACAGCTTAAACAAATTACGTTTTCTATTTATACATCGTATGTTTTTGTATATTCTCATTTTATTTTGCTAGTTGCTTATTCGAATAATTTTCCAATACAAAGGTTGCCCAAGGTTAACAACTAGAGCAACGTGTTACAGACACAAACAAATTCCCCGACAATATGTTCTGTCTATACAGAAATGACGGCCTCTTCCATTTACGCGACTGCAATGGAAACGCTTTAGGTTAGCTTAAAACAGAATAAACAGAAGAATTTCAAGAAGTTAGGTTCAACATCAGTATGAATACAAATCCGAGCAATGTTGATTACCTAGATACAATTTTAGACTTTTAAGTAAGACACCTACACTTTCCTATAACGCGAATGAAACCCTTCACTACGTAAACAAAGGATCGTTTCACCCCGATGATTTCCAAAAACCTTGAGATTTACAAAAAGCGGCACTATATTACAACGAATCCTTCTGCAATAACGACTTGATAGATAATATCTCACAACCGATCCTCAACACCTAAACACAATACGAACACATAACATTAGTATGTTCTAACCCTGCTTCTCCCTTAAAACCAAACCAAAAGAAGGGCATAGTTTCCTTAAACTATTTGATAAAAGTTTCACCCACAACATAAACTACAGAAATTGTTTAATAGAAACATGATTAAAATAAGCTACTCTATCACCCCATTAGCAAAGAATAATATTTTAACAGGGTCAAAGGCAAAAGGGATGTGCTGTAAGGTCCAAAGATTACTGTTTCCTATGCTGAAACTACAAGGCTTACTTCCTTGTATCTCAAGCGACTATCACAAGTCAACCCAGCAGCACAACTGGAACATACATGATCATGCCACAGGGAATTTTCAAAGAGATACTTATACGCACATATACACTCTTTTATATATATAGAGAAACGACAAACACCGCACTTACTACCTAGGCATTCGAATAACAATATAAGGTGCATACTTCACCATCTAATAAAAGGGAGTAGATAGAAGGCCGTCCGATTCGAACCTATGCTAACTATGCTATGCGGAGAAATACAACATAATACGGCTTTAACAGAAACACGAGGTAATAAATGGATGTATTCACAAAGGGAAGGCATTCTTAGTAAACTGGGAACACAGGTTTACAGAGAGAGACCCACTCTATACACGACTTAGATTACATTTGCAACATTTTACCACATACGCTGAGTTAAATATACAAATAATAACAATAAATATAAAAACATGACAAAATTAATGCATGCATATACGTAGACAGTGATATCTACATATCAAACACAGTATTTTAGGGGACCAGGGTAATGTTCATGTAGTCATATGTCAGCTTTCAATTATTGAGGAGAGGGAAATTTTGGGGGGCAACTGATTTTCTTTCGTAATTTTTTCAGGGAATTGTTTGAAAACCTTCCACTTCGGAAAGGTTACTTTCAGAATTTTTGTTCATGGGTGAAGAAAGGAAGTTGACCGGGTGAACCATTTCCTTTGCCCATAGCATCCATCCATCCATCTTCATCACGCGTGCACCTTATCCCATTTACAAGGTTCACCTTATTTTAGATGCGTCCTTGCTAGTGTTTTTTTAATATAAGAGTTTAAAATATTAAAGGTTTCATTAAATAAAGTTTTTTTAAAGATTTCATTTTTAATTATTTTTTTAAAAATGTGAAAGTTTTTTTGAAACTTTTTATTTTTTTATTTTTTATTTTTTATTTAATTTGTGATATTATTTTTATCATTTCATAATCATTATCTTTATTATTTTTATTATTATTATTATTATTAGTAGTAGTAGTAGTAGTAGTATTTCCTTATCAGGTTCTTTATTTTATTATTTACTTGATTCATATGTTTGAGAGTTACACTCCCTCATATTTAATTACTTTCTAATTATGTCTGAATTAAAATGTTTCATTAATATATCATTATATGAATTTTTCTCATTAATAGTTAACAAAAGTGATTATATTTTCCTATTTTTCTTATTAAAGTAAAACAATATATATTATATCATTGCAAATCGGCTTCTATTTTCAATTTTATAATACTGACTCGACAATGCTTTCAAATGAACGACCAATTTTCTTAAAACAATATATATTTTTTGCTTTCTTTTATGCAAAAAGAACTTATTTTTAGGTCGATTGAAGAGTTGTTCCCCTTTCATATTATGAATACACTTGACTGATTTGTTGGTTTACTTAACACTTTCTTGTTGGCTTTTGATATCCATATAGATTCTACTTTCTGTTTTCCCATCGTCCTTCCCGTTTAGTGGTGGATATCTTTATGTATTTTAAATCTTATCTTTAAATATTGTCGTAATTGTTAAATCTAGATTAGTAATCTCTATTTTGTGAATTTAATTCTCCGGAATGCGAGGTCAACATGACATTAGTATAGAATCGGCCCAGGTTTTTAAAGACAAGAAAAAATGTTTTTGCTCGCCGATGATAACAATACCGGAAGTGTTTTCAGCTAGAAATACTGAATTGGTAAAAATGACAAAACAATATATTTTCAGCATTTAATCGACATATCGTCAGAAAATCAGATAATACGTGGTCAGCCATTTTCTGGGAAGACAAAGATAACCTGAGGTTGAAGAGAGTCCGATAAAGAGGCCTTTCTAGGTCCCTTTGTTAGGATTTGAAACCGACGGTACCGACGTTGTACTGATCTTCTGTATGATAACATTAATAACTATTACCCTGTTATTGTTGATTTTTTTAATAATCGAGCACTCTGCTGGGGTTCTCTCACACTAACCTTGGTATATATAGGGTGGGCAAAAATAAGGGTCCTATTTTTAAAAATTCATAACTTTTTTATTTATTGATTTAAAAAACCATCTTTTTTAGAATAAGTAAAGGACCCCTTCCGAAGCAAGCATGAGCCGTATTAGCCCTAAGGAACGTACCCTCATTTAGAAAACATTATTTTTGCTTAAAAAACTCAAAACAGTGTAAAAAACAATACTTTAGTTTTTGTAAGTTTTAAGAAGTGTTTTTCGGCTAAAATTTGTTTTGTTTATTTCAAAAAATCTCGGAAGGGTCAGTCTACACACACATAAAGTTTGGTGAGTTTAACTTTTATTTTGTGGAAGTTATTCAAATTCAAGTTATTCAAATTTAAAGATAGGACCCTTATTTTGGCCCAACCTGTATATATATATATATATATATATATATATATATATATATATATATATACACACACACACATATATATATATATATATATATATATATATATATATATATATATATATATATATATATATATATGCGACGGGTAAATAGAAAAGGGGAACAATTTTGAATTGATTTGTTTTTTTTACGGGTTTTCACATTTCTAACGCTATATCCCCTTCGTAGTAAAGGTCAGCTTATAATTTGGGACTCTCGTCTTCCAATCGTACCTGACGCGAAACACGCGTGGCCCGTAATTTCTATTCGTTTCCTTTCGAGAGTTACTGCCAGCCATTGTCACATGCAACCCTGTAAGCTATCGACTCTTGTGGTTGCGTGTACGCCGTTTAATGTTTGCCCGCTACCATTATTAGCTTATAATGGAACTATTATTGTTTTCAGCTGCAGTAATTGTCAGCGGATGACAACGCGCGTTAGACTGTCGCAGAGTTCTGTATAGAATGATTCCACGTAGGAAAAGTGATTAATGGAGGAAACTTAGGGGACGTCTCCGATGAGTCAAATGGGTCAAAAGATGTGAAAAGGTGTAATGATGCTCGTGTCACAGACGAAGGTTAAAATGTGGTCGCCATAGAAATATTAGTTTATTGGTAATTACAAATATTTCCTCAGATTTCACTCTCTCTCTCTCTCTCTCTCTCTCTCTCTCTCTCTACTAGATCTTAATACTTTCTGTCATTATTTTTTATTAACACATATTTTTTCCTTTGAAATGTATTGTTTTTATATCCGTTTTACTTCATGGATTTATTTTCTCAGTTTTTCCTTTTTCTTCTTTTTCTATTTTCTTTCAATCATTTTGCCTCTATCGATATTTGTTTCCGTTCTCTACTTTCATTTATTTTTTCTGTCTTTTTTTATTTATTCATATACGTTTTGTTCTTCCATTTTTTTCCATTTCGTTTCAATTCGTTCATGTCTTCCACTTCTCTGTCTTTTCCATTTCTTTTTCCTCGTGTCGGATTTTTATTTTCTTAGTTAATCTTTTTCATATGTATTTACTCATGCATTCATTAAGCTATTTGTTTGTATATACACTACTTTCTTTCTTTTTTTTTACATTTTCTATTCTTTTAATTACATTTCTCCATTTCCCTTTCTGCGTGTCGTCATTTATTTCCACTCATTTTTTTTACTGTTGGACGCTCTTTCCTTTATTTGTTCCTTTTTTTCGGTCCATACTCATTTATTTAATTAGGCTTCCTTCTTTAAAATGTTATTTTTGTCTTTCTTTCTTATTATTATATTTCCGTATGTATTTATTTATTTCCATTCCTTTATTCTCTGTTCGCTTGTCTTTGCCTTTATTTATTCATGATCGCCCTATTCGTCTATCTGTACTTTCTTTTTCTTTTTTAATTCTTTTGTTTCTGTCAATCGATCTATTTGCGTCTGATTTTTTTCTATGCTTTCCCTCTTTTTGTATTTTCTTTCTGTTTTTCTGAATATTCTAATTCAATTTTTCTTTCGTTTATTTGCATTTTGTATCTCTATTTTACCTCTTTTTCCTTTTTTTCTTTCTTTTCTCTCCATTGATTTTCATTTCTTTTAAATTCATTCTCTTTCACATATGTTCATATTTCTCTATCTCTTGATTGACATATTTTATTCTATTCTTTTTTCAATCTAACTTGTGTGTGTTTTTTAAAACTCTGAATTTGTTCTTGAATTGTTCATTAATATGTCCATATACCTGCATTTCGGTTTCTTTTCTATTCTATTCTATCTCATCTGTTTCTTTTTTTTTGCTTTTTATTTTCTGTTGTTTTTTTTTTATTTTCGTTATTCCATTACTTTTTCCCCTTTTTTTCTTACTTCTTTCTATAATGTTTTTATTCAAATCAGTATTTCTTAAAGTGCTCGTTTTACTTCTTCGCTTTTGATTCAGATCATTGTTTCAAAATCTTTTCCTTACTTTTGTTTCGTTGTGTTTTTCTTATTTTTTTCATTCTTCCATCTTCTACCTTTACCTTATTTTTGTTTTATTTATCTTTCGGAATGGAATTTTTAATTTACTCTTCTTTATTTATTTTTTTCTCTTTTTTTACATGTTTCATTTTATTCCTTCTTTTTCTCTTTCCCTCTGTTTTTCGTTTTTTCGTTCTATCTTCCATTTTTATCATTTACATACCTTTCCACTTATCTTAATTAAGTTTATTTAATTTCTCTGTCTATTTGAATTGTATTTCTTTTTTTCTATTAATTATTTGTTCTTTGTGATTACCATTAATTAATTATTTCATTCTTAATTATGTGTTTATGTGATGTATTTATTTTTGATGTTTCGTTATTTCGTTTTAGTATTTGTGTGTATTTTTTTAAATATATTTTTTATCTGTAGATTTCCCTTATCGTTCGCTTTTTTAATTACTGTATTTGAACTTTCTGTTAGCTTTTTTTCTCGCTTTCTTTTTGTATTTTCTTCTTTTATTTTTTTCTATTGGAGTTTCGCAGGGTTGGTTCGTACTTCTAATCTAGATTATAAAATATATATTCTTAGTCAATACTAAATAATAACATCGGGGTCATATGGGCAACTGCTACCAGCACCACCGGGTTGAAAAATAAAAAAAGAGTTGAACATGTTCAGATATACTGGAATATTCATTGGTACAATTCATACCGCACTGAAGTCGCATGTTTTCATCCAACCAAAGAGTTAGTCGCTGTTTATTAGTAAAACCGATAAATTATATAAGTCGTTAGAGTTTGAAATAAATGACCCCTGACCATATACATGACATATATCATTGCATGAAATATTATGTAGCTCCTTTAAAACTGAAACAGAAACAGTGAGTGAATCCGTAACGTAAACATAGGCCATTAAAACACACTATTTATCTTTATCATGAACCTAAGCCATACACACCCCCTATAAATCAGTAACACAAACATAGACTATATAACCACACTATTAATCCGTATATAAACAGACGTCACATGAACACCAAATTAGTCCTATCGTAAACGTGTGTCATTGAACTACCACATTAAACCATAACATGAACTTACGTCCTATGACTGCCATATTATACGTAAAATGAACACCCGCTACATTAAACTCTGGTAGTCTATAACATGACATTACACCATACGACACCATATGATTAACGTAAAAAATAAACTTACCCACCAAAAACTCTACAATGGTATGTTAAATAAACCTTCGGAACATGACCACCGCATTTATCCGTAAAATTTAAATACGTCACATTAGGCGGGTACTTTACATACGCTACATTACTATCATATTATTCTGTAAAAAAACACTTACACCATGTTGACCATACCAATCAGTAACATGATTGCATGTCGGAAAACCCCCACATTTGTCCTTAACATGAAGTGACGTCGTATGGTACAATATTATTTATTAACATGTACTTGCGACAAGAGGACTACCCATTAGTCAGTAACATTGTTTTACACAATATGACCAGCCTATTTATCGCTATCATGAATCATTCATTTTATCTACAATGAAACTTAAAAGCATTTCATCTACAATGAACCTCATTATATGTAACATTACTTTGGACCACGCTCATATTATTCCGTAACATTTACTAACACTACATAACCTCACTATTCGTCTGTTACATTAATTTACACCACGTGAGAAACTTCTTTATCTGTAATATAAAGTCACACCAATTAATAAGTCATTATTTCATAACATGAACACGACAAACCTACATATAAACAACATGACACATTCAGATATGATTGAAAGTCTGCTGAAAATAAGATGGGGTTATCCTACCGAACATGAAAGTTCCTCACACCTGCCAGTATCTTATATATCTAACAAGTCACCATTCACCCATGCATTGAGTATTACTGCCAAACCTGGCTGGTGCACCAAATACTCTCTCTCTCTCTCTCTCTTTATGTCTCTCTCTCTCTCTCTCTCATGAACAGAGTCCAACAAAGAGTATTTAATCTATTAAGTTCCACTTTGCCTTCGAAACTCCAGCCGTTTTCACATCGCCGCAATGTTGCAGCCTTGCGCTTGTTTTACGAGAACTTCAACAGTATATGCTCTGACTAACTTGCGTCACTTGTGCCCCCTTAATGTAAATTCCCCCAATCCAACGACAATCAGAAAAAAAAATTGATTTTTTTTTTACTGCAGAAGGCCCCAGATGCCAGCAGGCTTTCTACTTTAATAGCTTCTTTACAAGAATCGCTTACCTTTGGAATTCCCCTGCTCTCTATTTCCTCGACTGTACCAACATGCAGAAATTTAAATCTAATAGAAACACGTACCTTGCTGCACAACTATCCAAAAAGGTAGCTCATATATATATATATATATATATATATATATATATATATATATATATATATATATATATATATACATATATATGTACATATATATGTATATATATATGTATATATATATATATATATATATATATATATATATATATATATATATATATATATATATATATATATATATATATATATATATATATAGAGTCTAATTAACAATTGCCCTTGCGTCTCAGTGGCAGTGTGCCTTCTTCGGTGTGAATTCAATAAATACAAAACTGATGATTGTTTTGCGAATCTTCATTCGCTCACAATTATTATTTTGAGTAATGGAAAATTCGTTCTCGGATTCTGCTCTGACAAACGGTGCTGTAGATGATTTTTTGTATTAAAAAAATATGTGAAGACGGCTGTAAGCATTACCACTCTTGTACGGACTCTTTATTTTGGCTAATGAATTAAGGATAATATTACTATATATATATATATATATATATATATATATATATATATATATATATATATATATATATATTTATATGCATGAATATATATATATATGCACAAAGATATATATATATATATATATATATATATATATATATATATATATATATATATCTTGTGTGTGTGGGTGTGTGTGTGCGCGTGTGTGAAATGAAAAACAGAATACAGTTTTAAATACAGGAGAAACACAATAAACGAGAGATGTTACCAGTTTCTTTCGTAGCAACGAACGTCTTCAGAAAAAGTGAAGATTTGAAAACTTGGATTTCGATAGTGCACAGGTATAGGAAAAGGAAAATACCGCACAGCGATATGTGATTTGTCCATGCGAGAAAGTTTGTGCGTTTCTGGTGTGTTTTCCGTTTGTGTTTTTTGACACATTCTGTCTATCACGGCATTTCATTTTCATGACATGTCGTGTATTTTACCCTATATATATATATATATATATATATATATATATATATATATATATATATATATATATATATATATATATATATATATAACTCCTTAAATGATTACGTCATAAGTATATATGATATCTGGGTATATAAACACTATTGAGCATTAACATTTTGTGTGATATGTTTGATTTTGGCTTTATTAGTTGTTTTTGTTGTGAAACATAACAAGGAATCAGTTTTATATACACGTACAACATATTATAATATGCACAACAGTTCGAATATATTGTATTCTTATTTGAAGAGAACGTATAACTTAGCAGTGTGTGTGTGTGCCAATACGAAAAAGGCAACAGAGATAATCATATTAACATAGTTGATTTGGCAGACATTTATCTTCCAGCCTGTAAATTAGAAGAGTCAAAATCAAGGCACAATTCAATTTTCCACCGAGTGGATAATTTTCTCAGATAATGATTTAACAAAACAGCCTATTATATTCCCATTACCGTTAAATCACTCGAAAGTTGTGTAAAGATTATACGATGGTGCTTTCTGTCTCGTCGATCTACAAAATCGACCAGTACTGTTAAACTGTTACATCTTCAGCGAGAATACATCCGATATTTATAGTTTTTTAATAGCCTTCAAATTTGTTATATCTATCTATATATCAATCTATCTCTGTCTGTCTGTCCTTCTATCTCTCTCTCTATATATATATATATACATATATGTATATATATAAATATATATATATTTATATATATATATATATATATTTATATATATATGTGTATATATATATATATATGTATATATATATATTTATTTATTTATATATATATATAACTATATTTTTTTCAAATGTGTTTAGAAGAAAGCAGATATTTATACATATACTTTATATAGACTTTAAAAAATGGTCTACAGAAATCAATTCACATGTCGGTGTTACTAATACAGTCATTGACTTTTATAGATTATTTTAAATATTTATTTAAAGTATATGAATATATATATATATATGTATATATATATATATATATATATATGTATGTATGTAGTATGTAAACATTTAACATTTAACAAGCACATATACTCTGTTGTACCTCAAAAGAATTTCTGTATACGATGAGTGGGTATGGAACAAATGAAAAGAGAATAGCGTGGACATTACGGAAATCCTGGGGAGTCTTATTTACACACAAATAGCCTGACTAAAATATAATTTACTCGGAGTGAAATACAATTGTTATCGAAAAAATCGGAGTGTATAAATCTGTTATTAAATCGTTTTAGATATCTTAGTCAAAATAATAAGAAATTATAATAATAGTGATACTACTACTACTACTACTACTACTACTACTACTAATAATAATGATAATAATAATAATATAACTAATAGTAGTAGCAGTGGTAGTAGGAGTAAACAATGCAGCACACCAGAAACACATCAGAGAAAGAACTGAAGAACAGATGAAAAATCCTACTAATGGAACTTTCTTACAAAAGCAATTCACACAATACGACAAACCACACACTTAATATCATGCAAGTCAATGCCATAAAACTTACGAGTGTAGACTACGAAATACACACCCTTCATAGGTTGCTAACATGAAAAAAAAGTGGCATAATAGAAGCTTAAAAAAACTAACTAAATGAAAACTAAAAGGAAGAATGACGACATGGTTAGTTTCAGTGAAGATGACCCACAATAAGTTTAACATAATAACTTGACTAATAGCTTGGCAAAACGAAACACACATTCGTCAGGAGTGAATGATTATAACAAGTACAAATAGAAATTGAAAATGTAGCCATGCACTCTGACATACTATATTACAGAGAACGACAATTACATCTATACATATAGAAAAAACAATCTGGATAAACGAAAATATCAACATGCCCGGATGCAAAACTAGACCGTAAACCAAATTAACAAATTGGGAAAGACGCTATAATTGTGAGTAAGGTTAAATAGATCATACAACGATGGAAGGCGAAATGCATGGCTGGCAACACCTATATATTTAAAGAAAACAAGAAACATAATGATAGGATCTGACAAAATCTTGACATGTCTGAAGCAATAGGACGATGGGTGATAGAAGCACAAATGAAAAGTCCGAGAATCTTAAAACATGACAATTATATGAAATTGAAATATAAATAAATAAGGAAAAACTCAATACGGCCTTAAAAATGGCTAACTGGAAATTACTTTCCCACCAGGAAATACACATATATTGGTGTTAACAGTAAACATGTCTACACGAAAAAGTAAAACAAAGCGTAGACGATCTGGACATGAACTGCACATACACAAGTAGGTGAATAAAGAACCACATTTATTCTCAAATAAAGCAACTGCAGATCGATTAGCTATTTACAAATAATGTGGGCAGTCTTTACGTCATAACTGAGCTTAAATATAAACTATCCCCTTAATAATTGTAAACTACACCCGTAGTTACAGAGAGTATTCCAGGAACTAATAGGTGGAACACATAAATTATCTACATAGGCGAGAATATCCTCAAAAAGGTGAAATGCATAAAAAAATAACATATCTATGACATAACTCAATTACAACAAAACGTATGACGCAGTCGAATTATGAAGGATGCACAAAATATCTGTCTGAATTATCAACTTAATGAATAAAACATTGGAAACATACAACCACTCTTTTTCCTGGGAGATGCCTTATCACAGGTATTCATTTGCATAACCATGATGTCATTGGGCTATACACTAAGGAAATACCATGCTGGATAAACACATTAAGGACATAAAATAAACTACCTCATATCTATGGATACTTTCAAAATATTTGCAAAGAACAAAACAGAGCAGTAAAAAAAACTAATAAACACAATCAGAACATTAAACTTTGAAATGCACATTGAGTGAAGAATGTGAAATATGCACTTCTTGAGGAATAAAGGAACATTCGAAAATAGTTTAGGGCATAGATCTGCTTCAATGAAAAGTGATGTAATAACATAAACATAAGTGAAACGGAAGATTAGAAGATAATACATGTAAAAAAAGGAATAATCTGTGAGCTGAAATTGTATTATAAAAACTTGATGAAAAGAAAAGAAATCCGTGAGCAGCATCATAAGAAAAAAGCTGGGTTCTTCATGACCGTAGCTACTGTGATACCAATTTATGTAAGAGCAGTGGGGTCTGTTCTGAAAAGCAAACATTTAAAAACTCAAACCAGAAATGCAAATCAAACACACTGATACAACAAAAATTCAATGGAAAACATCTGAGAAGGAGCCGTAGCCATTTCACTTTGATTGGACACAGTGAAGTGCTAAAGATTAATGTAAATAGAATATCACTCTGTCGACAGTTACCTCATTAAAAAGCGTCAGTTTTGTAGCAGGATCGACGAAACGATGGTGACGAACTCATTTATCTATTTAGTTAAAAGATATGCGGAGTTTTGTAATCTTAGAGAAATTTAGCGTCACTGACATTTAGAAGAAATTGAAAGACAGTTACCAACGATAATTAGATGTACAATGATGTTATTTCCAAAAGGAGTCTAAAATAGTGGAAACTACTTAGCATCAAGAGAGACTTATTGTCTTTCAGATTCTGGAGGTACTACATGTTTTTGTTATTGAGCAATCACTGGTAATGACTTGTATGAGATCCCGTGAACAGTAAATAATAATAATAATAATAATAATAATAATAATAATAATAATAATAATAATAATAATAATAATAATAATAATAATAATTAGTATTATTATTATTATTATTATTATTATTATAACACAAATACTCCTAATACAAAACAGATAAACGCATACAAGCAAGGAGACAATATACCATAATAATCAACAAAAAGAAAACTCCTGTCAAATCGTCCCAGACGACCACAGGTTGAATACCAAAGAGACAGAAAAACGAAGCAAATACACTGACATCGCCAGAGAAGTAAAAAAAAATATGGAGTATGAAGAAAGTAAATACAATAGCAATAATTGTAGGAGCATTAGGGCCAGTCCCTAAGAACCTGGAAAAACACTGGGAAAAACTGGAAGCAAAAGGGAGAGCTGGGGCAATACAACGGACGGCAATGGTAAAACACAGCTAGAATATTAAGGACAATCTTATAATGAGGAAGCCGTCCCACATAAGCTACGAAGACTAATCAATCACATGCAAGGTGCAATAGGAAGAAAACAAAATAACATAACGATCACTTAAATAACCCAAGGAACAGAAACTGCAGGAAATGTCATAAACTACATCCCTCCCCTAAAAAATTAGATGACACGAGCCCCGGTTGATACCACACAATACAGTTGAGATGGGTCAAGGAGGATGGAAAGACCGAGGAAGGAGAGTATAACTAGACCTCCACTGGAAAGGTGCGGAGAGCACTGGGATCTTGGGGAGGTTTATTGCCATCCAAATCCCAGAGAAGACCAATGGTCGTTGCTACCGAGAAATCGATAGGAAACGTCTGTTGTGATAACGCCAATTCATTTGCAGTAGATATCGAGAGTGGTTGAGACGGCTAGACATCTGGAGAGACTTGTTGTAACTAAGACTCAAGGGAACACACCTGGTGATTATCAATGAGAAATCACTGACGATGGGGTGCGTAAGAACTCCTAGTCGTTTTCTTCTTCTTTCGTGTGAATCAGATGATTCTGGTCTTGACATTAGTTTCCCTGATGTTTTTCTAGCAAGAAATCTTCCTGGAAAGGCATCGGGTACTTACGGGAAGAACCACGAGAAAGATGCCAACATCCCTAAGTGAAAGTGGTACTGTGGAACTTGGAACACTCAGGTCTTCGGTCTGCGTCGATATCCACTTAACCACCGTCACCTTCCAGAACTCCTAGTGAGTAAACATAATGCTACTACTAAAACTAATAATTATAATAATAATAATAAGAAGAAGAAGAAGAAGTAGAAGAAAAAGAAGAAGAAGAAGAAGAAGAAGACGAAAAAGAATAATAATAATAAGAAGAAGATTAAGAAAAAGAAGAAGAAGAAGAAAACACACATCTACAACAGAAACGACATATAATCATTGTAAGAGCTAAACAGGTAAGCAATATGTTCGTCTTATTTGTTAACCTATTTAATTGTACTAAGATATACCATTTGGAAACAAATCTTCTTGACAGCCCCCTCTCCCTTCAACAAACATAATCAATATAAAAAATATAACACGTCGTATCTTTAAAGTCTCAATTAAAATAAACGCGCGAATATGAGCCTTACACATAAACAACAAATGTAAGTTTTCAATTTGTTTGTTCTTTTTGTTTTGTTTTCTTTTAAAGATGTGTTAATATTTGACTTAGAAAGTCAAAAGTCGGTTTGTCCTATTTAACCCTTTTTTCAATTGTGGCATATATTCCTTTAAAACGAACTGCTCGACATATTAACACCTCTTTTAAATTAAATCGCTACTATATAATGTGAAACACGTGGAATCACTAGCGTCTCAAAGAAAATAAACTTTCGAATATTGGAATAAAGTCCCCTAACAAAATAAACAGGAAATGTAGCTGACTCGTTTATTATGTTCTTTTTATTGTTGTTTTTGCTTCGAACATTTAAAAATGCTAAACACATTTCTTTTAGTTAGCATAGTTTTTAGTGGTACGAATCTATCATCTAAGAAATAAGTCGTCTAGACATTATCCTCCTCTTAAATTAAACGACCAATATTTAAAGGTAAACACATTCAATCGCTAAAGTCTCAATAAAAATAAACGCTCAAAGACGAAACTAAAATCTGCTAATAAAATAAACAGGAAGTATTAGTCATTTTTCCTAGGCGCTCCATAATCTGTATTTATATCTGCGTTTCTACGCTTGACTTGTAGTGTCTAGTTGTATTTCGTTTCGTTGCAAATGCCCCGCTTTCCTTATGTGTGTGTTCAGTGCCCATTATATCTCATTTATGTAAGAGATTAACATTATGTCTGTGACAGTATCACGGTTTAATTATAACTGGTCATGGTGTTGCCATATACACCAAACCTGAAATATAAAGCAACAGATAAAGTAAAGCCGAGTGTCTAATTTCTGGTTAAAGAATGTCACAAACCAGAACAGGTAAGAAGAAATGACGAATACAGCAAACCAAAGTGTACTCCTAGTATGGAATAGATCCCAAATGAATACTCTTGTGGCTGAATTCTATTACAAAATAAAACAAATACAGGCAGACAGACAACATACACATATGAAGATTCTATACCTTATGTCTACTGAATACAATGCACTTAAACACCGGAATAGGAGGTGACGGTGGTTTAGTGGATATCGACACGGACTGAAGACCTGGGTATTCCAAGTTCGAATCCAGTCGGTTCCACAGTATCACTGTTGGCAACCTTCTCGTGGTCCTTTCACGTATATACCCGATGTCTTTCCAGAACGATTTCTAACTAGAAAAACATCGGGGAAACTAATGCCAACATCTGAATCATCTGATTCACAGGAAAGAAAAAGAAGAAGAAATAGTGGGTTGTAGTGAATGCAATCAACTTACTTAACAGATTATTTTCCTCATAAATAGAACTAATTTGAACAAAATGAAAGTTACGTAATGTAACAAAATTAAAGGAAACATTCGAAGTGGACCACCACAGTTTGAAATCCGAGACAACATACGCATAGAATATTAAGATACGTATAACTGGAAGATAACAGAACTCACTAACGTAGAAGCAGCAAAAGTTGGAGACATAAAATTAATTATGAAAAATACCACAACGAAACTCCGATCCCTAAAGAAGCTAGAATATAAGAAATGACCATTTTAAACAGAATAGGTGACCAGATTATACATACACATATACACACACACTATTACAAAATAAAATGTCGTTATCTATGCCGTGGCTACGCCAGTAATTACAAAGCTAACAACAAAAATGAAAACTCTGTTAATAGTATGGACTGAAAAGTCAAGGAAGGAAGACATATTCGAAACGATTCCAACAAACTACAAAATAAATTTATAGTTGTGAAGAAAACGATGGAGAAGGAAAAGTATGGAAGCTACAAATATTATTGATCGGAAAACAATATAGCACTAAAACAAAGTATGCTGGCAGAAGAGGGCCGACTGAGGAGATACAGATCAAAATTTGAACATTACAAATAAAATAAGGTATTTTTAAAACTACATACACAATTTTTACTTAAATTTAACCCGACGCAGAGCAATACCACGACAATTTGACCCGAGAGAAACAAAACAATTATGGGGAAGTATATAGGAAAAACAGCAATACGATAACAGCAATACCGAAAAGCTCAAAAACGTTAATACAAAAGTATTAAATAATTTGCTGAATAAAATAATTTGCTCATGAAAAAAAAAACGAGCGAAAAGTCTTACCACTCCCTTGAAAACTGTAGACACTTTCCGGAGAACTTAAAGGATGCCGAAAAGTTGACAAGTTTAACACATTACGTGTTAAGTATCGACGAACACACACTAATAGGATACAAAAAGTAGAAAGCTAAACATAGCTATGGCATGCATCGGCTACAAGAAATAAGATGACAATCCAATTGTACAATATAAATAGAAAATTATCATATGTAGGCAGTTGAATTGAAACCTGGCGACTTGAACTGACTGAAGAAATATATAAGAACAAATAGCTATCAAGTGATACTCTGTATGACCACTTCTTTTTATTATAGCTACTCATTATTATGCTACTCAGGAAAAAAAAACTCAAGAGCGCTACTGCCGGATAATAATTCACAGACACAAAATATAAAAATAAATTACCTAATGTATATGAACGACTTTAACCCATTTATAACAACAATAAGGAGAGTAGAAACTCCATCATATCCAACCAGAATATTCAGCGAGGACATTGAAATAAAATGTGTATTACTTGAGATAAAAAGATGACCATTTGAAACAGGGTTCGGCAAATAACTGCCCAACCGGTAGACGATATTTGTGCTAAGAGAATATGGAACCGACATGTATCCAAAACATCAAGGTTTGAAGGACATCGAATCAACAGAAATGAAATATAAGCTTTGATCAGAATACGTGAGAAGAAGAGGAGAACTACTTGAACCGAAATTATACAGTAGAAACATAAACAAAATCAAGCTTCAGGTTACTTCCCCTAATAATATAAAATACACCCTTCATAGCCTGCGCAAAAGAAAGACTCAGTAACCAGGACAAAAGAACTAAAAAAATAATGATCACACATTGTGCACTATACTCTAAGGATGATACTGATCAACTTAATGTAAAAACAAAAGAAGCGACAAAGAAGACTGAACAGCAAAGCAAACTGCGTTGCTGATACAGTGAAACAACTATGGAACCACTTGAACTAAAGCAGAGATACCGGATTACAGCTGCAAAAGGTATAAGCAAAATGAATAAAGAGCAGTCACCCCGGAAACAAAATGGCGACCAAAGCCAACTGGGCAGAGAAGATGCTAGATGGACGATGTATAATACTAACCAAAGAAGACACGTTAAAAAACGCATTGATATGGCTATGGAAAAACACTAAAGTAATGAATGCATCAAACTAGCACATACAATAATAAAAGAAGCATTATTCTGTCGGTAAGGTCATACAGAGAATTCTGCTAACGTCTGCACATTTAACATGCATACAAATGGTAGACATAAATCAATGACAATAGTGGAAAACTTAAATCATTACATACTCTGCGACATGAAAGTACAAATAAACATCATCATCTTAACTCCTTGCTAAGATGATGATTTTTATTTGTACTTGTTATGACGTTGTCATAATAAACAAGGCTGTAAACACGTGTCAAATCATAGATGTAGCTGGCATTACATGTCACACGGTACACATGAAGGAAGGAGATAGGCTAAACAACTGAAAGGAATATAACACATATAGACAGTTACTTTACGCCCAATAAGTATAGTAGTGCAAGAAACAGGTCCAAACATCCTAGTAAAAGTCGAGAGGAGATTTAAATTAAAGAGAAGATTGAAATCATACAATACATAGTACTGAAGGAATTGTAATATTAATGAGGAATTTACGATAACCCACATAAAGTGTTAACACCACGTACCATAGGTTAGTTTAAAGACATAAAAAAGAGCTAAAAAACATTACACAAACTAACAGTTGAAATGAAATTGCAAGAAAGTCTATAACTAAACATAACCCAATAAAAAACAACGTGGTTGCACAATTAAGACAGAAAATAAAACGATACGAGTCGTACTAGAATACTAAAGAGTTTTATTGCAACTCACATTCAAGAGAATTGTGAGCGCAGATATAAAGCAATGACAACACAGTTGTTTCAAAAAACGCAACGAATGAAAACAAAATTAAGATATCTCTTCGTTGAGAGAGGGGGACAAGCCAAAGATAAACAAACACTGAGAATTGAATGTAAAAAAAATAATGATTTGAGAGCTTTTAATAGTAGATGCCTTTATAACTATATTTTTTCAACTGAACTTTGAGAATGTAATATTTTTGTAGGGGTGGCCATTGGGTTTCGATTCTGGTTTTAATAAGACGTATTCCTATTTTTAAATGGTATATATAAAGTTTAGAAAAATGACGTAAACTATATGTTTATTGTATAAATAAAATAAATACTTCATATTAATATTCCGTTATTTATAAACAAATAGTGAAAGTTCCATTACGATCGGATATTGATCTGATTTTAAATCAATTATTTTAGCAACAATCAGGGGTATTACATTTTTGGTTAAATATATTTTAATTTCATTCCTCGTCCCTGATTACACCCACGTTAAACAATAATAATAATAATAATAATAATAATAATAATAATAATAATAATAATAATAATAACAATAACAATAATGCTTCTGCTGCTGCTGTTGCTGATGATGATGGTGATGATGGTGATGGTGGTGATGATGATGATGATGATGATGATGATGATGATGATGATGATGATGATGATGATGATGACAAAACCACAACGATAACAATAATAATAACAATAATAATAATAATGATAACAATAATAATAAAGACAGTAATCGAAAACAATGCTTACGTGTCCGTATCTCTGAGAAAGTACCGAATTTGCACAAGAAAGAAATTCGATACAAAAGTATGGTAATGACGGTCAAATGAAAACATGGATAGTAAAGAAACAAAGAAAATATGAAAAATGAACGGAAAATTTCAAGAGAGTAGAGAGAAAGAAGGAATGAATGAAAAGTAATATTAAGAGGCGGTATTGTTGCTATCAAAGATACAAGAAATATTTTGAAGATTGCGTGTCAAAGAAATCAAATTGATTGGAAAGACAGGGATAGAGAGAGAGAGAGAGAGAAAGAGAGAGAGAGAGAGAGAAAGATTAAAGACAAGAGGAGATTTATAATAACTGATAGTGTGAAATAGACATCTCTATCTATCGATCGATCGATATATCGGTCGATCTATGTATTATTATACAACAGCTGAGTTGATCAATGTTTTCCCGATGTGATTTTATTCACATAATACATTCTACCATATTCCAAAGATTTGTAAGTGTTGTAGACCCGTGCTAGGGGTCACAAAGAAATAAACCACAAATAGTTACAGGGTTAAAATATAACAATGTATTTATCATACAGCAATACAGCACGCCACTAATGTGGTAGGAGATGAACGGGTTCATAACATGCGGTAAAACATGGTATGAACGTCTCTCCTGAGTCTCTGCAACAAGTAATATTTATTATACCTGGTTGATACCATCAGTTCTCCAATAGGGGTGATTTGTACCCCACAACAGTAAATTTCTTATGTTATTAAAACTAATTCCATTTCAATTTTTAAAATTAACTGTAAATTACAATCATCTCATCAAGTGGCACATCTTGGACTAAGTGTGTCTCTATCTATGTTTTACTATCGCATTAACCTTGTTTGACCGGTGCTCTTATTTTTACTCCATTTATAAGTCACGCTCTATCTCGACCACACTTTCCCGTTCTCTTTCTTTCTGTATTATCATCCAAAGGTAATACAGAGGGTGCGAAAATGATTGGAATAGTCCATGACAAACAAAGTTAAACGGTGATTGAATAGGAACAGATGGAAGAACAGAGAAATACAGGGGTGTATAGCGAGCAGGAAGAGGCTGATTTTTAATTGTATTTCAATGTTTTATATTATTTTTATTTAACTGGATTTGAAAACTGTTTTTCTTTATTAAGCAATTATACGCGGGCCCAATGGGTGGGCCAATGGGCCACACTCGTTTGGTATACATATGTATATATATTGAGATAGAAACTATGATAAATACATGACTAGAAGGAAAGGTCTAATTTTTACGGCTCTGTTTGGATTATATAGAAGCATTAGTGCGTTTTATTACAACAAAAAAGCATCGTTTTGTTTCACCATTTTTTGAATATTTAACGTCATTCCGATGACGTCGATTTAATTTGTATAGCTTTATCTGTATCATTATCGTTTATTTTAGATCATCAAATTTAAAACGTTAGTAAAGACGTTTAAATTTCACTTGAAAATAAATCATTACAATAACTATAACAACAATCACTTCGTTTGTTCTGCATATGTCATCGAAAAATTAAACAAGTATGAATAAACATCATTAAAGATGCTATTTCCACTACTTAAATCCGCGTTATATACTCCGGGTCGTTGGTGCTTAAACTATCACCCTACTAGGATTCGCATCATTGTGGAAGGTGGTGTAGGCCCCCATAAAAACAAACTCTGTACCAATGTGGATGAGCTGTATAAAACCAACGCCAACCTACGCACACCTAGCTATGATCAAATAGCGTCGCCAACCTACAAAGTCTAGCGTGGCGACCAAGACACCACCCCATGAATGTCAGACATCAACAAAATGCGTTCCTCAATTTTCAGCAGTTGTGGAGTAACAAGTGAATGTAGCAAGATGATTGACAATATAACAAAGGGTGATATAAATCCATAAGTTTAAACAGACTACCATTGGAGTTGAACTATTGAAACATACACATTCAGGACCGTATATTCAGACACGCAAATAGAATGATTGGAGGATGAGCTGCCCAGAATAAAGGCTGATATCATCGGTACTAGCGAAATCAGAATCAAGGAAGAAAGGTGCATAACCCTCAACAAAAGTGGTCATAACATATACTACAAAGGTGGAGATACTGTCACCGTGGCGTTTGTTTTGTGAGACACAAGAACATCACAGGCAAAGTAACCAACTTTTAAAAAATTCAGTTAAAGTAGCCTAAATAACGATAAAGATCAGTGCCAGATAACATGTCATATAAGCATACCTCCCAACAACCAGCCACACAGACGATAAAGTCGAACCAACTTATGAGGAAATCGACGACCTTATTACAAACAACAGAAGCCATTATGAGATGATATTATTGTCATAAGCAACACACCTCAATAATTAAAAAAGATTCTTAAAGGCATCAGCTAAGCTAGCAAAATAATGGGCCTTGAAATGCACACTGGAAGAAATAAGTTCCTGTTCAATAAATATGCCACAAAACAACCAGGCATATGAACGGTCAAAATGTTGAGATAGTTGACAACTATGTATACTTAGAGAAGATTGTAAGAAGCAACGCTGATATCGTGCCTGAAATTAAACGGTCAATTGCGATATGATGTACTTGCTTTTCTAAAGTAGACAACATCATGAAAAATAGAAAGTGTAGTATGAATATTAAACGGAAAATGTTTAATGAATACATTATACCTGTTATGAAATAGGGTATACAAATATGGGCACCTTATAATGCTCTAAAAGAAAGGCTAAGTATGGCACAATGAAAACATCGAAACACATTATGCTCGGCACCAGTCTACAAGAGAGAAAAATAAACAATTGAATCAGGCATTAAACTGGTGTAAACGACATAATCACCAGAATTCGAACGGTTAAACATAGATTTGCAGATCACCTCTATACAGACAACAGGTGTCCACTTAGATCAACAGAATTGAACCTGAGTATAGGGAAAATACAAAGAATAACGCCAGAAACCCACTGGAGAGACAATATCGACAGTCAAATTGGTCCTACATGGGCACACTTAGCTAGGGGCAAAAACCGTTATCAAACCGAGATCAAATACCGTAATAATGATAATAAGAAAGAAAAGAAAGAACAATAGACGATATAACCAAATAGATAACTAAATGAACGAAGTATATGATATTTGTATTCAAAGCAACATTTGTCTTCTTTCAAATTACATATTATACCCTCGATCCAATAATTCCATGTACTTATCCTTGATTACGTTGCGTGTGGCGTTGCAGGTGAGTGTGCAGTGGCACACAAATTAGTGGTTGGCATACGATCACATTAACACTATCTCCCGTTTTTTTTCTTATTTCTCAGTACTAGGCTTTAAAATGAGTGTTTGGATAATACAATCAAAAAGTTGCCCCCGGTCATCATCAAAAATGTTCACACAACAACACAGATACCATAGACAAACAAGGAGAATAGCTTTAAATGCATCACCAGAATATCCTCACTAAAGTCCACTTATTCCTTGCCGTAGTAGAGGAAGTGGCAACGTGGTATTGTAAGATCTACCCGACGAATAGGGCGCTAGTGAACATTCAGATGATATCGGCATCAGAATATTCCGCCTCTACTCATGCGAAGTGGCAAGCAAATACATTGTATGTTGCGGAACCGCAAATCCAAGAAGTGAGAGAGTAAACGTTTCTCTTGTGCCGTTGCTTTGTGTGTTCTAAGTCAAGTCTTCCCCGACTCTGCATGCATCGCTGATTTTTACTGTTCTCAGGGGTTAAAAAATGCTTGCGACCAACGAGGATGATTTCTTGCAGACTAGACAATCATGAGGCACAATTTTCGTTAGCTCTATTGAAGATTCGACCTCATTAGAACCAACCCTCAAAACGCATTTTGCATTCTTTTTTTTATCCATTGTTTCATTTAACTTTTTAACAAAAGTTAAAAAAGTAAATTAAAAAGTGAAAAAAATAGATGTATATATACAGTTGGAAAATAAATAAAACCTCAAGAAGAAAGTAAAAAAAAAACCTAATATTCTGATGTATTAGCATGATACGAATTATTTTACCCACTATATTATTTTGTTGGAGTTGAGAAGCTCCATGGCTTCAGTGACAAACACTCAGCTGTATGAGAACGGGAATCAAAAGTTGATAAGACTAGATAGGACTGCAAAACTGACAAAACCATCTGCGAATGTGGGGTGGAAGACATTAAGATGCACCACAACATTGTCTGCCCTCTGTTGCCCAACCGGTGCAGCTTGAAATATCTTACATAATACAGCAATAATGTGAAAGACTGCGTAAAACGTAAGAAACTGTTGGATGACTACATGCTCCTAAGACACGCAAAGAATAAGAAGTAGCCCTTATCCTCGAGTGGGTGTAAGCCTTGATAAATGGTGATCATTTTCATTAGTAAATAAATGAGACAGCCCTATCGATAGAAAATGCTTTTTTTAAAGATGCGAAGCCACCTTTGAAAACGTTCGTTGTAAAAAAAAATGGCAAGCTTCTTACGAGATGGAAAAGGAAAGAAATGAACAATCAACGCTGTGAAAGGGAAGACAGAAGAAAAAGACAAATAAAGCCACATATAGAGACACATACACAAAAACAAGAGACCGATAGATACAGAGATGACGCAGTTTACGCCTAATCAAATGAGTTATATCTTAAGAGTTCCTTCTCCTACCCTGAATTTGCAAGTGTCGGGAAAGGGTATGGAGGACGGCCAGCGCAAAATGGCGTCAAACAGAACTGGCAATTGAAAAGAGTATTTGTTGCTGTAAAATTGCCTGATCTCATTAGGGCGGTGGAAGCTTCGCTTGATTTCTTGCTTAGTTGGTTGAAATTCCTACCAACTCCTCTGGGAAATTTCGCTAATCAGGCTTGGTTCGTCTGCAGGTGATTGGATAACGGGACTGGCAACGTCCCCCGAGGTTGATTATAGAATTATCGCGCGGCAGTGAAAAAAGCGTCGTGGAAGCAACAACAAAGTAGAGGAAAGGCAAATGAAAAAATGAATGCATGCATAGAAATGTAAACGGAGAGAGAGCCAGAGAGGGAGAGAGAGAGAGAGAGCGAGAGAGAGAGAGAGAGACAGAGACAGAGAAAGAAAGAGGGGATAAACAGTAGCAAAGACAGCGAGAAAAGCAGTAAGGCAGACAGACGATCGAACAATCGGAGGGAAAAGCAAAGTGATGTAATATGAATATGCTGGAAATGAAGTATCAATCCATATATATATATATATATATATATATATATATATATATATATATATATATAAATATATATATATTAATATATATATATATATATAATATATATAATATGTATTTATATAATATATAATATTTATAATATATATATATATATATATATATAGATATATATATATATATATATATATATATATATATAAAGTGGTGTACTAAAAGCGAACTTTTAGGAAAGATAAAACCTATTGTGAAAAGTATACAGCTCAATATCCAGGATAGAGCAGGTAGATATGAAGAAGAATGGAATGGAATTAGAGAAGCAAAAGCCAAATCAAATTTCAATTCAATTGCTCAGAGAAAGGTATATTCCGCAAAAAATTTGAATAAATTGCCTTTTCGCGGAATATACCTTGCTCTAAGCAATTGAATTGAACTTTGATTTGGCTTTTGCTTCTCTAATTCCTTTCCGTTCTTCTTCATATATATATATATATATATATATATATATATATATATATATATATATATATATATATATATATATATATATTCAAATGACATTCTAAATTATTTTGATATTCCAATGATAACATATGTTTCAGGAACACACTGTTAACTCACCACGCACGACTAAATATATAAAATATCAAATCAAAGAAATAATCGGTGGTAAGTCATACTAATGCATGATGTCTATTAAATCGAAATATATACTTGTGAACTCTGGCCAACTCTCTTACCATGGATTGCACTATATACACACACATACGTATGCAACTATATATATATATATATATATATATATATATATATATAGAATTATAAAAAGAAAAACTATACACACATTAAGGTTGTACACATAATAACTTATTTCGACCCCTTCAATTAGGTCTCCTCAGATGTATAGACAACCACGTCAAACCCCCCCCCCTTTTTTTTTTTTCTTTTTTTTTCTATTACTTAATGCGTTATCGTATATGTGTTTGCTAGTCTCAAAGATATTTTTATTTGATGAGAGTTTGTTAATTCTGGTGTTAATAGTTGTAGGAATTTGTTTTATAATACATTTGGGGTGATTGGATTT
This sequence comes from Sepiola atlantica, assembly GCA_963556195.1. Taxonomy (NCBI): domain Eukaryota; kingdom Metazoa; phylum Mollusca; class Cephalopoda; order Sepiida; family Sepiolidae; genus Sepiola; species Sepiola atlantica. The sequence continues at coordinate 30,138,553 of OY744524.1, read as the reverse complement.
AGTGTTAATGTATAATGGGGTATGATTATCTTTATGGAAAGGTTGAAAAGTTCCCTCGTTTAAGTTTAGCGTAATGTCTAGAAAATTTACCTCGTTGCAATTGGGGGTCACTTCAATCCTCAAACCTAAATATTTAAAAGCCTTATTTAGTTTATATATATATATATATATATATATATATATATATATATATATATATATGTTTGAATATAAGAAACAACTCATGTGTAGATATGATTTTGTAGATCCGTTCAATAGTCCGAATAGGGATCTTAGTTTCGGAGGGGAATTGGCTGATGAATTTGCCATAGTTTAGATTATGATGTTTATCAGATCCTTATTCGGACTATATAAACTATCTACCAAAGGATATCTAGACATGAGTTGTCGCTTATATTCAACAATAGTTGCATTCAAGAAAAGATGCTGCCTAGATATACACAGCCACCTATATATATATATATATATATATATATATATATATATATATATATATATATATATATATATATATATATATATTATATATTTATTTTATTTGTATATATATTATACACTCACAGACACACACATAAATTCACACATACATAAACAGTCTTCTAATTAGATCAGTTAAGCTGATCAATATAGTCAGTTCAACGGATGTCGACCGAGGTAGGAATCATGTTTCGAGATTCAGCGCAAATTATACATTACACTAACATTATTTAGAAATTATTTTTAAATAAGCGGCAAAGTTGTGCATTTCGAAATACATCGGGCGGGTGTATTTAAAAATATACCGATATATATATATATATATATATATATATATATATATATATATATATATATATATATATATATATATATAATGTGGCTCTCCGCACATACGCATACATAGGCATACACATCTAATCACCCACACACATACACTTACCAATTCCACATTTTATACCTTATTGTAATTTGGATTGATTTAAGCATGAGTACAAACTTAGCAATGTACTTCGCAAACCAACCGGTACAATACACCATTTACATTATCTTCGCTGGTGTGTATGCATCTAAATACAATATTTTCTACTCATCCTTCGTGTATACACATAATCACATCCTCACATAGTACGCATTAAACTAAGCACGTACGTTCACACGGTGACCCATACCTCGGAAACATATCGTGTGATACACAGAATAAATTAAAAGCATTTTAGCAAAATAGGATATACCAAGAACATTTTATAAACTTAGTAAACAAGAATACAACAACATAATTAGGAAAAAAGCTAACAACGAATAGGATTGTCCTACTCGAAATAATTAAGCCAATAAAGAATTATCGATAAATTACAGAAAGGCAAGAGTGTGAGTAAAATTAAATAAAACAAAGCGTAAATTTTACTTAAGTACCACAAAACGGGCGTCAATACAAACTATTGCACTAGACGAAAAGACACCAACTTATCAAAAAACACCCCTACAAGTATACTGTATATATATATATATATATATATATATATATATATATATATATATATATATGTGTGTGTGTGTGTGTGTGTGTGTGAGTGTGTATTAGCAAGACTCCGATAAATTTTGTTAAGTTAAGAGGGAAAGCGTGCGGAGCCAAAAGTGGCTCTGTAAACTGGGTTCGCGCGTTGTGAGCTTTTATTCAAGGCTCTTTTTAGAATGTCCACAAAACGCTCCTCCGGACCGTTTAACGAAAGATCATATGGTGGAGTCGCAATGTGTCTGATCTGGAAAATCTCACAGAACTCTTATAAGTCAGAGGACTGACAAAGCAATCGACTACTCCGAAACTTGTGCGCAATTCGTACAGGAAGTGTGTTGTAAAGTCCGTAGTAGGATTTTTATAAGGTCGCTCTGTGTTTGGCGACCGGCTATGATATGAGATGTCTTAGAAACCAAGGCACAACCTTCATACGTATTTAAGATGTTCGTAATGCCCTGATCTTTTTTAGGCCAATACACGAAGCTGCCATTCAAACGTTTCATTCTATTAGTCCAAGGATGGGCAATGTGAAAATTCTTAATAATTATCTTCTGTAATTTTTTTGGAAGGACGACTCTCTCGTTGTAAAGGAGTATATCGTCGCATCATGCACAACTGTCTGCAAAATGTTAGCTTTTATCAGCCATTTCAGTTTTTGTACTGATGATGTATTCATCATTAGAGGCGTTCTTTTATAATTTCATGTTGAGTCACCAGGAGCTCGCTTACTGTGTTGAATAACGCGACTGTTATCTTCCCTTCGGCGCGCAGGGAAGCAATCATGGTGACTTGAAGTACCCATCTCTCTCCGTCTCGGCACTAGTTAAGACTATCAATCTGCGTGGTAGATCTTTGTTATGGTAAATAGTCCATTTCAAAAATATAATTAAGTAAAATTGTTTCCCATCTGTGTAGTCTATTCGCCGTATACACAGGCAGGCATTTCGTAAAGCCTCCTTCTCATTTTGGTAGTACATCTTCTTTGCGGGAAGCAGTGTTATTGATGCATACGCGATGGGTTTATGCGTTTCATCCGACATTACATTAAGAATACCCGCTTCTAATCTGTAGTAACTAGCGTCGCTAGACATTAGTATGTCTAAGTATGTGTCGTAATGTGTATAGAATAAATCTAACGCCAGCATTTCAATTGTTTTGTCGAATACCTCCTGCGAACACTCCCACCCCTTTTATTTTTTTACTAAAGCATTCAGGGGAACATGGAGGTTATTCATCCTTAGAATAGAAGCAGGTTAGTAATTTTCCAGTCCCAGGAAGCTATGTAGTGCTATTATCCTTTTTGGGTGCCGGTATGTTCTTAATTGCGGTGGCTCGCTCTGAGTCTGGTTTCTGCCGTCCTTGTCTATTACATGACCAAGATATTTGATGTCTTCTAAGAAAATCACAGTTTCCTTCTTTAAACCTGTAGTTGTGGATTTGCGAAAACACTTTGTTGACACTTACACGGTGCTGTGCTGTGCTACGTGTTTACTCTTGATTAGGATGTCGTCAAGGTATGCAATAGCAAAAGAAAGTTTGCCTAACACTGTATTCATCACTAACTGTAAAATCGTAGAAGCCACCTTGAACCCCGAAAGCAAACCTTCTGTACTTTTATAACCTTCGATGCGTATTCATACATAGCAGTGTAGAACACTCTTCATATGTGTATTTGGAAGTCCGCTGCACTATGATCTATTTGTGAAAAAACATCTGCCTTCATTTAATTTTAAGAAAACTTCCTCCGGGCTATGCAGTGGGTAGCGATAATCATTTAGTGCTACATTTCATCTCGTTGAAAGATCTGGACACACGCGGATTTCTACCCACTGACTGTATTGCACTTTTGATAAGATGCCGGTCGTCACCAGTCAGTCACATTCCTTATTTATTTTGTCTACTGGGGGAAAAGACACATTTCTGTTTTTTGTTAAATACTGGTTGAATTTCTTGTTTAGTTAAAATTTGAGCCCATATTTGTGCATTAACACATATCGAAAGAAAAAAAAACTTCAGGAAAAGTTTTTTCAAAACAAACTTGTGTTTTTCTGACTCGGTCGTCCAACTCTCTATTATTTGGTAAAACGTATTTCATGGTAACTCCCATAAATTGAACGTTTACATCCAGTCAGTGCCAAAAATAGTTATTACTGTTTTTTAACACAAGTATTTTAAATGTTTGGCAGTTCCTATTAGGGTTCTGTTTGTAATTATCTCACCCTCAAATGTAATTTACTAGTCGCTGTACTGGCTATTTTGTTGGGTCTTAACAGCGGGGGTCTATTCAAACTCCTCCACGTATGTAGGTGTATTATTTACACGTCTGAGCCCGAATCTAATTGTAGTTTTACATTCTTATCCATAAATTTCACGTGGACATATTTCCTCATATTAATGCAGTCCTGCTCATTTGCCACCTGTGGCTTGAACCCGCGTGTTATTTCCAATATTCGTTCGAAAATGTGAACTTTTGTGTCTAACTTATTACACTTCAGACAAGTCTTTACACGACATAGACAGTTTATGAACAAATGTAGGCGACCAGTGCGAAAACAAGGGCTCAACGGTAATTTATCATGTGTTATAGGGTTGTTTCTTTCTAGGCAAAGGCGCGAAAATACCTTTTTTGTTTTGAATTATTTTCGAATGAGAGCTGAACTTCGATGTTTGACTACTTTTCTAGTGTTTGCAATGCACGACTCTTCGATGTACTTCGAAACCTCTGGCGCTCTTTAACTACGTTCTCTAGCGTTAAGTTCGGTTCTATTTTCTAATTTATTAAGAACCGTTCGTCTTATCTCAGCGTATTTTCCGGATACCAATCCTTGTACGAAAATAAGGTTTTTAAAATGATCAGCTAAGTTCAACTTATTTAAAGTTGTCGCAGTGTTAATTGAAGACTCATGTCCCCGTTGAATAATCTTCGTTGTCTTCTTTTACCAGGTTTAAACACTTCCAGCGTTTGTGGAACACAAAAGTATTGGTGCTAAATAATTCAGGTAAAATATTTACATCTTTAGCAAAAGTCAAATCGCTCGTTTGTCAGCGCAAAATAAAATCCACGAACTTAGTATTTCAAAATGTGTCTTATTTTTCGAGCAGTAAACGTATCTGTTTAGAATCTGCCCAATATTCACAATCTATATGGTATTGATCCTAATATATTATAAAATAGGAAGCACAGCTTCGATCTTACTCTAGGTGATGAGTGAAAACGTCAATTGCGCTTTTAACATCATTCTGCGAGAATCCATTATCGTTTTCGTTACTTTGACCCCTAATCGATATGTTTCCATCAATATTTCAATGCTTTCCTCGGATTTTTTTTTTGGTTTAGTAGAACCTGTTGAAATGATTATTCATTTTTGTTTAAGTCTTTGATTTTTTTTAGAAATCTTTCTTCTGTTTTCTCTTCCAGTAACATGTTATACATCACCAGTTCTGTTATTGTTGCTTTAAAGTCTTCCATATTTAAAAGGTTCTCTTTTATAATACGATGTTAATAATATGTCTGTTTAGAAAACGGCTCTTAGAAAGTTGTTTCTGTCAGAGTACGTTTTCTAAACGTAATCTGAGTTGTAAAAGGAATATAAACTATTTTCTTTTTCCTCGAAAAACAAATCAGCTTGTTGTTGTTAGTACGGTTTTAACGTAGCCGTGAAATTTTCGGTTGGCACTTTATTCAACAGAGAAGAAGAACATACGCGTTTTTTTCTTCTTTCGGCAGTCGTAAACGTTTCTCTTTTAGAGAGAAAATACATCATCTGTTCATTTTTTTTACTAAAGATTAACAATTGTGCCGGAATAGCAATAAAAAAGTCACTGATGTTTCTTCAAATGAGAGTAAACATCGCTGGTCTTTACGTGTTTTATGTTCATCGATAAAAGACAGTTCTTCGACCAAGGACGTTGTATATTGAATTTTGTCGTTGATTTTTCCACGTTTTCCTGTTTTAAGGTTCTTCGAAATAACCTTAATTTCCTTTGTTGGCAGTTGTGGTGTCCATGTTTAGGTTCTCCAGAATAATTTTAGTGTAACAACGTCGTCAGTCGTTGTGGTAGTGTTAGTTCGAAATCACACGGCATCGGTTGTTGTGTTGTCCTTTTTTAAAGGGTTCTCAAGAAAAATATGTAATGTTGCAGTTGTCTACCGTTTTTGTTTTAATATATCGTTGCCAGTCGGTGTGTCCTGTTTTGTATCCGGAATTAAACACGAACACGGGGTTTAGAAAACACAAGTATATTAAAGAAAAGGATAATACAAGAGATACACAATCTCAACTGCCAGTATAGACTGGAGATTACTCAAAACTGATAAGCATATGTTTCCAGTATTTCTTTTCAATAGCATATTCCAAAGTCCGTTATAGGTCCAGTACCATAACAGAAAAAAACATTCCATATACAATCAAAAACACTTTAAAAAATAGTTACTGTTCATTTCAAGCACAATATTTACATAATATACAAACTATCTCCGATGTCCATCAGGGGCGTCATCAGTGTATACACATTTTCTAATGAGGTTGAGAAAGTTATAATGATCCAACATAGAAAAATATTAAATGCATCACACAGTCATTATCCTAATACATAATTTATTTTACCAAACAATTGTCCTAAGGGAAAACGTATTCAACGTTATGTTTTACATAAAGTGTCATGTCGTAATATAGGTATGATATCTGCTTTGCTCTCTTGCTTACAGTGTTCATATTCAATCGATACAAAGTCGAGACCACCATTCTACAATGTTAACATTACGAACATCTTCTATATTAATACCAGTATGCCATTAGTTCTTTCTGATTGTTTTCTAACTATTATTATATCTCCATTATTATAGTTATCACCTATGCTTATTATCATTCAAAAATATTAATAAAACTACGTAGTTCAATTATCTTGTAACACATTATTTTAAGTATAAGTTTATTTCCGTATTTATTCCCCGCATACTCCTACGACAAAAAACATTTTCGTTAAGTCATATCCGTTTTCTTACATAGCAAGTTGTCAATTTCATATACATGAACTTCTGGTAAAATTAAGAAAATCTTCTATATTAATTCGATGATGCCATTAATTATTACACATTCTAACAATTATTACATCTTCATTATTATACTTATCATCTATACTTATTATAATGCAAAACATATAAATAAAACTACGTACTTCAATTATTTTTTAACTCATTATTTTAAGTATAAGTGTATATTTACTCCTCGTATTCTCATACGGCAAAAAATATTTTCGTTAAGTAATATCCGTCTCCTATCATAAGAATCAGCTATTATTTATATTAAATTGTTTTTGTTTCATCATCCTTTATTTTAACTGCGATTTTAGCCTAAAAAATACATATATAATTTCTTTAATCTAAAATTATAATCAAGTACGTAATCTCAAATGTGTTTAGCTATTATTACTCGTAAAGCTTTGGTTTGTATTTTTATTTTTGATTATCTGTTCATAATTGAAATCTATATGATTTTGAAAGCTATATTATCAGAAAATTAATGTTCATTTATATTTTACACAATTGATTATAAAAAATCGATAAGTTTCAGATGAATAACATCTTTAAAAAAGTGAGTGTTTACTTTCGTATTCACAAATGTTCCACGTGTGTTCTATTATTAGTTATAGTTATTAATATAATTATTTCATATGACATATGTATATGACTCAAATAGTCTAGTATGTTTAATATAATTAGTTATTTAAAATGTTAATCAATCAACAATCTCTATTAATAGGAATTTACATACATTTCTTTCGCTCTTTATTGGTTTAGTAATATACATATATTTGATGTTTTTATCTATTGATATTTTCATATTATTATCATTATTATCATTATTATATTTATTAGTTATTTTATTATAAGTGTTACCATTCTAGTGTGATATTTTCTGTAGTATTTATACTATAGCTGTTACATGTATATTGATTACATGTTATACTTTATTTTAATTTAAAACAAATTGTAGGTTAATACATCCAGTTTTCTGTTATTTCTTTTCAAGTGTTGTTGAATTGCACTATTTGTATAATTTGTTCTTGCTAAATTAACAGCTCTAGTCGTACGATATTGAGCTACAACATAAATCTTTGTGTTAACTAAAAGAAATGTATAATTTATATATATATATATATATATATATATATATATGAAGAAGAATGGAAAGGAATTAGAGAAGCAAAAGTCAAATCATAATTCAATTCAATTGGCCTTTAAATCTTGGCCTTTGCCAACTTATCTATCCCAGCGACTTCCTCTGATGATAAGATTTTGATCTTTGAAAAGCCTGGCTTAAGAAAATTTTAACTTGAATAAATTGCCTTTTTTGCGGAATATACCTTGCTCTGAGCAATTGAATTGAATTATGATTTGACTTTTGCCTCTCTAATTCCTTTCCATTCTTCTTCATTCTTCCTGCTCTATCCTGGATATTGAGCTATATACTCTTCACAATAGGTTTCACTTTTCCTAAAAGTTCGCTTTTAGTACACCACTTTATATATATATATATATATATATATATATATATATATATATATATATATATATATATATATACTCACACACTGCTTTGCTTTATCATTGTTCTTTTTATGGCAAGCCACCCACATGCTTTGAGCCGAAATAGAACTTTACATCGTAAAGTTTAAGAATGCGTCAATTCACCCGAGTAGAAACACATATGAGAAAGGATTGACATGCAAGTTTACCTATGTACAATTTCGCTCATTAGTGCGCTAACTTTTATAAGGTGACTTATTAAACAGCAATGATTACACACGAGTGTTTACCTGAAAGCGAATAGGGGATGTAAACTCTCAGATCACTGATGCATTGCAAACAGATTAGGAATTTACTGGTACCCATGCTGTTCAGAGGTGGATAAAACATTTCATGGAAAGTATAAATGATTTCAAATATGATCCACACATGAGAAGACCATGAATCTGTAAAGGAAATTCACGTGTCGTTCAATATAGTATATTTGTTATGGAGGACACGCCGATTTTATTTAAGCAATAGCAAAGGCAATAGAGATTTAACATCGTTCACAAGTTGTGTGATTTGTGAACATGTTGCGCGAGGTAAGCTTTATATCATGTGCACCTCAAAAATACCTCGTCTGTAGATCAGCTGACTCACAGGAATTCTATTTATTTGACTGTTGGAGACGATATTTACGTTGATAACTATTAACTGATGGAACAATTATCAACTAATCATACTAGTGTCATATATATATATATATATATATATATATATATATATATATATATATATATATATATATATATATATATATACATATGTATACATCAAGTTATCAATAGACATGAAATATGCGGGCAAAAATCGGCTTTAGAATCGTGTTTGTTTACATACACTATTTGTTTACATACACTATTAGCGTTTAGGAAGATTCCAAAAAGACAACCCTAACAGTTTTTCAAAAGTCAAAAATACATAGTTATACCTCATATATAATGAATTTTAAGGAAACAGAACAATGTAATTGCGAAAAAGGGTGAAAGAATTATGTTCAATCATGACAATCGTGTATCACAATTTTCGATCATAAAATGCGTTGGTTTTTTAACTATTCACTGTGATAATTATACAACTATTCTGAAAATGTAGACTTATTCGATGAAACTAATATGCATTTGAATGGCATATCATTTGAAAGCATTAATGAAGTGAACGACGGTGTATGGATATGAGTTAGTAGAATGAACATACTATCGCCAGAAGTTTATCGAAGATTACATAGTGAATGCTTTGAGTTATGTATTAGAATATTCATACTAATTAGTAGAATTACTTGTGAAAAAACAGAAAAACGAATAGAGCCAATGTGAATTTTAAAATATATTTTCCACAAAGCTTCAACTGTCGAAGAAACGACCGGCATTCAATTTCAGTTCGAAAAACTTACAGACACACTGAAATGGTGTCACACATAAACAGAAGCTGCTTCGTGGTCTGGCCACTGTGATAAGTGAAATCGGCTGCATCCTAAAAAAATAGAGAAGTTGGTTATGAAGGAGACACCGAAACACAGTAATTCAGGGAAATCACTTGATGAATTTGTTCACCCCTAAAACAAACACATAATTTTTGTATTTGAAAATTATTTTGTAATACTCCATTTTAAACAATATTTGGTCGGTGATAATTACAGCGCTGTCTCAATGAAATAGATCATGATTTTACGTCAAATTTATATGCGACAATGATACCACTTCTATACTAATTGTTTATTGACACCAATATCCCCAGGAAAGTTCATATACAATAAATAATTGAAAAGAAATTTTAAGTATGACTATATTCTTAATTATACTTCTCTAAGCCTTGCAGCCATAATAGATATCAACCTAGGTAACGTCGATTAAAAGCATCTCTTTCTCTAAATACGAATTTAAAATTACATTAAATTTTCATTCTAAAAATCAGTGTTAATATATGTATATATATATATTAAAATTTATTTTTAGAATTTAATTTATATATATGTATATATATATGCATATATATGTATATATATATATATATATATATATGTATGTATATATATATATATATATATATATATATATATATATATATATATATATTAACATCAATAAAATAATATGTTATTAAATTACAACAGAGAGTTCGATATCAAAGTACAGTGCAACACGTTATAAATCAAATACTCTAAGCGACAAAAGTGGGAAAATAGTCAAATTCGTTGTGACCCAATAGTTCATGTATTTTTATTATATATATATATATATATATATATATATATATATATATATATATATATATATATATATAAAGATAGATGGACGAAGAGTGATAAACATGCATGAATGTCAAAATTTATATCAAACTTCGATTGTTCAATGCAAGGTATATTCTGTAATGAAATTTTGTTTATTATTCTTTCCTTAATTCTTTCAAACATTGATTTTTAGCTTTTCTATTGTCACCTTATCTATCTGTATAATTCCTATGGTGATAAGATCTCGATCTTTGAAAAGCCTTGGCTTAAGGAAAGAATAATAAACATAATTTTATTACAGAATATACCTTGCATTGAACAATCGAAGTTTGATATAAATTTGGACATTCATGCATGTTTATCACTCTTCGTCCATCTATCTTTATAATTGCTCTATCTCGTATATTGAGCTTTTACCATTTCACTATAGGTTATTTCTACTAAAAGTTTACTTTTAGTTTCATATTTATTCGATATATATATTATTCTTTAAAATTTACTAAACATTCATAGTATTGTAAATCCTCTTCATTAAAAAAGATGTGACACAGGGGTAAATGGGGTGCGTCGTTTCAGTCCATTCTCTAAACTAGTTCTAATAACCAAAATACCACATTCACTATGGGAAAAACCTACTCAAGACTATCACGTTTTTTTTTAGAAAACATGTATGTCCAATGAATCGGTTGATGTGAGAAAAAGCTTGCTGAAAAATGAAATTCTAAGTGTGGCTGTTAGTAGAATACTCCCAGATCTATCTAGGTATGATCGGCTCAATGTTTTCCTTGTTATTTTAACATCCGAAAAGTCAATTTCTAAGGGGAGAGAAAAAAGGCGTTGTTTGTGGCTAAAAAAGAAGGTGGGCAGGATTCAGGAGCATAAATTGGGTGGTATCCTCTAAAATAAATACACTTTTTAGAGGACGAGGAAGGGACATGATATAAAGTGAGGTGTGTTAATAATTTGGATTATTGAGCCTACTGTTGTCATCGTGGATGTTATTCTAAACACGTTTTGGCCGATACAAACCCCGAACTTCTTTAGGTCTTGTCGAATTCGGGAATATTTCTATTGAACTCGCGAAATCTGCACTGTATTTCGTACGAAACCCTTTATTTAACTTACAGGCGTAGCATGCTCTCGTTGCGTCAATCATAACTAAGCAGAAGTTTTGAGAAATGTGTAATACCGAGTAGTGCCTGCACTGAGAATAGCATCTTACTTGGTACTTTATCCGTTACACCACGCGTGGTTGCAGATTATTCTAGTATGTATTCTAGTATGTATTCTTTTATTTTTCATGTGTAGTATTACTATTAATCACTGCAGATCATTACTTATGACTACATATTACAAAACATTATATTTATATATATATATATATATAATATATATATACATATATATATATATAAACTACATATTACTATATATTACTATACTTATATATGTATATACACCCATACCCACGAATACACACACATATATATATATATATATATATATATATATGTGTGTGTGTTTGGGTGTGTATATAAATTATTCTCATCAGAAGATAAAGACCGGAACTCTATGTATTATCGGTAACATTGACGCTCTGAGAATATAAAAACATATACATGCATATGAATACTTGTTGGCTGAAAGGATCCTAATTAAGGCCATCTGTCCCAAAATATATATATATATATTTAGTATAAGGAACGTTTATGTTTTTGTCTTTTAAGGGAAGTGGGGTCTGATCAACTCTGCTGAGAAGCCATGAAATTAAATACTGTCTTGTTTTTAAATTCCCGAAACAGTTTTTCATGGTAAACAACTGATGATCCCTTAAAATAGTGTTAGAAACTAACTAATATAATAACTGTAAAAAATAAATTGACTTACATGAGTGATTTTCCACTGGAAGACTTGAGACTATATGTTTTGTTTTTTTTGTTGTTGTTTTTTTTTTTTTTTTTAATTTTTTTTTTTTTTATATAGTTTTAATGGTTGAGAAACTTCCGAGACTATATATATATATATATATATATATATATATATATATATATATAGAGAGAGAGAGAGAGAGAGAGAGAGAGAGAGAAAGAGAGAGAGAGAGAGAGAGACATAGCCTAGCCACAGTTATCTCCCTTACACCTGCTTAGTCTTACGATTAAAATCCAAATGTAACTAGTTTTAATTAAGTCTTAACTAAATATATAAATGTCTATAATTAGTAACAAGTTACATTAATTCGATAGACAAATATACGGACACACACAATTAATAATATTTCTTAAATATATGATAACCAATGAAAATTTAATAAAATTTAATAATGAAAAATACTTCTTACCATATTACTACTATTCCCAGCAATGCCTCAAGCAAACTACCATTATCTATTATATATATATATATATATATATATATATATATATATATATATAGATAGATAGATAGATAGATAGATATATGTTGTGCCCTTATCCATTATTTATAAACAATGGTTTTCATATTGTATTAAATCATATACTATGCCTGCTTAGTAAGTCATTGTCGCCCAAAATATGCGCTACTTCTTTGAGTCTTCTTACTGCCCACCGTTCTTCTCTTTCTATTATTGTCTGCCTCTGCATCCAGGAATACCTGAATATATCATATCAGCAGTAATTAAAGTAAGTAAAGTCTCGAAACAAAACGAATTTGAAAATCTTAAAGCCAAGGACATTAGACTCTGTGCCCACGATTCATCTGTGAGACCGAAAAGCTGATTTCCTCTGAGAAATCACTGCTAAACAAAGGTCTCAACTTCGCCAGAACAAGCAAGCGGATTCCATACTTAGACATGATAGCTCGAATTGAAGAGGCATCTATGAATACCTCCACAGCACAATCACATAAAGATAGGGTAAATGTGACACTCACTCGATAATTCAAAGCCTCCTGTTTTAATTCAAACTAGTTCCGTTATTAAAGCATCATTAACGGTTGTTATGTAACAGTTTGCCACAAGATAAACGATGGTTGGGAGATCTTAGACAATTTATCTGCATTACAAATATTTACATTTTAGAGATGAATTCAATAAACATCAGAACATTTTCTTTAAATGCCAAGTTGTTTATTTACATATCAACTCTGTGCGTTTCTGTCAGTCTACATTAGGTAATTGATCTTCATTATAGACTTGTATATCATAAGACATGTGATCTGAGTTGTTATTTCTTTTGGTGGGGGGTAATTCTGTCAATAGCAGTCAACATGTGTGTACCTCTTGCTCGATATCATAGATGGGATAACATATAATGACGTTTCCATGTTTTACATTGAAAATCTGCTATTTAAGAATATTGAAATGTTTATAAATGTATATCTTATATAAGAGTGTATATCTTATATAAATACCTATTTTATTTGTCCGTCTGTTAGTCACAATTTTCATAAAAGTCATTAATACATTACGGAATTTATCTAATTTCGAGATGTCATAAGCTTTTCTTGTATCAATGATAGTTTGCCAAACTTTATTACACTGAAGAAACAATCGTTTTACACAGGAATACAATTGGAACATTCGTTTCAGACAATAAGACACTAGTTCTATGAGACTTGAACGAGTTCTGAAGCAAAATAAACAGATAAAATCATACTTTAAAAAATTACGTAACAGTGTTAAGCTAACCCCAGGAAGGGGGATATAATGTAATATATTAAGAGTTTCTTTTTAAAAAGTTAAAATTCTTTAAAATAGTTAGCGAATAAAATGAAAGCTCATTTATTCAGCGAAATTTCTGGTCGTGTAAACTCTGTACAATCCTCGCGGGCTCATTATGAAATTTAAATTATTTCCAAATGAAATAGGCTTATATTTACGAGTATAATAAATTACTCCCTTTGATACCAGAACTTAATTATGAAATTAAAAGTATTTCCCTATGAAATAGGCTTGTGTTTACGAGTATTATACATTACTCCCTTTTATACCAGAACTTAATTATTAAATTAAAATTATTTCCTTATTAAAGAGGTTTGTGGTTACGAGTATTATAAATTACTCCCTTTGATACCAGAACATTATTATTAAATTAAAAGTATTTCCCTATGAAATAGGCTTGTGTTTACGAGTATTATAAATGACTCCCTTTTATACCAGAACTTAATTATGAAATTAAAAGTGTTTCCCTATGAAATAGGCTTGTGTTTACGAGTATTATAAATTACTCCCTTTTATACCAGAACTTAATTATGAAATTAAAAGTATTTCCCTATGAAATAGGTTTGTGTTTACGAGTATTATAAATTACTCCCTTTTATACCAGAACTTAATTATGAAATTAAAAGTATTTCCCTATGAAATAGGCTTGTGTTTACGAGTATTATAAATTACTCCCTTTTATACCATAACTTAATTATGAAATTAAAAGTATTTCCCTATGAAATAGGCTTGTGTTTACGAGTATTATAAATTACTCCCTTTTATACCATAACTTAATTATGAAATTAAAAGTATTTCCCTATGAAATAGGCTTGTGGTTACGAGTATTATAAATTACTCCCTTTGATAGTTTACCAGGACTTAAAATATATTTTACTAAGATATTCACATATCTAGTCTGTATGTGTCCACGTATACAACTAGGAAACTTTGTCCAACTGATGAAGAACTATTTAATAATATGAGTGTTGTTTGTATTCAAGAATATACGCAGTTTGAAAAAATAATAATCAAAAAAAATTATCGGATACTATAATCCAGCGTAAAGTTTGTTGGTTTATAATGATTGTTGCTGTTAAATCGAACACTTTCAGGCATTCCTTGAAAAACATGTAATGAAATGAGGGCATGGATGCATATTCCTCAATATAGTATTCTATAAGATTATTTTATGTTTGCTTCACATAAATCAACGAGAAGACCAGCACTTTATGTTGTGACATTTTCTTAAAATGAAATAGAAATGTTCTTACAATATTAATGACAACATAATCAGTCTGATAATAATTGTTTGTCAAAGTAGTTATCATACATGTTTTATGTGTCACGTTTTTACTTGTATTTTCTTGGTTAATGTAAGTTGTATTTATTATAAAAAGTGTACAATGTATATATAAGGAAAATACAAGTATTTTGTTTCATCTTTTTTATATAACAAATTGTATATTTAGCTTACATCACAAATGTTGCAACACTTAGCATGTTCATTATTTGAACATTATTTTGTTAATAGTTTACTAAGACTTTGTCGCTACATAATTTTATTAAATGTTTAACTTACTTTCTTATTAATTATACCATTATACTTTCAGCAATCTAGTAATCATTTTCATAAATAGACATGCTGCTGAAATAGCAAAAATGTGTTTAATTCATGGTGATAAAAGGGACCTTTGTGCATTTACTACTTTTCCATTTTTTCTTTTTTAATTTGGTGTTATGGGAATATGAATATACTTGTGCTTACTAAAAATATGTGGATTGGCTAATAAACCAATTTTTAAAAATAATATAGAAAAATGGGTTACTGTATAGATCGACGTAGGGAATTATTTCTTCAAAAATTTAATAAATATTATATATATATATATATTATATATATATATATATATATATATATATATATATATTAAATATCATGATATTAAGTACGCTTTTGAGTGACAACCAATTAAGTATTACGTAGTACTATGAAGAAAACGTAATACTTTTTCGACTTGAGCGATTACAAAAACATGGTGTCGGTTCCTTTTTGTTAAAATCTCCATTATTCAAGCACATTTATACATTTTAAAGGAGTGATTTTCTTCCGATTACATGCGTAATCATGAATAAATTTTGACTCGAAATCGCACCTCATTTAATAATATTTTAAAAAAAACAACTAGACACGAATTCATCGCCGATTCACAATTTTTTGATCGCATTGTTTTCGGACCTCGATATATACGCGCACCGAAGATTCTTACTAAACATTTCCTCAGTAATACTAATTCAGTAGTATTTTTTTCTACATATTACCGTCCCTAGTCGTGAACCGAAGTGGCATATTCTTCATTCTTAGTATAAGTATCGTCATATGCAAATTTCAATTGCCAAAAACATATTTCTTTATGAAGTATTAGTTGATTTGAATGCAGATTTAAACTTTCGAATAAATTAGTGATGACATTGCTCGATTCAATTTCGAGAGGTGTCATGCAGAATCAAAACTTATTCGTCGATTAGTAGTATGAAAATATATTTATAGTAACTAAGCTACACATACGCGATAAAGGTTCAGCCAGCAGGAAATAATCAAACCTAATGATTTCCTGCGGGAATGTGATACGGATGCATCCATGTAGTAATGGCTATATTTGCATACTATTACTTCTAAGCTTTACTTACTTAGTGAGCAACCACTGAAAATATATATACACACAATATTCTATCATCTTAAAATATTATATGTGTTTAAACATGAAACAATAATTATATATATAATGTGTTTTGTGAACGCACACTGTGCAGATATGTGATATCCATACTTTTTTATAACAAAAGTTATAGGTACTACTATTAGTAGAACTATAACAACTGGGACTCAAGTTACATCATTTTATAATAATAATGATGATAATACTACTAATACTACTACTACTACTACTACTACTACTACTACTACTACTACTAATAATAATAATAATAATAATAATAATAATAATAGGTAGAAGTAGAAGTAAATATATCCCCACAAACCACTACACCATTTATGGTCATACTATGTATTTTTCATTTGACAGTGTTCTTTTTAGATATTGAATAAAATAAATGTTTTAATTTAAGCCACCCTCTCCACCGTGAAAAGTCCACAGTTCTATCAACACAGGTCATCATCACAGATCATGACCTTTTATTGTTGTGCCCACAGTTTGAAGCCTAGACAGGGTTGAACATTGACTTCTTAATATAGAGGAGTTGGTATTTTCTGTTCCTTACATAGATTTTTCAGCGCAGAGACTTGCTAATTTCTCTCGACACTAACCCTATACTGATGGAAAGTAATCGACTTAGATCCCGTCTGTGGTTCGTCCTTTTAAAACATTTAAAAAAGAACTCGTCTTTTTGCCCAAATGAAAAAAAGACTACCGCTTCTTATTCTATCTGCCTTACCGCGGGAGGAATTTGGAGTGACATGCTTTTTTGCAAAGGTCTCCCGTTTGTGGAACACATCACCGCATGGCTGCTTTTATAATGACTACAACCTACTCATCTTAACATCCAATCTTTACAAGTACTTGTCGTTAACGTTCCATCATTGATACAATTTGATTCATTGCCTTGTTTTATTTCAGCTGACCCTCGTTCCATTCCATTACCCTTTATCATGGATTATATCTTGCCATTGATAAGTGGTGACCAAACAGAAAAAAAAAGATGGCAAGACCCACAATGGAAAACAACATCTAGAGCTCAACGTTAAGCAATCGAGTGTATTGGAATCCTTTAGAGGTTTAGTATACTACTGTATAAAGAGTAGAGGTGTCTAACTTAAACTTCGTCGAACTTAAGTTCAGTCTAATGGTCGGGGCAGAATTATCATTTAAACATAATAGTGAGCACACACAACACCTAAATATATCAACAGGTTTGGTAGGTGTGATATCACTGTGTAATGTAAAATCTACACTGATACAGTTATTGGTTATTTGAATCATCTATATATTAATACGATAGCGTGTGTGTTCGTGTGTCACGCTTCCGGCAAAAGCTTTGCGCATGCGTGCCGCACCTAGATTTTGAAAAAAAATTAACTCGCCTAATTTTCGAAACATTTTCAAGTATTACCCTTTGGCGCAACGGTTAGCGACGTAGTATTTTTGACTTCGGCCTGACCGGTTTATAGTTCGATCCCAACCAACCTCTAAGAGTTGTTTTCTACATTTCCAGGGAAAGGGGAAGAGAGGTAGGGAGGGGACGACCGGGAAGACACATATTAATACGATAACGCTATATTATTTTGTGTGTCACGCTTACATCAAAAGCAACAACCTTCCGAATCTTTGTATGCTACTCATTAATTGGAGCCAAATTTAATTTAATCTAAAGCATTTACAAAGTAAAGTTTAGTCGTCAAAATATTACCTTCACTAGAAATATTGTATATAAAGAAATCTTGTAAATTGTTTCATGTATCGTTCATTTTTAAAAATAAATATACAAGTCAAATCTTATATTTTATTCAAACATGTATAGGTTAGGAACAAGATAATTAGTATTAAAAACCTCATTTCGTGTAATTTACACGGGTCCCGCTAGTTTTAATTAATCTATTTGGAGTTCTCAGGATAGCTCAATGTTAGTCATCTATATTTAGATAGTAAGGAAAGGATATAATGGGACAAATAAATGCGCATATATATATATATATATATATATATATATATATATATATATATATATATATATATATATATATATATATACAGGGTGCGTCAGGTATATGAGAACATATTTTCCATTTTATTAAATGATAAAAAAAATCAAACAAAAATATTCTTAATCAAAAACAATTATATAAACATGTAAGCTAAGGTATTGTTTAATAATTTCATTCAATGAAATTCCCCTCTACTTCAATGACAGCTTCGATTCGAGACCTAAACCGACTGCAAGCGCGCTTGAGATGGTCCTCATCTATGTTGTCCATCACTCTGACAATGGATGCTTTTAGAGAATCTTTAGTGTTGTGGGGGTGTTTATTAACATCTCTCTCCACGACGCCCCACACATAATAATCCAATGGATTCCGGTCTGGAGAGTTTGGAGGCCACAAGTTTGGAGTGATGTGATCATAAAAATGATCCGCCAACCATTCCTGAGTGTTTTGAGCCTTATGTGCTGGTGCAGAGTCTTGTTGAAAGATGTAGGGCCTTCCATTTGTTACTCTATCGATCCAGGGCTTAACAACAGTATCCAAGACTTCAATGTAAGCAGCAGAAGTGAGTCTTAGTCCTTGCCGAAAGAAGTGTGGTAGCATCACATGTCCTTCGTTGCTAACAACCCCCAAAACCATAACAGTTGCAGGAAATTTTGTATGCATGACTGTTGGAACTTCGGAAGGGTCATTACACAGCCATCTGTCATTCCTTCTGTTTACCTTTTGATCTTGATCAAAGTTTTTCTCATCTGAGAAAAACCAAAGCATGCCTTGCTCAACAGGATGTTTCAGTTTGTTTAACAGCCTCTTGGACCTTATCAAACGATTCTCTTTGGTGGTCTCGGACATGAACTGGCCTCTCCTCATCACATAAGACTTGTAACGAAGATTTTCATGAACAGTCCTTCGAATTGTGGCTTCTGAAACATTCAGGTCTTTTGCGATGGACCTCATTGACTTTTGGGGGCTCTCATCAATAATATTCTGAACTTGATGAATAAATTCAGGTGTTCTAATCGTGTCTGACCGTTGGTCGTGCTTTTTACGTTTAGCAACCTGCTTACAATCACCATCATTTTCTTCTAACTCCCTACGAACTTTATGAACAAAAGAACGGGCGACTTTAAGAAATTGTGCGATTTGTAAATCGCTATGATCTGCCTTTATTGCGACAATTACAGCCTGTCTTTTCATTTGTTCCGTTACATTATTATCTGCCATTTTTCATTATCTGACAAAAAAAGAATAAAAATAATTAATATAACGTAACAATAACGACATTACGCGATGTTCTCATATACCTGATGCACCCTGTGTGTGTGTATATATATATATATATATATATATATATATATATATATATATATATATATATATATATATATATATATATATATATATATATATAATTATAATAGAACATTTAAAGATCAATAGTGTATCTTTAAATGATGATCATTATTTAAAGATACAATATTACCACATATATATATATATATATATATATATATATATAGATATATATATAGAGAGAGAGAGAGAGAAAGAGAGACAATTTTAAAACAAAAATATATTACTTTCAAATGCACAGATAAAGAGAAATAAGAAAAGAACGAAATAAAGAGAGATATATTTCAATATATCATACTCTTGAAAGAGATAGTGGAACAAATTCATATTGAAAATAATCGATACCATGAAAAAGAAACACAGAGCCTTCTAAGAATAAATTATTATACATAAATTGCATGGAAAACAAAGATGTATTTTTCTATTATTTTTTTACATGTTTTTCTCTTTTAGATCCTGGAGCCTTGAACGACATTGTATGTCTTAATAAGTAGCTGGAAATCGATTAACTGTCACAAATACTTAATTTATGGATAGAAGTTTTTAGTATACACCAAAAATGAATATGGAAGAGAAGGTTTACCTTGATTAATTTGAATGTATATGTCGTTCTGAAAAAAAAAGAGAATACAGCCCAGACATGATGAACATAGGAATAAATAAATGTAAATTATATAAACTTATCAAATAAAGCATATACACTTAACATGGTATATATATATATATATATATATATATATATATATATATATATATATATATATATATATATATATATATATATATATATGTATATGTATATATATATGTATATATATACCATGTTAAGTGTATTAAATTAATAAATGTATGTATTTATAAACCAATTTATTGTTCATAATTAATTTACAAACTAATTTTTTGCATGCACAAAAGTTAGACATGGACGCATGTTTCTAGCTATAAACCGTCATCAGCATGCCTTCCCGGGCAGACATCGAACCATCAATGTTCTCTATCCTAGAATCATTAAACATACTGTGAGACATGCTGATAACGGCTTACCACCAGAAACGCGCGGCCATGTCTTACTTTTGTGCACGTAAAAATGAATTTGCAAATTAATTATACAAATCTGTATACAATAAATTGGTTCATACATTAATTAATTAATTAAAATTAATATATACATACAATGTATGACTTGTCCGATAAATAGCGAATTTAAAAAGGGGAAATATGCACATTTACATTTAAATAATAATGAAAAACGCTCAAGATAGCGAAAAATAAAAACGCACCCTAAAAGCAACGGTCGCTATCGCCAAAAACAAAAAAAAAACATGACACATAGTCTACCTAATATTAGAGGCTATAAGAAGTAGTGCACAAATAAGCAGGTTATTCTAGTCTTGTGGTTTGAACGCTAGTCTACGAATATTAACATCGAAGGTTCAATCCGTGCACGATGAGGCATGCTGATGACACGCAAAAAATGACATTGTAAATTAATTTTTAAAATCTGTATACAATAAATTAGTTTATATATTAATTAATTAATTACAAATATATATATATATATATATATATATATATATATATATATATATATATAATTGATGACTCGTCTGATTATGAACGAATTTTAAAAAATGCGCTCATTTGCATATTCTTGAATGACAAAAACACTTTCGGAAGCGAAAAATAAAAACGCACCGTAAAAACACCGGTCGCTATCGCCAACAACCATAAAAATTAATCTACCCATCTCTCTCTCTCTCTCTCTCTCTCTATATATATATATATATATATATATATATATATATATATAAATATATACACATTTTGGAAAGTTCATTTTTTTAAGCATCTTTAGAATTTTAAACATTAAGGAAGAGACAAAATGCCTTCTAAGAACGATGTGTTAAATGCAGATATTTTTTTATTAACATCAAAACAAAATATCAAACCATTTTTTTTCTTTTTCATCTTGAATTTTATCTAATATTTCGCTTGATATAACAAGCCTCGACAAAGCTTTAGACAAATAAAAGGTATTAACCTCTTTTGTTGTTCGTAATAATGCTTCCTGGTCTTCTAGGAGTGACGTCCGATGTTGTGTGGACTAACGGTGCAAATATATCTTTTAAAGTGAACTTAAATCGCGCATGGTCGCTGGTAGATATACATTTGGGAAGGTTCATTTGTTTTAAGCATCTTTAGAATGTTAAACATAAAGGAAGATACAACATGCCTTCAAAGAACCATGCAGATATTTTTTTATTAATTTTTTTTTCTTTTTCATCTTGACTTTTTTCTCTAATATTTAGCTTGATATAACAAGCCTCGACAGCCCTTTAGACAAATAAAATGTATTCACCTTTTTTAGTAATAATTCTTCCTGGTATTCTAAAAGTGGCGCCCGATGTTGTGTAGACTAACGGTGAACTTATACTAAGTTTTCTTTGTTGGGGTCTATAAATTATATATAGATTAATTAAATATTGCGATTTCGCGCACATCTAGATATGTGCATTTGCCTTTATGTGTGTGTTTACTTCCTTTCGTTTTAACATATATTATACGTGATTATCTGTTCGGTACTTTTATCGATTTGCTTAAAATATGAAATACATGTTCGATATTTTGAATACGAAATTAAAGTCTCACAATTTAACACATAGCACTATTAGTCCCAGACCCAATAAATGTAACAACTTGTAGCTAAATATCGACTTTAATCATCAACATAGTCTCATTCAGTTGATTTTGATAACTGTGCATTGCCTTATTGAGAATAACACATATTCTCACATACATTTGTGACCATTTTCCGGCGATGTTTCCCTTCAAAAGAATTTTTTAAATCCATATAGTGTACGCTATGGATGGTTATTTGGTTCTCAAGAACGCAATAACATTCCTGAGGCTTACACCTGATGTCTATATGAGATACATAACTATTAGAACATTCCATTAAAGTTATGTTTTACCTGTCAAACGTCCAGTAAGTACATTAGTCGAGTATGTTTATTTCTATACCCCAATTAACCTGTTAACTAGTTTATAGTATATCTTTCTTGCGGTCGCTTGGTCTGATCGGATTCCAGGACAAGAATACATCAAGTCCGGTGGAGTATTGAGCTAAGGTGTTGACTTGAGCTTACATTATATGGAGAAGGTGCACCATGCCATGTATGCTTCAGTGTATAGCTGTGTCTATGGAATTAGAATATTATTTAATTTTGGGGCATCGTTTACTTGTAGCAGAACATATCCTTATGTCAGATTTTCCTGACAAACCCTTGTACAAAGAGACCGATGCCACTCGTAGATGATAGCTAGTAGGTAATGAATACACTCTCATATATATGTGTGCGTTTGTAATAACAATAAACTTGTTCCAGGATCGGTAAATATATTCGCTGAACAGAAGAGTTTTGTACCAATTTTATATTCATTATTACAAAGATTAAAATACATATACTAATTCTAGTTCTCTAAAAATATGATTTAGGGAATATATTTATTTATTGTATCATATCAATTGTAAAACTTTCACAAAGATTGAAGGTGTCAGCTTTTTTTTCAAAGGGGTTCGACACCTTTTAATTCGTTTCACTCGAAACTAAATAAAACTAAATATAGTCAACACGTTTACCCTTTCCGCCAAGCAGCTCTGTTACAAAATTATTAAGGATCAGGTAATGTTTTTTTGAGTTAATTCTGTACATAAAAAAGGTATATATATATATATATATATATATATATATATATACATATATATATGGGTGTATGAGTGGGTGTTTGTATGTGTGAGTTTCGATAATCGTTACAAACCATATTTCTTCATGGCAAACACCGTTTCATTATTTTCAATCGTTACATAATCTTTACATTCATCATTCAACTTACAATCTATCAATGGCATTCCACAGTATACTTTAGTGTCTTTAGCTCTCGATAAGTGGTGGCCCATTCGTAAATATATATTCACATACACTTTCTATTCATCGAATTAAGATATATTTGGGGATATTTCGTTGAAGATGACGTACAAGGATCACTCCCAAATGTCGTCTCATGCGTCATCCTACCCTTCCTAGCTTCGGGCAAGGAATGTTTTTTGAAGACGTATGTGCAAGAATTGATCGATTTAAATTACTCTCACCGAGCGCATTTAGCGAACACCGTAGGCATTATCAAGGATTATATATTTCTCAGAACGAAATCGCTGACAATATTATTTATTTATTTGTATTATGTGAATGTATTTTGCCGAAGACATCTTTAACCGCTTAGTCTCATTGCAGTTTTTCTTTTTACTTTAGCATTTCTCTGGGGTCCTCTCTTTCTCCAAGAAAATTATATATTTCTTTTCATCATCATTTTTTCTTTTTTAGTTTTGCTTTCTTTATTAAAGGGAGGAAGTTACACGCGTTTAAATTCCCACCATATTAGTTGGTTCACTTTTCGTTTTACTATCGTTATGACTGTTGTCTCTGGTCGTTAAGGTTTCCTCAAAATTACCCCGACCCTATTTATTCAATTCACCCGAACGTCATTAAAGCGAATACAGTGATGTCGGATGACGTTGAAAATCCGGGATGCATTCTCTTAACAAATATGTTTATTTTTGTTATATTTTATTATATTTGTTTTGTTTTTTTTTTCGTTTTCTTTCTCGTATTAACGCTTCACACCTTCCTTTAAATCTTTACGTAAAAAAATAAAACGAATACATATCTGCTTGTGTGGGCCTTTGGTTGAAAGCAGCTGCTACTCGGATCGTTTATTATCGTTCGCTAATAGATATATAATATTTGCCCTTTTCCTAAATATATCGCATTTTATTTGGGATGACTATTTGGGTGTCTTCATGTTGTTTATATTTATTTATTTTATTTCCAAGATTTATTCCCGTTCCTTTTTACGAGGAGCAAATGTGACAAAATGTCCAACTATAAGATATATTTATAAAAACTAACACGTTTCACTTATTTTTAAAAATAGTACTCAGACAGAAACAGGGTTGATACATTCATGATGGCTGCCAAATCTTGTCTCAAATGGTCATTTTAAAAAGTTAGTTCTCTCTGCTCATCTCATGTTTTGCGTCTTATGTGGACAGTACATCGTCTAATAGACATGCTGATAACAAATCAGAAACACACGTTTGATATTCTGCCAATGTAACACACGCATAGATCTTTTTCCTTCATCTCGAGAGCCTGAGTCTATTCTACTATTTCATAAAAACACGGGATCCATGTTTATTAAGTAGATTTGCGAAACTGATACGGGAGTTTTCATTGGACTTACACACGTAAAATGCGATCCAGATATTAAGACACATCACACACAGCTTAAAAAAACAGCATATTGTAATGTATGATAAATAAAGACTGAAACAAATATATATCAGAGACATTATATATTTCATTTAATGCCCAAATGTACGTTTATTGTGAGCATAACTCAACTAATTATGTATAAATAATTATATATAAATAATATTTTGTACGTCACTAAAAAGACCTGTAAACGCGCTTAGATGATACGTTGGCTCGGGCAGTGGCTGGGGGTATTCCATAACCATAGAACTCGGTAAGGGGGACCTGGAGCGCTCGGCTTACGAGCGGTATGAGGGTCAAGTAGTTAGAGCTAGATGAAACAAAGTGTGTAACGAAGCTGTAAATTATGACGTTACAGAACGTAGTGCTGTAGTCTGACACAGGTCAGGTGGATACATTCTAAAAGTAAATGACCTGGAAGGTCAACCCCTAGTATCGACACATGCGATTTGCGAGGTGTCCCGGGCGCATTTCACGGATCGTTTTACCCAACTGCCCAGGCTTTGCGTTAAGGTGTTTGGCAGCTATTCGGCTAAATCGCCTCGCCTGGAGGAGGTTCGAGCGGCCAGCTGTGATTGTTGAGTAACGGAGTGTTTAGTGTTGACTGAGCTGAAGCAGGCTGGCTAAAAGTATCCCCGGTCTTGATGGTCTTCCTTATTAATTATATTTGTCGCACATGTTTGTCCTGACGGATGTATTAAACCACTAGTTTAAACAAGGTGCTATACCCGGTAAAATTACTAGGGCCGTGATTACAATACTGAAGAAAAGAAGAACGGGCAGCGTGGAGACTAGATAAGTACATGCTCTTGAGTCTACTTAACACAGATTTAAAGATTTTTTCTTGTGAACTGCTTGCAGGTTGTTATCATTGACTTGGTTGAGCCTAATCATGTTGTGAAAGGGGAGATCGATTCGAAACAATTTGCATTTGATTTGCACGATCATAGAGAAACTAGAATACGACACTGAAGCCACGCTGATGAATTTAGATCAGCCTTTTATACAGTTGACTATCGTTTCCTAGGATCTATTCTAGAGGCCGCCGGTTTTAACCCGGACTTCTGCAAATGGACCTCCAACCTGTATCATAGGCCGACGGCAGTAGTACAAGTGAACAAAATGCTGTCGGGATCGTTCGCTGTTTTTGGGTCGCTGCGACGGGGTTGCCCGCTGTCGCCCCTATTATACGTTATTGCGTATGAGCCCTTTCTTTGCAAGCTCAGGGA
Organism: Sepiola atlantica; assembly: GCA_963556195.1. Classification (NCBI taxonomy): domain Eukaryota; kingdom Metazoa; phylum Mollusca; class Cephalopoda; order Sepiida; family Sepiolidae; genus Sepiola; species Sepiola atlantica. Next base: position 30,111,943 of record OY744524.1, on the reverse strand, counting down.
TAGTGCGATCGAGGGCAGCCCTACACGCGATTCCTCTACCTGTTTGAGCGCGATCCAGGGTCTTCGCATATGCTGATAATGTTACTGTGTTTATGTCGAGCGTCTAAGACATTTGCACTGTAATTAGTACACTCAAACAGTACGAAAGGGGCCGTAGTAAATGTTAGCCAATCCAATGGCCTTAGATTTGCAACGTGGCTACGTTACTGGACCATTTTTACTGGATAGATGGCCCAGTTGAGGTTCTTGGCGTGTTTCGGGGCAGGTCTCTACTTAGACAAGAATTGGTCGAAAGTGCAGTCGAGATCGAAGTGTATGTGACGGTTTTGCTTAGTATAATACTTTCACTTAAAGGTAGAGCAGACGCGTGCGCTACTTACGTATTTCCTCTTATCCTTTACCGCTTGGCTGTACTACCTCTGCCTGAAGACTGCTTGACGGCTATTACCCGTCTGCTTTTCTCACTTTTGTGGCGAGGCAGGAAACCGCTAGTCCGAAGGTAGGTCTGTACTCATCATCTGTGTGAGCGGGGCTTTGGAAT
>OY744524.1:30086402-30101402 GCA_963556195.1 Sepiola atlantica | reverse complement strand
GAGTTTCCGCTCGTTTCCCGTTGCCATGGTTTGAGCAGTCTATCAACAGATGATAGACTGCTTGCATCAGACGCTTGTGAATTAAGCCAACTATTATGTGGGTCAGCTTTTTAAAAATGTGTTCTGAACATAAAGGTCACGTGTCTTTGATCAAAGTAAGAAAAACCAAAAACTCAAAAACACAGAAAAACGTCTAAAAAGAATAAAACAAAAGATACAGATTGCTATAAAGTATGACTTTTTATCTTTCTCTTTCTCTAACAAACATCAATCCGCGAAAAGTATGTTCATATATTCTCCTGTTAATTTACAATCGTTGATACATTTTATATTTTGTTTTGCATCTATATATTTTTTATATACACGTCTGTTTTCTGGTCTTAATTTTGTATTGTTAATCATCATACTGGAAATAAATATAGTGTTAATTGACCCACCATTTAAATGTTTTATTATCCGAAATGTTACATTGTTTGCAATCTTCTCTATTCATTCTGTGTTACAACTGTACAATTTTATGATACATCTTTTGTTGTAGACTTGTGTAGAGGTTATTGTGTTATTATAATCGGTTATTTGTAATGAAACACCAATCTGCCTGATGGACATCGTGTACCTAATTTCCGTTCCACGTGTTTGCAGAATTTATTTCTCTATTTATGTTTCCCATGACTCTTCTTCTTCCTGTTCGACATTTTTTTTTTATTATTATTATTATTATTATTATTATTATTATTATTATTATTATTATTATTATTATTATTATTATTATTATTTACTCACTAGGAGTTATCACACTGGTCATCGTCAGTGATCACCCACTGCCAACAACCTGTGGTATTCCCTGGGGTCTGAGAGACAACAAGTCTCCTCAGACTTCCAGTATGCTCCGCCTCTTTTCGTTCATCACCGCTGATGAACTTGCGGTATCGCAACAGCCACCTACCACCGATTTCACGGTGATAAGGACCATTGGTCTCCTCTGGGGCCCCGGTGGCAACACGCCTCCCCACGGTCCCAGAGCTGTCCGCGCTCTTCCAGTGGAGGTCTGGTGTGCGCTTTCCCTCCTCGACCCTCTGTCCATAATTTTCGTGGTGTCAGCCTATGCTTGCGCTTCTCTCTCGCGGTTGTATTTTCCCCGGTTCTGTTGTCATGTGCTTCCATGTGTTTGTTCTCCATTCGTTGCTTATGTGGGTTAGTTTCCGCATTCGAGGACATTTCTCAGGATTGTAGCTGTTTTGATCATTACTGTCCTTTGTATGGTCTCAATTATCCCTTTGATTCCTATTTCTCCTAGTCTTTTCTCCATGTTTTTTGGGGACTGTTCTTAGTGCTCCTATGATTATTGGTGTTATACTGACTTTCTTCATGTTCTATATTCCTTTCAATTCTCTGGCTAGTTCAGTATATTTGCTTCTTTTTTCCGTCTCTTTGATCTTCACTCTGTGGTCCGCTGGAACGGCAAAGTCTACGATTTTGCAGGATTTTTCTTTCTTGTTGATTATTATCATATCCGGTCTCCTTGCTGTTATGGGTTTGTCTGTTTGTACATTCATATCCTATATGATTTTGTGTTTTTCGTTTTCTAGTACAGTTTCTGGTTTGTGTTTGTACCGTTTTTTTGCATATTCGAAATTAAGTTGTTTGCACATTTCCCGGTGTACTTCTTTCCCCACGCTGTCATGTCTGTTCTTGTATTCCTTTTGGGCTAGCTTGCTGCATTCACTTATTATATGATTTATCGTTTCGTCTCTTTGTCCACACAATCGGCATTTGCTGTTTTCCTGGGTTTTATCTATCTTTGCTTTAATAAAGTTTGTCCTAATCGCATTGTTCTGTGCAGCCGTCAGCAGATATCCCGTTTCTCTGTTCAAGTGTCCTTTTCTTAGCCATGCCCAGCTTTTCTCATTGGCTTCATCGTTTGTGAGTCTTATAAAGTGTCTATGTAGTCGTTTTTCTTCCCACTTTTCCTTTCTTGTCTTTTAGTTTCTGGTTTCAGTGCTTCCGGAGTTGTTTGTTGGGTTGGTGTCTCTTGCCGTGGTGATCAGTCTTTCCGTGTTCTGGGTTACATATTTCTCCAGCTCTTTTTTGGTGTCTTCCACACAGTCTTCTATACTTACCAGTCCTCTACCTCCTTCATTTTTTTTCATGTAGAGTCTGTCCGTATCGTCTTTTGGGTGCAATGCATTGTGCATAGTCATTAGTTTTCTAGTCCTCTGGTCAAGGTGGATGAGTTCTTCTTTGGTCCAGCCTATGAATGGTCCAGAGTATCTTATTAGTGATACCGCCCATTATTATTATCATTATTATTATTATTATTATTATTATTATTATTATTATTATTATTATTATTATCATAAACTTGTCAGTAATTTCTGTGCATTTCTAGACGACGTTTGATAGTGCTACCCCTTCTTTGTCTTTTTATATTCGAAGACACAAGACGTATAGATTGGTGTTGTATATATGGATCATTCATAGTATTCTCATTATGTAGTTTTATCACTGACCTCATCCTTAGGGTGTTCGTCTTAATATGTTAATCTATACTTTTACTTATGCCGTACAATTTTATTCTAACTTACCTGTAATTGGTCATCTGGTTAGCTGGATTGTTTTTTACACTTTAGTTTATTACCTTATATTCAAGCTATTTCGTAAAGCACTAATGTTATACTCATTTTTAGATATTGTGATGCATTCGCTTTCTATTTTCCCGCAGATTTAACATTAACTCGTTTACATTTCAGATATCGCCAGGTCTTCAATTTGATTGATGTTCATGCAATATCTAGTATTTAAACACAATTTAACATATTTTATTATTCAACATTTATTCTTTGATAATTAGCAATACTTCTTCCATTTTATCTTGCCCATTTTTTAAATAAATATTGTAAAATTATATATACTAGATCTTAATATATGTTGACACATATATGCGTTTACTTGTTGCTATGAGATTTCTTGTCATGAACACATTTATTAGATTTGTGTTTAAATAGACGCTGACATTATCATCCCAGTCATCTTTTTACAAAAAAAGTATTGAAATAATTTTGCAATTATTTGTTCGGTAATGTTGCATTTATATGATTGATAATGGATTTCAAAACTCGAACTCTAAATATGAAAATGATGTTTGTCTGGTTGTGTATACTTCAAATAAGGTAAACGAGCATTAATGTAGTATATAATGGTTTAAATGAAGTTTAAACTCCGTAAATTAAGGCATAACTATTTAAAATATACAACATGTTTCAGACCAGAAAAAAGCACGTTGATATCTCTCATTAGTATTACAGTTTGTAAACAGTAATTATTTATAATGAATAAATTCCAAATAAAAAATTTAAACAGATTATTATATATATTTTTTATTTGTGTTCATAAATGTTTGACAAAGTCACCTGTGACAAATGAGAAACAGCTGAATATACATGATATTTGTTGTTACTATTTTTCGGCATATACACTCATCCAGAACCAATGGTCATTTAAAAACACTCAACTATCTGAGAACAGGTATGGCGTGATTAGAACTACAATAGTTATATCGTACTACAAAATAATTTAGCAATCTTCTAGTCTGGGGAGTAAGACCATACGCTCCAGCACCGGCTGCTGCCCTCTACTATCTACTAGTGCGGCTGAAAATATATCGTAGTTTACATATCTGTTAATTTTAGTTCGGTTTACGTTCTCAGAAACCAAAACTCACCTTCATAGGCTTAACACTTGATCTATCTATGAGATACATAGATCTCTGAATGTTGCATTAACATTCTGCTTTACCTCTCAAATATTGAATTAGTAGAGAATTAAAGAACATTAAGTTGCCTTCTCTCCAATTCATCAGTTTACTATGTTATGGTATTATGTAATAATTCGTCATTTTATAGAAAAGAGTTGCAGAAGCTATAGGAACGATATATATTCCTAAAGTGGATGAACGATTAAAATTTCTCAAGGCTCGGTAAAGTAACGAAATACTACATAATAACATTTAAAATCGCTCTACATGTCGCCCCCTTATTATTCCTTTTGTGTGTCCTCAACAAAATCAATATTACAAAAATGTGCCTATATGCTCTTCGAGAAAATTCTGAAAATGAATAATTCAGCTTTTTTGTGTGGTTTCCAAATACATTCGAGACATACCCACAGGATACTTTTTGTTGATTTCTTCGATTTACCTAAACCTCTCTTATATTCCTTTTTAATGTCACAACTCGATTTTATTTCTTGAAAACAATAGAGTAAATGGTAAGAGTGCGGTATAATTAACAGTCTATGAGTCGGAAACAAAAAAAAAACAATCACGAATCCCTCATACTAAACGCATTAACATTCCAGATTCATAGATTCCAGGACAATAAATCATCTAGTCTGGTGGAGTATAAAGCTCAGTGGTTCTACTATAGCCAGCATCACTTAGAGAAGAGTAATCATTCTTCGTATAGTCCAGGGTGGGATAGTGATATCGAGAGGATATTATTTAGGTTTCAGATAATGTTATTTTTAATATTTGGCCACGGTTTACTTGTAGGGGGTATACTCATGCCAGGATCCTCATACCCCTTCTATGTGCCAATAAACATTAGACACAGGAGGACAGTGTCTAGTAGGCAGTTCAATTATCTCATTAAATAATAGTGAACATCGCTCTGTAAAGAAATTTCAAACTCTCATATATCCACATGGTCAACGAAACGAAATGAAGCAATCTTTTTATCTATCGTTTAACGTAGGGCCGATGTGCCTATATTAACGAATTAATATAATTTGTTGAACACAGAACATAATTTCCAATAGTTATTAACCAATGGCCAGTACTATAGCGCCTAAAAAGAAGGTGTTGTTAGCCGAAAGAAGATGAATTGTTAAAAGCAATGGCCTTTTCACATATCTTTAACAAATGATGCATTTTCTCATGAGATGAAATACGTTAAGAACCTGACTAGACTGTAACATAACCCCCGTTCGTCCATAATTATGTATGCGTATGAAAAAAGCGTATGCTTCCCAGGCTACAATGTTGGAAACAAATGTTTGTACTTTGATGTCCATATGTTTCTCCGCACACATTTAAGGCGAATATACAACGTCCAAACATCTGATTGTAATATGTATACTTAATTGCATTCTCTCTTAGAATGAATTTTATATTAGTATGTAATCTATGATAATACATTTAAATTTTCTGACATCTTCGCATTGATTTTATATATATATATATATATATATATATATATATATATATATATATATATGGGGAACTCAAAATAATTCCACCCATGCAGTCGTTTATGAAATTGACAATAAAACTTATAATTACCCCATATTTAGCCCTAGCAGGGCCTGTTAACCGGCGCTGCTCAGTAGTAATATAAATATTTAATTAAACAGCCGACAGGACGCAAATAGGGCACATCTGGAACCAACATAGAACTTGCTCCAGTTTCCCAAATATGTCTACTATATGTGTGTGTTCGAGTTTTAATTTCAGTGGTTTGTATTTCGCAAACTGTAAACTAAGCATAACCTATGGTTTAGTTTGGCCTAATTCGGTTATATCACGGTCACAGTTCTAAAGTGTTTAAAAGCACTGTTTGTTTTGTTTTGATCTGTTGTGGTTTTTGTCTTGTTCAAAAAATGTAGAACTGTTTTACTTGCGTTTTGTTTCATGAGTACACATTTTGACAGGGAGTAATATAAAATAAGTAATTCAACAACGACAGTACACAAATAAGTCACATCTGAAAAAAAAGTTCTCCTGTTTCCTAAAGTTGTGTACTCTATTTGTATGTTCGAGTTTTTATTTCGGCGTTTGGTATTACTCTACCGTACACAAAGTATAACCTATGAATTAGTTCGGACAAAGTCGGTGCCGGTTCAAATTCTGTAGAAGCACTGGTTGTATTGTTTTTATATGTTTGGGGTGATTTTATTGTTAAAAAAATATAGAAGCACTGTTTTTCTTTAGTTTTATTCGATAAGCACACATTTTAAGCCACTTCATTTTGAGGAAACACGTAAATACAAATTTATTTCTGCCTAATCTGAGACTGATCTTTTTTTTAACTCATTGTGTTCGATGCTTCATCTATTCAGTCGATGTAGACTGACGCAATTTTCATTTCGGTGATAGTAACCGAACCTGTGTCTAACTCTGTCTTCATGGGGAAGAACATTAATAGAGACAGTAAAAACAAATTGTACAACACACATCGCATTTGTTTTTTTTTTGTTGTGTTTTACACTTTGTTGCCCTTAAGGAAAGAGATATTATACCAGCTACAGGAACATCGGATCGTGCTTTGTGGCCGGTAAGAAAATTAATAATCCAGTTTGAACAGGGTTTTTTTATCGACAATCTCAATATATAAACAAACATAACATCAAAAATAGGAATATGTCTTTACGTGGCTTTTGTTTTAAAAATGTTGAAATGTAATGTATTTAAGATACGTGAAAACATTAAAACAGTAATAGTTTATGGTATGCTGAGATCGATCGGGTTGTAAAAAGAAAAAAAAAACTACTCCTAAATGTTAACTGTAATGTGTATTTTTGCGATGGGTATGATTCGAATCTGTGTGATTATATATATATATATGTATATATATATATATATATATATATATATATATATATATATATATATATATATAAATATATATAGTAATCCAGGTAGAGTAAAACTCCACAGGGTAGAACTCCAAAGGGAATCAAACCGGGCTAATAAAAGAGTGCTCAATAAAGATATAGAGCTGTATCGTGAATGCTTTTATTCGAACATGTACAAGGTCTGCTACACTGGCATGTCGATATTATCGATCTACAACTATCAAGAGCTGAGGTCTCATCAGGCAGAAAGTTTTTTATGAAGTCCAAGAAGAATGGAGTCATATATATATATATATATATATATATATATATATATATATATATATATATATATATAAATATTATGTTGTGAAGTGTGTATTGAATGTTAATAATAAAACGATGTGTTTAAGGGAGAAAGATTTCAAGTAATGTATGCAAATTACTTACTTTGGATGAAGCACGATGCGGTCGGGTTGAAATTTGCCTCATGACCATGTAAGCTGATCGCTGATTTGCTCTTTTATTGATTCTCGTGCGGTGAAAGTGAAACGCATTCCCACATGAATTAATCGCAAACAGGTGTCTGAGCAGTGTAAGAGATAATAATTCATAGAGAGAAATTAGCGTGCGACACTCTCTTTTGGACTTGAACTTAGGAGAGTTATTCGTATGGGGTAAATAATTGGAAATACTTTTATATGTTAAAAATGTGTGTAATTTACTGGAACCCTAATCGAAGTAAGACTGTATAGATAGTTTTACTTTTCGATGTGTTTGATAGATTAGTTTTCTTAGCCACTCTAACTGATTTGGAAGGAGAACCTCTAACTCTTTTATATATATAGTTTCGGAAGTTTCTCAACCGTTAACACTTAAAAAAAAATAAAAATTAAACTAACAAAAATAATTTAAAAAACCTTAAGTCCCAAGTCGTTCATTGGAAAATTACTCATGTAACTCAATTTAGTTTTTACAGTTATTATATTAGTTTGCTTCTAACATTATTGAAGGGATCATCAGTTGTTTACCATGAAAAACTGTTTCGGAAATTTAAAAACAAGACAGGATTTAATTTCATGGTTTACCAGCAGAGTTGATCAGAACCCGCTTCCCTTAAAAGGCAAACACATAAACATTCCGTATATTAAATCTAGGTTTTGTTCCGTATAAATGTTTTGCTAACTTGTATTAGTTATTAAATTTGTTTTAAAAATAATAAAAAATAAATTAATTAATTAATATATATATATATATATATATATATATATATATATATATATATATATATGCCTTACTTGTCTTGGCAGTTTCATTTATTTCAAATAAATATCTAGCAGTTTCTGTTTCATTAATTTTCCTGACACGATATGCAACATTATTAATTACTCTGACCCACCCCTCTCTTAGCATTGCCCTTATTTATAGATGTAATGCCCCTTAATAGTTCAACAATAGCTTGCTGATTATTTTACTGGTAAATACATTAAAATAAAGATACAGATAACAATCCGAAAACTCATATACTAATAAGTAACTGCTTATCACAGCTAGAATATTCATCGAATATCAAGGTTAACATGAACTGATGTTGGCGATAAACAATACATCTAGGATAATTGAGAATTATTAGTAAAATAGTCAGAACTTGATTATTTTAGTGTGCTGCTCGACAAGGAGTGTTTAAATTAGACTTAAACACGTCTATATTGTCCTCGGCTTCGAACCATCCCCATGTTATTGTATTCAACATACTTGTTTGGAAAGAAACTGTTTATGATAGTTCCGTCTAGTTTTCGGTGCATAGATGAGGAAAGATCACACCTACAATCGATTAGTGTGAATCCATATTCAGGATAAACTTTCTACTGATAAGACAATAATCAAAGTTGGCCCGATATTATTAAACATCATTAAAACGAATATTGCTGATATTTCATTACTGAAATATAATGGGCACGTCAGAAATTTACTACAGTTCGTCAATATAAAACATTGTTAGATTTCAGAAAACATAGTGAATTTTATTAACGATTCAATGGGTAGTATTAGGGAGCATCCTATATATATATATATATATATATATATATATATATATATATATATATATATATATATATATATATATATATATATATATATATATATATATATATATATATATATATATATATATATATCTATATACTACTAAAACTCTATTGTCTTGTATGTTTGCAATCAGCTTTCAGCTTTCCGGTTTTCAACATCCGGTTGCGCATGCGTAAATAGCATCGTCTTAAATCTGTTATGCTGATTCCGTTAATCTCTTACGATTAACGAACGCATGCAATTTTTCATTCTGGAAATTTTTATATCGCTTTTAATATAAACAATTTCATTTAATTTCATCAAATAGTTCTTTTGTTTACTTGACGACTAAAAACATTCAACGGGAGCACTTCGTAAAGTCTGTCGCAGTTTCAAACCCTTTTAAAAAACAAAAACAAACAAACAAAACAACAACAATCTATATATTAATACGCTAAGGTGTACGTTCGTGTGTCACGCTTCCGGCAAACGCTCTGCGCATGCGTGCCGCACCTAGATTATTAATAACATTTAATTAGCCTAATTTCTGCATCGTATTTGAATTATTTCCCTTTAGCGCAACGGTAAGCGACGTAGTATTTTTGTCTTTGGCCCGACTGGTTTATAGTTCGATCCCAACCAGCCGCTAATATTTTTTCTTCTATATTTCGAGCGGAAGGGGAAGAAATAATACATTTTTTTTAATCACCCGGTCAAAAAGTACTTTTTTGTGTTGCTTAAAACTTAAAACTATTTTTTGTTTTTTATTTTGACGTTTTTAGGGCATGTCTATTATTTTTTGTTGTTGTTGTTTTTGAACGGACGTTAAGCAATGTTTTTTTTTTCAATGATAGTTTGAACTAAGTATTTATTTTTTATTTGCACCACTTCTTAAAGTGTTAAAACATTTATTTATTATTTTTGGATGGTAAGGAACCAGTATTTATTTTTTAAATGTTTTGAACGGACAATAAGCAATGTTTGTTTTGTTTTGTTTTTTTTTCTCAGTGAAACACCGAGAGCGTGGTCGAAAGAAAGAGAGAGTGTGTGTTCGTAAGAGATGGAGGGGGGGGATAGAGAAAGAGTGAAAACGCAATAAAAACAAATAAATAAATCGCAAAAAGTCTCTTACTAACAAATAGAAGGTGATTTGTTACATTAGGACCCGCGCTAACTTTGACCCCGTCGTTAGGGTTAGGGTCAGTGAGGGGTTAGGGTTAGCTATAAAGTTCAGGGTCATTGGGGGTTAGGGTTAAAATTAGGGTCAGGGCCAAAGTTAGCCCAGGTCCCAATGTAACAAACTACCAAATAGAGATAGTAAAAAATAAGACAATGACAATGATATTGTATAGTTAACATCTGAGAAGTTAAGTTTCTTATTTTGTGTCACGATCTGACACTCTCATTTAATAAGATTTAGTATTTACTTTTGCCCCTGACAACGGGGGAGGGGAGTCGCGACCGATAGTGATTGCTGAAGAGACAGCTTTTACCCCGACAACCGAGTAATATAATAAATATATATACTTCCATCCCGTCACGCAACATTTTGGTGAGTAAGATATGTGCATATTTCTAGCCACCGGATAATTTTATTAACAGTAAATTATACAAATTGATGTAGAAAACACTGTGGAATTCCTTTTTTTTTTCAGTGAAACACAGAGAGCGCGTACGAAAGAAAGAGAAAGTTTGTGTTCGTAAGAGAGAGATAGAGGGAGAAGATAAAGAAAGAGAGAGAGAGAGAGAGAATAAACGTAATTGAAAAGTGAAAACGCAATAAAAACAAATAAATAAATCGCAAAAAGTAAAAAAAAAAATATTTAACAAAAACGAAAGTGAGGAAAGTCGTGATTCAAAGCAAAATAAAAAAGAAAATCTAATCGAAAAAAAAAGTAACAAGTATAATTTCGTTTACTATCGGAAGCCTACCAGTTTTTACGGTATATCAACCCTTTTTAGTAGAGTGTCCATCGTACACGCGTTATTGGAAGGCAAATTATTAATTTTTTCAAAATATTTCACTCTTATCCGGGGGGGGGTGCTCATAATAAAACAAGCGTAACTTACTAACAAATAGATGGTGCTTCGTTAGATTGGGACCCGCGCTAACTTTGACCCCGTCGTTAGGGTTAGGGAGGGGGTAGGGTTACCTATAAAGTTCAGGGTCATTGGGGGTTAGGGTTAAAGTTAGGGTCAGGGTCAAAGTTAGCCCGGGTCCCCATGTAACAAAGTACCAAATAGAGACGTAAAAATAAGACAAGGGCAATGATATTGTATGGTTAACATCTGAGAAATTAATTTTTTTTATTTCAAATATTTATTTAGTTATATTGTCAAATTCGTCAAACAAAAATGGCGTTCGCTTATTTTAGGTGAGGTGGTCGCTAATTTCAGACTTTATAAAAGGCTAAATTGCCCGATTACAGTAGAGGATCTCTTTACATTATCAACTAACCCAAGATGTAGGGGAGGGCGCCACTCTTTTCCCAGGACTGCTTCATTGTCCTTGATCCTGACCTTATAATACTGAGAGTTTTAACAATGTTTGTTTTAGTCTTTTAATATAAACAATTTCATTTAATTTCATCAAATAGTTTTTTTGTTTTCTTCACGGCTAAAAACATTCAACGGGAAGACTTCGTAAAGTCTGTCGCAGTTTCAAAAAACACCTCCCTTTCAAAAAACAAAAACAAACAAACAAAAAAACAACACTCATTATTAATATCAGCCATACGAGCGGTCGGTGAACGAAACCACCTCCCACTTTCCCTCTCATAGATTTCACCACTCCTACTCCGTCTGTTTTCGTTACGTACGCGAGAAAGCCTGCTGTCTCTCGGTGGCCACGGCTGTACCCCCTTCCTTTCTCAAATCGCCCTAACCAACCACTTATAATTCAGTAACTGTAATTTAAAAAAAAAACAATTATAATAAACAGAACGACTCATAGAAATCTATATTCTTTTTTCATTTTAATATACTTTCATAGAAATGCTTCTGTTATGTAAAAAAAAAACTATTTTCTTTATGCCACAAGTGTCACGCTCATACATGAATTCCATAGCTAATATAACAAACTGACCCAACGGGTCACGGGTGGTCTAGTATATATATATATATGAGCTTTTCGTCTGGTGATCCGTTTGGCACTCTTTAATTAACACTCATGTTAGAAACTGCACAAAATAACGGTAAGAAAATTGATATGTAGATTCCAAAAATAGCATCGAATATATGCTTCATATTCGGCTTTGATAACTTTCTTGAACTTAAATTTATTTTAAAAGTGCGATTTTATTTAGCCTGTTAACGTTAAGTTTGATATACACATTTTATCAAAAAAAGCTAATCAAAAAAATGTTTGTACTTGAAAAAATTACCGCCGTTTTATGTCATGTGTTATGTTTTTTATGTTTGCCTGGTATTACACGCTTTTATTTAAGACCACGATATGTTTATGACTTATTTAAAATGTGTGCACTACGTCCGACCATCAGATTGTAGATAATAACACGACACAATTCTTACGTGTATTTTGTGAAAGAAGCCATATCTTTCTGGTGTATTTAAATTGTCGATGCAATACCGTCTCCCCGGCTACATATATTTGATCTACTGTACACCTCACCCGAAGCTGCTATATCAAATCTAAAACTATTAATTATTTGTCAACAGATTGATGCCAACCACTGGATATGGAGTATTACGGGGTGATTATTCGCCTTGCAAGGCGATGAGTGTAGAGAGGTCGGATCATCCCGAGAGGCGGAGTGGCTTTTTTTCTAAAGATTTCTGCTTAACAAGTTAAGTGGCTCGGTAAATGTGTTTCAGTTGCAAGAGATGTGGTAACCTAATTCAAGGACTAAATAAATAGCCATCTCTTCACAATACATATATGTGTTATGTGGAGTATACGGAATAGTGTACGTATCTTAAATGTTATTCGCACAAAGTTCGGTCGATATAACCTTTGAACTTCCGCTAATGCACCTGAGTTTGGTCGGATGTTACATCGACTGAAACAGTATGAGGGTAACATCAAAGATGAGATCAGAAGCCGTAATTTTTATCCTTATTGTTAGAATTTCCGAAACATTATAAATATCTCTATTTCAATAAGAAATATGCTAAAACGAATCTGTTTTGTATAGAGAAGCCTCGAGAAAAATATATTCTGTTGTTATTCCTCACAATATGTTTATGTCTAAATAAATGTATATAAAACTGTGGCTCACAATTTCAAATCATGTCATCCATATATATATATATATATATATATATATATATATATATATATATATATATATATATATATATGTGTGTGTGTGTGTGTGTGTGTGTGTGCGTGTGTGTGGTGTGTGTGAAAAGATGACAGACGTAAAAACAAGTCAAAGTGCAGGAGAAAAACAAAAACAAGAAATTTTTTGACCGGTTTCGTTCGTGGGGAACGTCTTCAGCAATTAAGAATACAGAAATAATTTTATTTTATATTGAAAGCACACAAGGGAAAAATGATCTGATTGGATCATATGAGAAGACATTAAGTGATGTTGGGACATGATAAGTAGGTGATACATTCTTCTAAGGCGGTGAGGGGAGGGGGAAAACGCGGCAGAGAATCAAACTACGGTGAACAGAAAGGGTGTGAAATTTATACACTGGAAGTTAGCACCTTAAGATTAAAAAGAAATAAACAGGGATGGGTCAGCTAATTTGTCAACAATAGTTGTTTAAAGAGCAATTCATGACAATGAAATACTGAGGTGACAAATGTGTGAAAAAGGAAAATATATATATATATAATTTCATAAATAATATTATAGTCTTACGTTAATCAACATGTATTTATATTTATGTAATTGTATAAATGCTCTACTTCGTATTGAGCACTCTTGAAAGCTTGGTGTTACGTTCACTTTATTAACACATTTCAACTTGATCAATTAATATATATATGTATGTATATATATTACTATTTCATGTATCCACATAACCCATTTATAAGGAGATATAATTTTTTATGTATCAATTTTCAGTATTTACTTCAACAGTGATCGATGCGTAAGTAGAGCTAGGTACTTAGCTATGACAATATATTTATGGCAATTAAGCTACACAGATGCTCCCGCATTTTATTCTGAAGATTCTCCCGGGGTGTAACGCGGGAGCCTCTGTGTAGCTTAATTGCCATAAATATATTTTCATAGCTTCATATATATATATATATATATATATATATATATATATATGTATATATTTGAAACTAAAAGTGAAAGTTTATAAAAAAAAAGAAAAAGAATCGGTATCGATTTTTCTTTTTTTAATAAAAAAAAATATCGCATCTTAAAACTTGCTTTAAAAGGTATTTTATTTTACCTTACACATTGTTCTTATATATATATATATATATATATATACATATAGATATATACATATATATATATATATATATATATATATACATATATATATATATATATATATATATATACATATACATATATATATATATATATATATTATGGTGCAGCACGTTTCAAAATAACGTTTAACAGTTCCCCGATATATTTCTTGATATCTGGAGCATTTCCCTGTATTACGTAGATAAAGTGATAAATAATACAACTTAGTTAGACACAAGGACATAAATCTAAAACAATGAGACCATTTTAGATAAACTCTTGTTTTCCTAAGCCTATATGTAGATGCGTAGCAAAGTACTCCTTAACATATCTTTATAATGTATGCCTATTATACACAGGAGAAAAAACGGTAGACACATGATTTAGCTACGATATGCGTCTGTTATTTTTAAGTGTGTATGCGTGTGTGGAAACCGTATGTTTCTAAGACTGCCATTATGGAGCACCTGTCCCCGCTTTGTTAGCCATGTGTTCTCCGCACTTATTTAAAGCAATTGTACTACGTCCAAATACCTGATGTCAAAATATATACTGAACCAGATGGTCCACGAGAAGAATGTACACGCACGCATCTATAAGAATAAATGCAACATCGTGTACCCGTCTCTCCATTTACGTATGAATAGAAAAAAACAACCTCATCGTTAGCAAGTGTTTCTTTATATATTCTAACAATAACATGTTTCTACCGATCGCAGATTTTTCGTAGTAAATATGACGAATAAACATAACCTACATTGCCACCAACCGCAAAAGAAGAGGTAATGCTTTGGAGGATGGAGTCATGACGAACGGAAAAATAATACAATATCCGGAAACGAGCAGATAATGGCATGGGGGAAGGGGGAACGACAATAGTATATATAGACTACAGTTACCCCCTAAAAAGGATATA
>OY744524.1:30056402-30081402 GCA_963556195.1 Sepiola atlantica | reverse complement strand
CGCCGTTAAAGTGTTAAAAAATTATCATAGTTTATTCGCTGTTTACAATTGGCCCAGCGATTAGCGACGTCGGACTGGAGTTGAAAAATACTTGAGGTCCGGGGTTTCGAATCGCATGACCGGTAGTGAATAGTCATATATCTATGTTGATGAGTCCCGATTGAAAAAGGACGAAACGTATACGTACATAGATAATAAACAATAACAAATATTATATATATATATATATATATATATATATATATATATATATATATATAATATATATTATTTATCAACTCTTATTTAACTTAGGCATACTAACTTACTAATTCACTCTGTAACTTGGTGTGTTGGTCACTCAGACTTCACTACCAACTTCCTTCATTTATTAGGCATTCAATCATTTGCTAGCTGTCTTAGGCATTCAACCTTCACTCTAACTCTCTATATCACTCTCTGTCTCTTTCACTCTCGAAATATCTCAAATTATCATGCCCTTTTCTTTTTCTATCGTGCATCGTTCTTTGCCTTCTACCTCTCTCGCTCTGTCTCTCCTTTTTGTCTTTCTCCTTCCAACCGCCCTCTGTTCTTATCCTCACGGCTGGCTAGCAACAGGCTGTTACACTGACCTGACCTCGCCTTTTCGAACCGACAAACGCTTCAGAATCTTAGAAGTAGGCACCAAAGATGAAGAAGAAAAAAAACGTATACATTCAAACGCTTATTTGGCTTTCATCATATGGCACGCAGAATTCAAATATGAATTCTTACCAATTGACGTCCGTATGTGCTTCAATTTGGGTGCGGCGATGTGTGCTAGTACACACGCACATACATGCGCATATACCCACAACAACAAATAAATCGCGCGCACACACATTATATATATATATATATATATATATATATATATATATATATATATATACATATATATATATATACACACATATATATATATATATATATATATATATATATATATATATATATATATATATATATATATATATTAGTAATAAACACATTCTGCGTTTACAAGTCTGTATTTGTTGGTTTTGCATATGCATTATAAAATTATATCGTTCTCATTCATGTATTCGTGTCGACGCTTGTGTCTATATATTTATAAATGCCCGTGACATGATTGTTGCATGGTTTTAGATGAAATATATAAACGTCTCAAATGTTTTGAGCAAAAATGTGTAATAGATCATTAGAAAATAATTGAAGTTAATTGAATGATGATTGATATTCCTTCCCTTGCTTACTTAACAGATGCACTACTTGCTTATTTAACTTTTCTTTTCAGACACAACCCCTAGAGAACAACTTTATTATTGTTCTTCCACGCTGTCTTCTTCGGACGTTATTTTCTTCATACACGTTAGCTTTATTACTAGATCAAAATGCGTGTACACAATCTAATTTCAAAATAAAAATTATTTATTTTTGCCTCACCACACCTACTAACAAACTAATTGAAACACAATACATTCGATCGTAATTTTACTCGTCATAATCAATTCCATATCGCCAGTATTAGAGCAATCACACACCTACTATACACATGTCAGTTATCCTTATGAATTCGTACGTATTCACTTTTATCTTGTTAGATTTCGAGTGTGCTGTATTTGATATAAAGCTGCAGCTTTTACTTACACATGGGTCACCGCTTATCAAATATCGGGGACTACGCGACCATGAGAGTTAAATAGTTGGACCATGATAGCCACCACGAGAGGATACGTCATAGTAAGTAGAATGGGGAAAATACTCATGAAGACTTGATTATAAACGAGAACGGCTCAACAAGTATTTTCTCACATTAGACTGGAATACAACAATTCTGTAGTGTGCTGGGAAGCAGCCACGCGATATTTTCTTCTACATATTATTCATGGAGGTTCGAATTAGTTGTTGCTTCAGAGAGAGTGAGAGACAGAAAGAAAAATTATAGATAACAGTTATTTGTGTAGTTTGACGAGGTTTTGCTGTGAATGTTGTAAAGGGAGGGTCTGCGATTGGATTTCAGTCGAGCACCTACCAGGAATATAATGATTCAGTAGAGTGAGCCAAGCAACACATATTCTGTTCGAAAAAAAGGGGTGTGACTGAAACTGCAGTGTATTGATTTACTCCTCTCCAGGAGTTAGGCACAAGGCCAGTTTTTATCTTACTCCCACAAGTAAGATGTGACCCAAGGTCGGGAAAGTGGGGTTTAAAAATTGCCTGGGCAGCCCCGTCGGCTCCCCGGTAGAGGCGCCTCAGGCAGTAAGCAATAAACTTACTCCTCCCCAAAGAGGGGAGGCAAAGCCTGGGAAGGTGGACTTCCTAGAAGTGCACAGGACAGACCCATTGACCGGCGTAAATCAAGACCCGAAGGTCAAGACAACACCAGTATGGGGTGCAGTATCCATCGGAACAGATACTACACTTTGATCTTAGCCAAAAGGCCAAGGTAGAAAGATGAGGCTGCAGTGTAGAGAACAGACTATACCCCACTATATTGCGAAGTCGGTTTTGTACTCTCTCAAGACAATAACAGTGCTGGCATCGCAATTTACTAGTGTTCAGAGTTAAGTTTTACCACCTTGTTACCCTTACTACCAGGTCTACATTTATCAGTAGTGGGGGTAACTGTCAGCTTTCCATCTCATATTTATTAAAACAGGCAAATACATACTCTCTCCAGTCTCATATTTAAACTAGCCTGGACGTATTACATCATGACAGATAAACATACACTCCATTCTTCCCCTCCCCCAAGAGGCAGTAATGCCTGACAGGATAGTATAAGAAAAAACGAACATATACTATACTATTCCAAATTCATGAAATAATGCCCGAGAGGAGCGTCTGGGGTAAATAAAACATATAATACATTATCCCCAACAGAGAAGGTAATGCCTGTGAGGGTAGTCTAATGGTAACAGTACATCTACTAAACTACTCCCTAAAAACGAAGATATAATCGATAGTGGATATGAAAATAACGCAATAACAAATAAAGAATATGCTAAACCCTTATACCCGAACATTAATATATTGTGCATTTGTCTGAAATAATAAAGTTAGCCTAAGGGAGATAATTCAGTATGAATTACAACTTGTGAATACGTGAATTGTTACTGGTAATTTGACGTAAAGTGGATGTAAGCACACACTGCGATCAACCGATCTTAGTATCATGCTGAATCATGCCAATTGTGTTGGGATCAAGAGAAAAAATAGCAATCCAGACAACATGAAATGTGTTCAGAAATACTTTTTTCAATTTATTTCCACAATAAGACGTTACTTTTTATTTCTTTACTGATTGATACGCTTGTTTCAGTTGTTTTCTTCTATTATCATTTCTACATTAATCCGTTTTCTTTCAATGTAATTTCTTTTAAGTTCGTTTTTTTAGACGAATATAAATATGAGTTCTAACACTGGCGCAGCATACTTTTTTCGTCATAATTTGCAAATAGTGCACAGTGTTATATATATATATATATATATATATATATATATATATATATATATATACATTCAAGTTATCTTCATTTTTTCACATCATTTTCTAAAACTATGATGCCACCTATATGCTAAACACACAGAGTGTCCCCCTTACCTCCTCTTTCCCCCAGCCTCTCAAAATTCATGCCACACCTCACCACGACAAATATATCAGCCCCCTTCACTCCCCCTACCTAAGGCAAATTCAATAATATTATCAACCCTCCCTATTTCACTGCTGCCTTAATGATACCCACTCAAAGCTTTCTATATTCATGTCATTCTTCGCTACCACTGACTCCTCGCAGCCTGGACTCTCCTCCAGTGCTCACCGTAGCCACGACTACTACTTTTTCTTTATCACTCCATCATGTCAACCCAAATTGTCGATGTACTTACATGACATTTTTCTTCAAATTATAATCATGAAGAAGTATTACAATAAAGACGAAACGTTGATTATTATATAAAAAAGAAATATCTCTAACTTTTTTTCCTTTTTCAGTGGCCATATATATATATATATATATATATATATATATATATATATATATATATATATATATATATGTGTGTGTGTGTGTGTGTATATATTTATTTATTTGTATATGAATAAAAACTCAATTCATATTTATACAAAGATAAATGAACTAATACTGGACTTATTCCAAGTTGACATCTTTTATAATTAAATAGAGCTTAGGATGTATGCAACAATAAGCGCTTTAAATCCATCACTATTTTTGGTGTGTGATAACGTAGTATTTAGGTCAAGTTACCGATCGACGGTGTCGATGATTTATAGTCCCTTTCACGGAATATGCCCCCTTGTCACTGGCGAAGTGCGAAATATTCACACTTGACCTGCGATCTCGACTCACACTGGTAACGGCCACGACGCAAGTGACACTTGTTTGAAGTGTGCACAACACAATCCGATTGGCTAGTCACGTGGCTATCCAACCAGCATTCCCGTTTTCGTTATTGATTTTTACATCTCGATGCAACGCGTTAGATTTTGATCCACTGACATATGTTCTATTAAGGCCAGGAATTCGATTGGACGTCCCCATGGATAATCACATATATTTAAAGATTATTCATTGTCAGTGCCAGATGTATATAAGCTTTTCAGCCTAAATGTCTCTGAGCGGGATAGGTTGGACCGTAACTTTCAAAGCATTTTTTTCAAAGTGTATATAACAATTACATGTTATTGTAGGAATTGTGAATTGTGAACATCATACACGCATTATTTCATCGCTCAACACAATTCTGAATGAAGGGTACCTTCTATATTGCTAGAGTCATAAAAGTAGTTGATTGAGAAGTGAAATAATACACGGCTCCAGTCCTTTCTCTGTGTTTCCACCCCTTTCTTTCAATATATATATATATATATATATATATATATATATATATATATATATATATATATATATATATATATCGTCATTTTTGTTGGTGTAGTGTCCATGGGCATTTAGATACTTTTTGCCTAAATTTTTACTTTGATGACGCACGGTTTAGTAGATATACTTACTCAAACCAGTTCTGAAATAATTCGAATATTTGGTTGATATAGAAAAGGAAGTTGACTATTCTGAACAAAAAATAGGAACAAATGTTGTCTTCTGATTAATAAATTGTAATGAAAAAGAAAAAAAAATGAAAAACAATACTTGTGACATTTGAAAACAAAAAGAATGTGAAAGTTATTTGAAAACATTGACTGAATGGGATGAAAATGTTGCTGCACTCATTAAAACAAACTTATTCTTTGTGATGTACTATGTGTATCAATGAAAAATTCCTTCACTGGCTTCAATAAATCATCCTGAAGTTTTTAAAAATCCTAAATAATTGGAAAGATTGAATATTTATGACTTAATATAGATACAAAAAGCCAAATATTATATTAATGTGATAAAACCTGTGCCTCAGAAATTTAAAGACCCACATCTTCATGTGTTCCAGGTCATCAACGTAATTACCACTCATTTGCCATGGAAAACACCACCAATCCTGCCATGGAAATATTGTCAGCAAAAAACACAATTCTTTGTAAATTGTTGTTGAGCCATTGACAACTAAACACAACATTATTTGGAAATAATTATTCTACATACACCATGTTTCGAATGCACTTAATGGACTTAAAGAGAACAATGACATTTGCAAAGACATAGAAATTGATGAAACTAATGATCTCAATGGCATGTTCCTGTGTACTAGACAGAACTGCACAAAATAATCTGATCATGTGTACACATTTGACCAAAAAATATGCTGAAACATAAATCGAGCATCACACTGTTCAAAAAGGTATCTATCTTAACTACATAAAAAATACATTGAAATTTTTAAGATGAATAAATCTGAAGGAGATTTAATGAAAGAAAACAACGCAACATTGGATTTGATGTGTATCTGATTTTGTTTCATAATATACAATATGAAAATGTCAGACCTCATATGTTTGTCAGAAACATACTTAAGCATAGTGATCTTAGATTTAGAAAAATATCCAATACTTTTTTTAGAATGTTGACAAGGCAGACAGGAAAGGTTGGGATGCTGGAATTCTTACCAAGACGAAGTTAATGAAAAAAGGAAAAATAGTTTGGCAGAATTTAACTAAAGCTTACAAAATAATGACACATCTTTGGAAGACAACTTTTAAATGATGATTGTAAATTTCAAGTCTTTAAAACAATTTTGGAATAAAAAGGCATCTGATATTCATACTACGGATGAAAATTTGGGCTCGAAACTCTGTTGATAGGCTTATCTTGTGCTGAATATTTCTGACGTAATTTGAAAGAATAGATGAACAAATAATAGTTGCATTACACATGTAAAAAACAACTAACACTTGTAAAATATGTTGTTATTAGTATCAACTATAGGTTGAAATTCTTTCATAAATGAATAACTTTTGGCAAAAAATAATCTAATTGTTTGTAAAGTTTTAAATTATTTCTGGATAATTAAGTATTAACATTGAGATGCCTCACACACTCATATGAAAATATGGTGTGAGCAGCACCATATTCTGCAGATACTCTGCAGAAAAAAATGCAGCCAATATTGAACAATATGTCACATGCAGGATGTCGTGTTCTCTATCTAGTCCCAAATTGCACAATTTAGTGGCTAGACTTGTTGTAAGTTTTTTGGCAAAATAGAAAAAATGTTACAAAAAGGGCATATTTGGATTCATGAGATGTAATGAAGTATTCCATTTTTTCACAGTAGCTTATAATGTAAAATCAAGATAACATGGAAAAAGTTTAACAAAATTTACTAACTGCAAATCTGACAAATATATCAATGAAAACAATTCGTTTCATTTGGCATGCTAATGTTGGTGTCGAATACATTGTCAAACAAAAACCGACACAAATGGAGCTGAAGGTGTTTGGGAAAATCTGGATGAAACTCGATCAAGGTGTGGAAGAGACAATAATGTAGTCTCATTGAAAACATAGATATAAGAGAATATGAACATGCTCATAAGTTGTTAGGACTCTATTTATTTGGCTTATCTGATAAATATATTTGGATTGGTGCTGATATTCCTTGATACAGAAACAGCAATATCAGATCAAACAAAGAATTGCAAGAAATTCCACCAGATTCCACAATTATATTTGAGAATATGTCAGAAAATTATTATTCTAATAACACATTGTACTTAGAAGAAATTCAATGATATGAAGTTGCTAGTAAGTATGTAAAGGTGGCCTATCCACTTAAGGGGAAAGAAGAAGAACCACAAGTCATGACACCCAACAAAGGTTATTTTAAAAAGTCAAAGAAAAAGTTGTCAAGGCTCCAAATATGTCTATGCATCAAAACAACAAATAGCGCTATTATCACAATGTTATCATGCTTTACACACCTTAGAGAAATGAGAAAATGTATTGATTGAGTGTTTTTGTTCATTTCAACATTGTAATTAAGAATTTCCAGCACTGGGGAAATATGAAAATATTTTTTTTAAATGCTGACTT
The DNA here is from genome assembly GCA_963556195.1 of Sepiola atlantica. Classification (NCBI taxonomy): domain Eukaryota; kingdom Metazoa; phylum Mollusca; class Cephalopoda; order Sepiida; family Sepiolidae; genus Sepiola; species Sepiola atlantica. The sequence goes on along the minus strand of OY744524.1, from coordinate 30,073,897 downwards.
CATCAAATTTGCAAAACAATCGGAAATTGAATGAGAAAAAGAAAGTAAAGACAATGTTATTGATAAATCAAATGATAAAAATGAAACTGTTGATTGAAATCAAATAGAAAGAAATGTGAGTGATGAATCAGTGGCTAAAATAGCTGAATTCAATGAAGATCAAACACGAATTATACATGACCTTATATAAATTATCAGAAGACAAGAGCTTCATTGGAATAAATACAACCTCTACTAAGATGCAGATGTGATAATTGCTCACAGCGTTAAAAAAAAGGGCTGGTGTAAGTGCAACAGGAAAAGGTGTACTTGATTGAAATATTGTCTGACAAAATAATCCGTATGACTGATCCATCTAATGTTTTCCTGACAAATTATGTGGACCAACAGACGTGCGTACTTTTCAAATGAAGGAATATATTCTACATAGAATTTTAATGATTGGCGTTCAGTATGAAATCGTTCCCAACTTATAAGGCATTTCTAAATGTTTGCTTAAAATGTTACACCCTATGTATCAAGTAGCTATACTATTCGTAATTGATAGAAATTAGCATGGTAAGTGATGTTATGCTAGCATTGCTGCACAAAAGGCTTGATGGAATGTTTTGATGAAATCTAACAATTAATATGAGACAAAAATAAGACAACGGCTACTATGTATATATTTAAGGAAGAATCAGCATTGGTTCACCATCACACTCTGATATTAGCATTCTTAAACAACATGCCTGTTTTTATTTATAGAGAAGCAACTTTTAAGACGTTGCTGAAAAATTGTATTTATTTTTTTCGACATTTAGTATATGTTCGTCATTACCTCCTTCTTTGGGGGAGGGGGTCAATGTATGTAGTTCGTTCATTATGATATCATCCCAGTCTAGCAAAATGCGACCGGAATGAGCATATATTTGCTAGTATCTTCGTATATTAATTGTTTCGCTACATTACATCGATTTCACGTGACCGTCCAATATGATGAATTTAATTATAAACAAATTAAGTAAAATACTTATATATAACCATTTAGCAGGCGACTTTTTTATCATTTTAAGAATGGATAGGCATTATAGGTGCCGATCGTATAGTTTACCAGTAACAAATATATAAACTCTCTCTCTCCTTCCCTCTCTCTCTCTCTCTCTCTCTCTCTCTTTTCTATATATATATATATATATATATATATATATGCACTAGCAGGGTTCGAACATTGGATAGCATCATATGCAACATTGATGTGTGTAGTTAATATATCATCTATTGAGCTATTCATATATATATATATATATATATATATATATATATATATATATATATATATATATATATATCTATATATATATATATATATCTATATATATATCCATACATATATGGGGGTGGGGAGGGGGAGTATGTGTGTGTTAATATGCCTAGCATGATTATGATAAGAAGAGAAATTTCTATATGGAATATGTGAGAAAATGGACCGTTATCTCCCTCGAAAAAGAAGCTATAGGCATGCTAATATTTCTTCATATGAATAACAAAAGTTAAAATGTACAACACTTATACTTATGTTACAATTTCTAGTTAATTCATGTTAAGTGACATACATACACATGTTATTTATTATATAGAAATAGAGAGATAGGGAGAAGGGGAGGTGATAGCCGACGAGAGATAGAGAAAGATGAAGACGGACAGATAGACAGATAGATGGTAGATATAAAATATATCAACATTTAAGATTTCCTTACTAACATATGATTATAATTTTAGTAATTGTTTTTGTTTTAATTCTGAAAATCAATCCGACGCATAATCAAAACAGAATACCCACTGTAGTCCTTCTGAGTATCCTCCAACTTGGCAATTGGAATATAAGTCTTTTTATTAAATAAAATACATAATTATGTTAATATTTCTTGTGCAAAATGTTGGAATGAGGTACATACATACCTTAAAACGTGGCGCAGATTGACAGGACTAATGGCATTTTACACTTAATAGAATTGTACGCAAGTATAGACTGCCATATTTTAGGAACACTCTTCAGTTTGGGGTTTGTATATACGGGCAGTTACACAGGGGCGTTCTCTTTTACTATATATACTAGAAAAAAATATACTCCCTACGGTCGTATATTTTAACTAGTCTGCAGCGTCTCTTTCTCATCTCTGATAAGTTCCGCATCCAGCCGAGCGGGTTTTGTAAATTGTGTAAGTGAAATAATTTTCAAGACTTTCATAAGTTCAGTCAGTTAGCTCGATCAGCAACGACGAAATGTGCAGGTCACAGGGTTGCAGTTTCCAGTTCAACTGTTGGCATCAAGTTTATTTATTGTTTATTTACTTATGTGAATAAATGTCTTACGTTTAGAAACATTCCACTGACGGACAGACATTTATTAGTAGATAGAAAAGGATAATTTATTCGACGGAATCTTACTTTATTGTTTTACTCATTATAACAACCAATTATTTTCATTTCCAAAACGTTACATTATGTCTAACGACCTTATAATTAATTGTTTGTAACAATTAATTGTTTGATCCATTTGCCCTTCCATAAATATATATCTTCGTTTTATTGGATTAATATGTTTAAGTACGGCATTATTAATAACACCTAAGTACATTAGTTGCTTCAGCATATCTCTATGTATAAACTTTTCTAATCGAATAGTGTAATAAATAAAATCGATTAATTGCTAACGCATATGAATATTTAATTACATCGACCAATCTTATAAATTTAACTTCCGAAATCCGCTTTTAAAATAAGAAAATAGTTAAATAAACACCATTCGTGTTTTTCTCTTAGCTTTTTTATTGACAAATTTAAAAATAAGGCATAACAATTTTGACACTATGCGATTTAATTGTTCGCCTTTTGATGAACTACAATTACGTTACTTGCAACCCCTATTGATTTATAATCTATATATATAAAAGTCAATGTTTGTTTCTTCGTGGTTTATAGAAATCGATATGTTTACAGTTAAACTATGCAAATAAGTATCAATAATAGTGAAATTTTTCACAGAATCTAAAAACACCATTGATATTTTATTCGATTACATCTGGTGTCACTAGTCGAAAGTTAACTGCTAGTACCATGAAACAACTGAAACATATAAGACTGTAAAAAGATGAAATTAATTTTACTATATATTTTACTCGTGTTATGAAACAAAACGTATATCAACAAACAAAAGCTATACAAATTGAGATGATTTGTTATGGGTAATTTTGAATTGAAATAAGCATGTGTTTAGATTCGTTAAAACAATTTGCCGTTTACAAGTGTCTGTAATAAAAACATGATCAACAAGTGTTTCGTTTTAGAAAGATCGCTGCGCTAACAGTTATTTTATTATTCGATCATATATCGCAAATGTTATGTTAGAAATCGATACACCGTAAATCTGGTTATGCAGCATATATGTGAAATTGTGTCTATACATATGTGGCTTTATGTATATTTATTTGTGCTTAAGTTTTTTTTTTATATAGAGACAAGAGTTGAAAATGATCACACCGGTTCTCCCACCCATTCCTTTTATCTATTAATAAATAACTATCTTCATATATTGAATAATAAAAAAACCAGGTTGACACGTGAACATTACGTTTATATGCATATGTGTACGGGTAAGTGAATGTGTATACGTGTGTATATATTTGCATGCAAGCTAGCATGTTTGGTTCGATCGATTATAGGCGAAGAACACGTAGACCGACATGTTGTGTCTTTTGGAAGGTTAGTTTCACTTTATGCTTCGCTCACCTTTCTTGCTTCAGCGATCAAAGCCAACGGAATCACGTCAAAATATTCTTTTTTCCATACCTTCCTTCCTGTATTTAAAACCTTTAAAATCACATTTCTTCTTTCACGCGAATATACTTTCATTGTGTCTTAATCTCTCTCTTAATCACTGTTTTAATTTTTAAAGGCGGTTTCCCTGGAAAGTTTAGATTCTTTCTTATACATACTACTGACCTCCATTTTCCACAATTTTATTTGCCATTTTTAAACTAGTTTTTCAACCTTCTCCGTCAGCCTATAATTTGTAACTGTTATTAAATATATATATAAAATATGTTACTTACATAATGCCATATATAAAATCAACTTATATATTCTTACTAAAAAGAATACTTTGTGAAATACTTACTACACAAATATATTTATAGAATCCATAAACATAATTAGTTAAACTAGATTTATTAAATGAACTCCGTTCAAACTTGATATATACTACATGGCTTTGAAAGCTCACTATAGCTTCGCAAAGTTAACTATTCGAAATACTTGAAACCAAAGTGTTAAATTTTAAACATTTACTTCATAAGATTGTTGTAACCACGCATATTAACATTTTATAAATTTCGACCTTTTTAAGAAAATCGCCAAAAACATGCACAGAAACAGGAAATATATTCGCTATATGTATGCGAGTGTGTGTGTTTTCTTTATTGTAATTTATTAAACACAATAACAATATGTGACGTACGTCGCTAACAGAAGGAAGCAGTCAGACACGCTTTCCCCTTCCTCTATATGGCGTCACTAACTGGACAGAGGGAGCGAGCGGGTCAATCAGTCAACCTTTTTCCTTTTTAAAGAACTATTACTTATGTCCCAGTTATCGTTCTGTAACCGTCGTAAAGCTACGATATTTCTATCTGATTTAAATTACTAACCCTAGCAAATATGTTAAGAAAGATTTAATTATTTATCCTTTTTTATTAACTTATTTTAATTAATTACTGCTAATATCGAAAACAATATTGCACATACATAGAATAGAGAAAACGACAACATTACAAATGAATGACACCACACTTCAATTAATTATTAAGTGTTTAAAAAATAGTATGCACATTAGGCATGGAAAGAGTTTTTTGTGCCTTTCGTCTCGAAGATATATATACAATGTTTTAAAATAGTATGATGTATTATTCATTTGAATAACACTAACTGGTTTGATGATAATATAATAGTGATAAATAAAAAAAACGTTGCCATTTATTCATTTAGATATACAGTGACATGTATGAATACAAGTAGTGATATACAGTTATAAGTAGTAAAATTACACATTAAAAACAAGAATAGATTTAAGGACCCAAAGTTTACATTTGGCGTAGTGGATATAATACCAAGTACCATTCAGTTCTAAGTGATAAGCATCTGAAGGTTTAACGTTAAATCCTCGGTGTGGGTGATACGAAGAATTGCGAATACTGAATACTTCTCCCAGTTATGGCTGACGGAACGAGACCATGCTACCTCCATGGATTAAATAAAGGGATCCGTTTGAAATTCTGTTCAGATTCCCGAGTTCGACAGATTCTTGAGTTCGAAAATATATACTTAAAGAATGCCGGAGGTTACAGCGGCCGAAACGTTGTGATAATAACACTCAAGAACAGTAGTCAGAATAATACAAATAATCAATCCTCATCTAAACAATTCAGAAACATAACGGTTGTTATGTGTAATTATTAGAACGCGACTTGAGCACGTAATTAATTGTGGTGACATACATATATATATATATATATATATATATATATATATATATATATATATATATATATATATATAAGACGAAGTTTGTTCAAGGCCAAATAAATTGTATACAGATATGAATTGATAATGTTTATAGAAATAGGTTATGTGCTTCTAAACAAACTAGGTAGTAACATGAGTATACACGCATCATAATTTGATTAATGTTATCAAATATTTCGACATCAGGACAAATCTGATCATGTAATCTTTTTTTTAAAGTTTTACTCGGCAGATAATATGCGAATACTGTATACTGACTAAACTGACAAAGCGCAATGAGGGAGCGGTGAAAATTAATTGGGAGAATGGAAGTAGTTACTCATAAAGCTGTTTTGTTTGTATAGTGTGGCTGGGTCAGGCTGAACATCTATATGCTTATTCTATGCAAACTAGTCTCAGTTCATTAGTCCGACGGACTTCGAATTTGGGAGGAATTATACTTTGAGCTTTAATGTGTCCCCCAAGTGACCATAAAACGCCTTATTTGAACAAATATTTGCAGGTCAGTTTAATGAGATGTAAAACATAGTAACAGCACACACGCTTAAACAGCCTTTAAAAAGATGAGTGGTCTCTGCAACAATAACAAGTGCAGGTTCTGCCACACAGAAGTAGAGAGTGTGAGCAACCTGCAATCCAATTGTAAGGTTCTCCTGGGGGTGGCTATTATACAATGCGACACTACGGAGTGTGTAAATATCTTCATTGGCCAATTTCTAAAAAGTGAAATTCCTGGGAGCATATACCAAAAAGAACAGTTTGAAATAATGTATACACTATCCACTATGAGTATGCAATCCCTACAGCTACCTATTTAGAAAAAGGAGCTGTTAAACCTGGCATCGTCATATGGGACAAAAGGAAAAAAGTAGCAACCCCAGTTGAAGTCACTGTCCCTAATGATGCAGAATTAAATAGAGCTGAAAGGGAAAACATTACGAAATACTAAGGTCTTATGTACGACATAAAACAAACTTGAATCTTAGGAATATCTCCATCATTCCAGTAATTATAGGAGCAACACGACTTATGAAAATAATTCCAAAAGATGTCTGGCGAGTATAATCGATGAACCGAGTGCAAGAGAAATGCAAACAATTGCACTTAAAAGGGACGGTTAGAATCTTAAAAAGATCTCAAGGCTGGAGTGTATGAAATAGCCGGTTAATATCTGGCATCTGGTAGGATGCCCCATCCCTAGCAAAACAGAAAGATAAGAAAATTTAAAAAAAAATGTGAGAATATCTTGTTATACCAAGATATACAAATATAGACTTTAATCCCATAACAATAAGTTACGTTGCGCAAGCTAACACTTCAAATAGCTAGTCATCAGTAACATATTCAATGATTTAATGTGGCGTCTAGTATCCTAAGTATTCTAAATAACATTCTAGCGGATAATTAAACCATTTTTGCATTGTTTTATATCCGAGTTTAACGAGAGTGTAATCCTAAGTAACAGATATAAATTACTATCAAGTAGTTGTAAATTGTGCAAATTTCTGCCATTATATACCTACTAATGATATATTCTCTCAATATAATTACCTTTGTAAGTCAATAATCGCATTATATACTATAGTTCGTAGTTTCAGAGTATGTGTGCGTTTTTCTTTTGCAATGATTTAAGTTTCCAACCGTGTCTCACTATTGTGAACAATGTATACGTACCGGTATATCACCTACTAATACGTGTGAAAACGATCTTAGTTCATGGGTTCACAGTTAACATTTACTACATTGTATTACCATTATTCTCATTTGTTGGCAATATACGTCTGTCAATAAATAAAAAACACGCGGAAAACAACTCGGGAACATTTCTGTAGAACTTAGGAGTCTATATGAAATCCTTTATTTGATCTACGGGGTAGATAGTTTTCAGTTTTCCAGACATAACCGAGTAAAGTAAATAAATGTTATGTTATTCTTAATGCCTGCAGCGCGGATTGCCCCTTAAACTATTAATACTAAGAAATTATTGTTACTCAACTCCGTGATCTTGTGTGCTACGTGTACAAGGACAATGGTTGATCGAACGTTACCAATATACCCAAAACGGTTCATTTACAGATTCTGTATAGATTCCCGTGTTCGATATAAATATTCTCGAGTTAGATAAGATACATCCGCAGAATATCAGAAGTTAAATCTGTCGAAACTTTGTGAAAATAACTATTCCAAAAAATACACACATTATTTGCTTTTATCCCTTGCTTGTGTATTACGCTTATATGTATACTCACGAATACATCAACCAAGTTTTCATCCATAAATATCGACATTATTAATAGGAATTTTCCGATAATTAGAACCACTAAATTGTATACACTAACATTAAATCAGTCTCTATTTGATTGTCAGCAAATATTAGAAACACAAATAACCTCGGAATTTATAAACAATGACTCATTGAGAAGAAGCAAATTATCTTAGTGTTGTGCTAATGTAATAAATTGAAATTTATCTTTAAACAAGGATACATAAATACATCCCATATCTAATACTAGATTCGACCGCCATTTATTCGGCCAATGGACCATGTGTTGGACCTGTCACAAGAAAATATGATAACATGTTTAGGGCGAGCTTTATTCGAAAATTGTTTTGACGGAGCGAGAATTTTTTCACGCTTTGACTAACTGCTTAATTCAATAAACACTTAAATGAACGCTTTGGTCGGTCACGCCTTTTCTTCCTTCGAATGTGTAAGATCCTATTATAATGTTTCCTTTAAGAATAGACAGGAAAAGGGCAATCCAATAGATACATGCGTATTTGGCGAGATCTTCATCATAATTGTTTCGACTGGAAATGAATAATCGCAACTTTCACTCTAATTGGTTACTCTTGTCATGTGAAACAATAGCTGCCATCATAGAGGATGCTGCAACGATTATATTTTAGTAGAATACAGTTAGAGCTATCGGCTACCTATTTTCTACTCCAGACCCGTGTCTCGTTTCACGAGAGGAAATAACGTTAGGAAACGATGCTTAGACTAATAAACATGGGTTGTAATCACAATTGAAAAGGCCGATAATTTCCAGACATTACGAATATTTCAGAATATTTTATTCAAGTTCTATTAGTTAGATTATACAGCCTATTGTTCTGATCTTGGATATTATTGTTATTTCATTATGACCGATGTAACGTCGGACTTCTTCAGTCTCATCTTGTCGAACACGGGAATTATTATGTCGAACCCCGAAATCCCTACACAATTTAAATTGAACTTTTATTTAATCCACGGTGTTCGCTGTTCTTGTTTCGTCAACCATAGCCGGGTATAATTCTTAAGTTGTTGTTTTTTTTCATTCTGGGTTCGTGTTGCCTGTAATCACGTTTGATCATTCAACCTCCAGAAGACTGTCACTTAAAACAGAGTATTAGTTTAAAACGTTATCCGTTTTCCAGCGTGTCTTTACGGACATATAGATTTCGGATTTTGACATAAACTGAAATATTTTTAGAATAACAAATAATATGAAAACGGTGGCCTTAACCATTCAGATAATACAAATTAAAAACAAACACCGAAACATAATATTATTATTCCTGCTCCAGTTAGTTATTTAAGGACTCATAAATATTTTTTTTAATAATTTAAGAAAACATAAGTAAAATTTCAAGTAATATGATTCTTTAATGTAAGTAGTAATTATTCCAACTTTTACAGTACTTTAAGACAAGAAAAGTGAAATATGAAAGCCTTTTATACGCATTTTATTTAGAAAATAACTTCTCAGATGTACAATCGATATAAACAAATGCGTAAATATATTCCCAACTTTATTTTAACGTCTAATAAATAACAAAAGTCAAGTCAAAACAATTAAAATTATCTGTTCTAACAAAGGTTTTATTACTATTATTACAATAAATATAATTTGAAAAATAAATATCTACTATACTTGAGGAAGCTTTGTCTCGCTGTTAATTGAAAACGAACTACTACATAAAAAATAACTTAACCCGAGTTAAATTAGGGATTTAAAAGTATATAATTGGTTGTCATTAAAGATTGTTTAAATAAAATGGTGGATCTGCTTTTGCACCTTGCATCTAAACAATCTAACTACGCTTTAATTTCAGTTGTTTTATGTATTGAATTTAAATTAAAGAGTATCAAAATTAAAGAAGAAGAAAAAAGATAACATGGGTGTTATAGTATATAAGCGTCTGCCTATATATATATGTACTTGTTTACCAGTCTTACTGTAAATATATACACATATGATATCCCATTTTTAAAATATATTTTAATAATATATATGCCTCACCTGGTGATGCCCAGTTATGAGTAAGTATATATATATATGAACTTTCTTACCAGTCTTACTGTAAATGGATATGATGGTTTTATCCGATTTAAAAAATATATATATATTGTAGTAATGTATATGCATCACCCAGTACTGTCCAGTAATGAGTGAGTTTAGATATGTACATTTTACCAGCGTTAATGTAAATGAATATTTTTTAAATCTAATTTTTATAATATACTTTTATATATATATATATATATATATATATATATATATATATATATATATATATATATATATACCTCAGCCGGTGCTGCCCAGTAATTAGTGAGTATATATATGTACTTTTTTTACCAGTGTAAATGTAAATGGATATTTTTAATCCAATTTTTATAATATACTTTTATATATATGCCTCATCCGGTGCTGTCCAGTAATGAGTGAGCATAGATATGTACTCTTTCTACTAGTCTTACTTTTAATGGATATACTTTTTTTATTCCATTCGCAAAAGCACACTTCTTTTACTTACACTTTTAATTTCGTCTAGCTATTATGTTATTCGATTATTTACGCAATTCGTTTTACGCTGCTGTTTATAAACTTTTCAGTTTTTTTATTTACGTTATTTATTCATATATATTGTTTACTCCCCGAAAATTACAATTTTTTTCAGGTTTTAGTCGTATTCAATAACTTCCACGTTTTACTCTGATGAGTGTGGACGAAAACCGGTTCAGTACATTAATTAATTTCTTTTTAATCGTTTTCTCTCGTTTTTATATTTGTTTTATCTCATTCTACCTTCCCAAAAATGTCCCAAGCGTCCGTATTCCTCGCGGTTAGTAAACACATAGATATATATAAATATATATATATATAAATGTAAATACGTATATATATAAATATATATATATATATAAATAAACATATATATATATATACATATATATATATATATATATATATATATATATGTATATATATACTATTAATTTTAAGCAAATATTAAATAGTTTTACCTACATATGCCGACGTTTCAAGCTTTCGCTCCCATCTGTGTAGAGAATGATAATCTTAGACGGTCGCAATATTCTAAGCCAGTTACAGAATCAGCCTAGACTCCGCAACCAAACGGTCACAATATATTACCACGACAAGAAAAGGAAATAAAGTTCTATTTATGCGAAGGAAGCACATATAGAAAGACTGTCTAGAGTGGTCGACGAACGTGGTCCCAACATGCTATATAGCTTCGTGACAGTCTATGTTTTACTTCCGCGAACAGGGACTCAACTTCAACCCATTAAATGGGCTGATAACCATATAAATTGAAAGTAAATATAAATATCATTTCAAACTTCCGATATCATCAGTGTATTGAATAATAATCTCAGACGGTCGCAAAATTCGAACAGAGTCATCCATAGACAGTCTATTTCGTTCGTATCTGAAGCTATGAATCGAACCTTCAAGTAACTCGGCAACCCTCATCACTGACCGGTGCTCGTAACTTATATCTACAATTGCTTTACATTACAATATTGGTTTATTTACAAACAAAGAGCTTTGCATTGCCGGCGATAGCATTTCCCCCTGGAAGGGTGCACTTATAATGTCATCCACAGACAGACTGCCTTGCTGTATGTCAGTCCTTAAGTTTGGCTAGACTAGCACTAATACCACTCCAGGAATCGAACCTTCAATCATATAGTTGATATTCGACAGCTCACATCACTGAGCTACAGGATAGGCACTCGTAAATGTCATCAACAATGGCTTTATTTACAATTGTCGTTACCCGTATTCTTTTTTACAAGTAAAGTAGTAAGACTTAAGTAACCCAGCTCATTTTAATAATTGAAATCATTTACCATGAATGCATTTTGAACCTTATTGGAAGTGACTGTAGATCAACGCCAATTAAGTTCAGTTGTGCTCTTTTAGTTTATTTTAAACAAATACATGGTGTAAGCAAGTGTACGCGTTTTAAACTAACGGATGCAGATCTACCGGATATCGCATTTTGTAACTTACTGATAAACCGAACGCAGTTTATCCGACAATTGCAACTTCCTTTTGTAAAAAAATAATACATTAATATATCTTCATAAATATCCTATATTAACAAATATCGCGCATGTACAAGTATAACAATGTTGGGTGCATATTTTTGCATTTAATTGTTTTTCATTTTTGATTTTTTAGAGGACGATATTAACAAACAAAAAAAACGAACATATATATATATATACATACATATATATACATATATATATATATATATATATATATATATATATATATATATATATATATATATATGTGTGTGTGTGTGGGGGGGGGTCGTTGTCGTCGTCATCGTCATCATCATCGTCATCATAATAATAATAAACGTTATCATTATCAGCAGAGGTTTCTAATCACTTATGTAGGAGGACCCTTTTTCTGTTTTACCTTCAACCTTGGTTAGTCACTGGCTAAGTGTGGCCACGTAGCACCCAGCTAGCTCTTTAGGTCGTCTTTCCACCGTTTTGGCCTTCCTCATAGGTCTTTTCTATTGTCTAAGGGTACAATAAGCCGAACGCATAATCTACCAACTAGCCCTTCTTTTCTTCCTCTGTAGCTTACATATAACGAAACATCCACGAATAATGTTTCACTTTTAGAACTGCTCATCTGTTGGGCACAATGCTAGGAGCTGCTTCCCAGATGTCTACATCATATTCATTTTCAAACTCAATATTTACAAATATTTGTAGGGTCGCCTTATTGAGTAATCACATTTTGTCCATTCAACCCATCGCTTTCAATCTTCCCAAGGTTTAGTTTTTGCCAACTTGACAACTTCATTAAGACTTATCCTTGGGTGTTCTTTAGGGTGCGATAAATGATGATGCATTAATATAAAAATAAGAGAAAAAAGACTGCGATGATAAAAGGACATAACATCCTAATTTGGTTAGATAACCTATTCTGACTTACCCCAATACATCACTACATGCAAGCGATGTTCTTTCTATATTCTTCCAGTATGTTTATTTTAATAGTCTATCTTATGAGACTGCGTTTACGAGACGTGTTCGTTATTCTTTTTGTTGAATATAACTAACTTCTTCTTTTCTTGACAGACGTTGTATTTAGGCATCACGCACACATTTCTTCTTGTACATCTGTGCGGTGAGTATGTTAAATCCCTGTTCCGGTGTATATGATCGGATCGAGGTGTCTAGGGACTAAGTAAGCGTCATGTTGGGTTCCGCCTTAACATTTTTGAACTCCTCGCTGATACTTGCAATATTGGTATTGCACTGTGAACGCCCCATCCGTTTTATGAAATAAGCACTAATTATTTCCTCTAGTTTATCTATCGTGTTGACACTAATTTTGTATAGCGTTGATAGGCATAACATTAGCCCAAACTGCTTTTACCATGGACTTATTTAAGATGTTGTAGATGTAACTGAGACTTTTGACGATAAATTCTCTCACGCAAGTGAGTTTGTCTGCATCATTTAAGCATACGTTTTAGGATCAATTATCGTTCTGAAATGATTGTTTTACTTATGTTAGACGGACTATTTCATTTATTTCAAACTTATTTGTAACTAGTGTTGATTTTTTTATTGATATTATTTATAGGGTTACACTTTATTCAAGCTCATTAAAAATCATCATTAATCGTCTCCAATATGTATTTAGTAAATGCATTTTTCGATGTATAGTTTGTAATTAACCATGCATGAACGCATTGGAGCGAGCCGTTATTTTTTTTTTTGTAGTTCGTGTTCAGTGTTGAGGCTCTAATTATTATTTTCATGAAGATGGCCAAATATAATAGTAATAAAAAGCAATGTATATTCTTTTATTTTTCTACTCTTGTTGAGGAAAATAGCTCTAGACCAAATCTGAATCATCCCTGTTAGCGGGTTTATATAAATATATCGAGTCTGTTCGTGTGATTTTACACGAAACGATATGTTAATACATTGGACGTAAGGTGTCTCTCTGACAAAGTACCCTATATATGTGATAGATGTTCAGTAGTCTTGGCGTTACTTTTTAAACTGCATGACAATAAAAGTTTGTATCTAACTGATAAAATAAGTGAACTCATTGAATACATAAGTTGGTATATCCAAGTTTCTTAAATAAGTATTCGAACTATAACTTCTCTATGTTAGCTTAAGGAAGTAGATAACGTCGAAAACGTTGTGTAGCAACCCTACTCAGAGATGTAGTCAACATTATTACATAGTATCATTAACTAGAGCGTTTCAACGTGAAATAGCAAATTAGAAAGGAAACCGAATCATTCCATTAGTGCGAATAATACTATGAATATATATCAACCCAATTCAACATAGCAAAATACTTTTATAAACTTAGAAGCTAGTAAACTAGACATTTAAGTGAATATCGACAAATGAATACAACGAGTAGATACATCATAACGTTGAACGACTACAAAAATGATACGAGAAAAATCCACATGTACACTAATAAATCAATCAATAATGAAACAGGAAAAATAGGCGACACTATCATATAGATATAGAGCATTAAGAGAGGAATACACATACATGTACGGTGTAATACTTCATAAGCAATATTCATATTTTTAAATATAAAAATCAAACGTAAATGCGCAGTTTTACGATATTGCCTTAACGAATTATAACATGTAATAATAGAATCTATTGGAAATAACGTCATAAGAATTACTCATAAAAACAGCCGAAATACAATCAATCAGCTTAATATAATGTAATTTGCGTATCAATCTTTTTCGATTAAGAACAACGTGGATGACGATGGAGAAAGTGGTGTGGACCTGTAAGGGGTCCGGAAAAAGACACGAAGTCGGGACCAAGTGAAACAAAGTATATTGAAGTAAGTATAAATACAACATCTTAACAGCGTGGTTGGGCGTCTGTCTGATGCCAGTATAATAATTAATAGTTCCGGAGTCATGTGCTCCCGGCATTTATAGTAAAGCGGAAGAGTTCATGTCGTTCATGACGTAAGTACTATAAAAAAAACCCTCCCAAACATTACTTCCGCAGGATCGCAGTATCGTTTCCTTTTGGAATTGATAACGTTAAGATTCGGAGAGTTCCGTGCCCTTTTAGATTGTCACTGTTCCAGGGCTGCTAGGGGTATCTTAATATCGATGGTGTTTGATTTAGGTGTCTCTGATGAGAGAACTGAGGTTCTTCGAGTATGTAAACCATATTTCCAATTCTTTTGTCTGTTATACAAAGTTCCCAGAAAGATGGGGTTTTTTCTAAATACTTTCTCCCCCAGATTTGATATTTCTTTTTGTGCAATAGAGATTCGTCCTTTTTCTGTTAGTCTTGGTAGCAATTTGTCTAAAACATTATTTCTGCAGGAGATAATAAGGTTAGTGTGTTTACATTTGGCGTGATCCTCTAAACTTGTGAGGACTGCTGCAGGGCTTATCCGTGGGAGTGCCGCAAGATTTTCTGAATTGTCTTTTAAATGTGTCCACAAAACGCTCTGCCTCGCCGTTTTTCCTTCGGTTGGTACGGGGAGTCGGAATGTATCTTATCTAGAAAATCTTACATCACCTTTTAAATCGACGGAGGTAAACTTAGTTCGTATTTACTGACCACCACACAACGGGCTAACAATTTGTGAAGGAAGTTCATAGATACCTCTGCAGTGGACCTTTTACATAGACAGACTTCGGGTCATTTGGCAAAGCTATCGACTATAATCAGATAGTGCAAACTCTCTAACGTGACCGCATAATCCAAATTGATATCAAACCAAGGTCGGCCTATTTTTCACTACGGACTGAAGACGCCTTTGTCGTCAAGCCATTGCCCTTTAACGTAATGGCAATGTGTTCAATGTCCTAGTTTATTAAAGGCCAGTATACGTAGCTGCGCATTATACTTTTCATCAGTTGTGTCCCCGAGTAGCAAACATGAACGCCCTTCAGGATTCTCTTCGGTAGTTTCTGGGGGATGACTACTACCTCGCTGTACTGGAGTGAATTTTACCGTAGAGAACAACTTTCTGAAATGTGTTTGTAATTTTCTGTATTCTTTGTTATGTTAATGAACTCATCATCATGGGCTTCATATTTTATTTCATGCAGTGTCACATGGTATTTCTCCTGTTGTGTTGAACAAAATAATTTTTATTTCCCCATCACTTCGTCTGGAAACGATAATATGATCTTCAAGTGGCTCTCTATGTCTCATAACCAGTTTTGATAACCCATCATGATTTTTCGAGGGTAGGTATTACATATTAAAATTGTAGTTTCGTAAGATTATGACTCATCTATGTAGTATATTTGCTGTGTAAACAGCCAGACGTTTTTTTAACCTAAAAGGGTGAGCAACGGTGTGTTTTAAGTTAGCATCGTGACAAATCTTTCGTGTATGTAACGTTAGAATTTTTCGACTGCAAGTATTATTACCAAATCCCCATTTTCTAATATATAAGTAATGTTTCTCAGCTGGAAAAAGCCTCTTCGATGCATGAGCGATGGGCTATGAGTTATGTCTAGTATGTTAGGAAGTATGCCTGCACCTATTCCGTACGAGTTTGCGTCGCTAGCAACACTAATTTCTAGGTCCGGATTATTGTGTGTGAGGAATACATTTGACGTTAACACTCCTAGCGTTCGGGGGTCACTTCCTAAACTTTGTAATTTCTTTAAAATTCGTTCAGCGGAGCACGGCTGTTATGCATGCTATATATAAATGCTTGGTAGTAATTGACCAGTAATAGGAAAATCTTCGGGGATGTGATGTTTTCAGGGGCCAGCATGTCTGTAATTACAGTATCTCAATCTGGAGTCTGCCATGTGCCGTCTATATCTATGTTATGAATTAAGTAGTGCGTTATTGTAAAAGTGTATAAATATCAGCTAACAATGATGCATGTATATTTCATTTTTCTTTAACTATTAATTTCAAATCCTTGGCCTGAGATTACAAATAAAAAAAGAGAAAGAGAGAGGCAAAGAGGAAACGAGAGACGAGGAAAGGGCATGACACAAATAACTTATGTGAGGTGTGTCAAAACGAATGCTGGATAAACTTGCTACTTCCCCCGTCTCTTTTTTTCATACCTAGTCAAGTCGGCCGACTGTGGAAGGGGTGGAGCCATTCAAAATCTCGAGGTTACCAGGTGCGACGATCTGAACTTTTTCAAAAGCCCACTGAAACAGAATGACCATCCCTTATCATCGGGGGATTTCGGGCATGCGCGGCGCACACCGGGGCACACCAGGGTGATGCAGAAATACGAGAGTTAGGACACGATAGGCGTGAAAGAGAGATGCCAAGTCGGGCTCTCTGAAAGGCGACATATTGAGATTGACACGCAAACAGAATGTGTCCACCCAGCGACAAAGATATTTTTTAAACGCACCCTCTTACCCTTCCCTACATTCTATTTTTCGAATTTTGAATTTTAGCTTTTCCACTGCCAACTTATAAATCTATGTAATTTTTATGATGATAAGATTTTAATCTTTGAAAAGCCTTGGATTAAGGAAGGACAAATACACATGTATTTAGCGAGTACCCCTAGCATTGAAGAATCGAAGTTGAAATAGAATTGTCATTCGTACATATTTATCTCTCTTTCATTTATCGTTTAAATATATGTATATAT
>OY744524.1:29963902-30053902 GCA_963556195.1 Sepiola atlantica | reverse complement strand
AAAAAGAAAAAAAAAAATTTTGTTGAAAGATTTTAGTCTAGTAAGTCAATCAATCTACTGCAATCACTATTTTAGTTTACTTCCAAGAATATACTCTAATATAAATATATTTTTATATATGTTTTTATATATAAGGGATCGTCAGTTGTTTACCATGAAAACTGTTTCGGGATTTTAAAAACAAAACAGTATTTCTTTATCATGGCATCCCAGCAGTGTTGATCAGACACCACCTCCCTATTTAATAATTATTTTTTAATTTAAAAAGTTTACAAATATTTAATTTAGTTTTGCCTCCAGATTTGTTTTTCTAAAGTATTAAAATATAGTTTCCTTACCTGTGTTGTTCCTTTCAAAGTGGGTATTTACTATTTTACAGAACATCTATTTTATAGAGTTAGATGATTCCATTATAATAACCCCCCTTATTTTCCCTTGGTTATTTTCTTTGTCTACAAATGTTTTAAAATTAAAAATATATATTTATAAAAATATTTCATATATACATATATATATATATATATATACATTTATTTATTTATTTTATCATGGACTATTTACATATGTTATACATTTTTACAGTAGAGTTTTGGATTTCTTTTATCAATTTCTTTTGATTTATTTCATATAATTTAAAAGCGTCAGGATAGCGTGTGATTGCCTTATTTAACTGTCTAAATATTTTATTTTTATCTCCACCTTGTTTAAGCATTCTTATTACTAATGAAGTGACTGGAGGTATAAAATCCATTAACCTTAAAGTAACGCGGGCTATTCTTAGAAATTCGGACATTATACTCCCATAAAATATATACATAGGACAGGTACTACTTTTATGCGGCATACGAACGATATGAAAGGGAAAAGAATTTCTTTTATCAAACATTTTATAAATAAATCTACCATCCTCAATTTTTATATCTAAATCTAGAAAGGTAGCATGTATTCCTGTATGTTCACAATTTAATTTTAATTCCCTAGGATATATTAAATGTTTAGTATTTTCAAACTCCTCTCTATCATTTATAAAGACCAGGTCATCAATAAACCTCCTGCAGCCGTGGTAACTATACGTTCTAGATATATCATTTTTTATTAATGCTGACATATATATGTATTCATATCTATGTAAATAGAGATTTGCCCAAAAGGGGGCAGGGTCCAAACCCATAGGAATACCTATTGTTTGTATTAGTGTATTATTTCCTATTTTAAAATAACTTTCTTTAATCAGGTGACTTATAAGTATTTTAAGGCCATTTTTTGAAGTACTAGTTTTACTGTTTTTAGTCTTACACCAAAAGGCTTTAGATTTTGAAAATTATATATATATATATGTACGATGTGATTAATACACATTAGTAAGTTTTTGTAAAAGCAATTTCATTGTTGTAAGACTGCATACAACTTTTTTGTCTCAAAGATATGCATAATACATAATAAATTTTCAGTTTCAGTCTCTTCTGAGTCATTCACAGTTGAAAATGACTTCGTAAGAGCTAAGCTCGTTTTAACATCCTACCACGCGTCATCTTTCTGAATTCGTCTTCGATAGACTTGCTCGCTTCATTAAATAACCAGCAATCGCTGTCCCGCATGTCGAGTGCGCTCTACATTATGCCATAAAAATGTCTTCAACCGCCATAACTGTCAGTCGCTGTCATGTTTTTTGTATTAGTTTGAACTAGCGGGGCTACCCGGCGTTGCTCGGGGTCATAAAAACATATAATTGAAGAAAAATCGTGTGTGTAACATCTTTATATACAAACTTCTATTTCTCCCCCCCCCCCCTTTCTCTATAGCCGTCTCTTTATCTTTCTACCTTTCTCTTCCCTGGTCACCCCATTTCAGCGCTACTTTCTAATTTTGCCTTTTGCGAAAGCTGTTTCTTCCCCACCATTTCTCCTACGTTGGCCAGGGCAATAGTATATCATATTTCTATAAAAAGTAACACCTCTATCTGCGCCTTCTATATAAGAACTTATCTCCGCCCCGGTGTTCATACTATATACGTATCTATCATCACCCCGGTGCGCATACTATATACGTACCTATCGCCGCCCCAGTGCACATACTATATATGTACCTATCGCCGCCCCAGTGCAGATACTATTTAAGTACCTATCGCCGCCTCGGTGCGAATGCTAAATAGTACCTATCGCCGTCCCGGTGTGCATGCTACATAAGTACCTATCGCTGCCCTAGTGCGAATAATTAATATGTACATATTGCCGCTTTGGTGCGAATGCTAAATACGTACCTATCGCCGCTTTGGTGCGAATGCTAAATACGTACCTATCGCCGGCCCGGTGCGAATGCTAAATACGTACCTATAGCCGCCCCGGTGCGAATGCGAAATACATACCTTTCGCCGTTCCGGTGCATGTGCTATATACGTACCTATCGCCGCCCCGGTGCACGTGCTATATACGTCCATATCGCCGCCCCGGTGCGCGTGCTATATATGTACTGACTGCCGCCGCAGAGCGCATGCTATGTACGTACTTATTGCTGCCCATGTGTACATGTTATATACGTAGCTATCGCCACCCCTAAATTCTGAATACGTACCTATAGCCGCCCCGGTGCGAATTCTAAATACATACCTATCGCCGCCCCGGTGTGAATTCTAAATACGTACCTATCACTGCCCCGGTGTGAATTCTAAATACGTACCTATCGCTGCCCCGGGTCGGAAGCTAAATACGTACATATCGCCACCCTGGTGCGAATGCTAAATACATACCTATCGCCACCCTGGTGTGAATGCTAAATACGTACCTATCGCCGCCCCGGTGTGAATGCTAAATACATACCTATCGCCGCCCCGGTGTGAATGCTAAATACATACCTATCACTGCCCCGGTGTGAATTCTAAATACGTACCTATCGCTGCCCCGGGTCGGAAGCTAAATACGTACATATCGCCGCCCCGGTGTGAATGCTAAATACATACCTATCGCCACCCTGGTGTGAATGCTAAATACGTACCTATCGCCGCCCCGGTGTGAATGCTAAATACATACCTATCACTGCCCCGGTGTGAATTCTAAATACGTACCTATCGCTGCCCCGGGTCGGAAGCTAAATACGTACATATCGCCGCCCCGGTGTGAATGCTAAATACATACCTATCGCCACCCTGGTGTGAATGCTAAATACGTACCTATCGCCGCCCCGGTGTGAATGCTAAATACATACCTATCGCCGCCCCGGTGTGAATGCTAAATACATACCTATCGCCGCCCCGGTGTGAATGCTAAATACGTACCTATCGCCGCTCCGGTGTGAATTTTAAGTACGTACCGTTCGCCGCCCCGGTGCGCGTGCTATATACGTACCTATCGCCGCCCCGGTGTGAATTTTAAATACGTACCTTTCGCCGCCCCGGTGCGCGTGCTATATACGTACCTATCAGCGCCCTGGTGCACGTGCTATATATGAACCGATCGCTGCCCCAGTGAACATGCTAAATACATGCCTATCACCGCCCCGGTGCACATACTATATACATACTTATTGCCGCCGATGTGCACATGCTATATACGTACTTATCGCCACCGCTGAATGCAAAATAAGTACCTATCTCCGCCCAGGGGTGAATGCTAAATACGTACATATTGCCGCCCCGGTGTGCATACACCATATGTACCTATCACTGCCCCAGTGTGAATACTAAATATGTACATATCGCCGCCCCTGTGCGAATGCTGAATACGTACCTATCGCAACCCCAGGGCGAATGCTAAATACGTAACTATCGCCACCCCTATACACTACTATATACGTACCTATGCCACCCCAGGGCACATACTATATATAAACCTATCGCCGGCCTGGTGCGCATAATATATTCGTACCTATCGCGGCTCTGGTGTGCATACTACATACTTACCTATCTCTGCAAGGGTGCACATACTATATATGTACCTATCTCCAGCCCAGTTCCCACACGTAAGAACTCATATTAGTGCACCCCTGTCGTGTTTGAAAAACAAAATAGTGTTCATTCATGTATTGTCACTATCAACAATATTAATAATTTTAGTTAAAAACAGAAAAAAAGAAATGTTTTTGCCTCCCCCCACGAACATTTTTTTCCATCCTCCCACATACTTAGAAATATTTTTAATTTAAAAGAAATAAAAAAGAAAAGAAAACTTTTTGACCCGCCCCAAAAATTTTATGTTCCCCCCATACATAGAAATATTTTTAGTTTAAAAAAAGAAAAAAAAAATTTTTTTAGCTCCCCCGCCCCGAAAATTTTTTTTTTCATCCTGCTCCATACATATAAATATTGTCAATGAAAAAGATAAAAGAAAAGGAAAAAAATGTTGCCCCCCACCCCAATTTTTTTTTACACTCCCGGTGCGCATGCTATATTCGTACTTATGGCATCCCATGTGCACATGCTATATACGTTCCTATCGCCACCGCTGAATGCTAAATACGTACCTATAGTCTCCTCGGTGCGAATGCTAAATAGGTACCTATCGCCGCCCCGGTGCGAATGGTAAATACGTTTATATCGCCGCTAAAAATTTCCACGACCACCAATCTCTCCAGGCCCCCCCAACCTTTTTTTACTCTCGCCCAACCCTGAGTAATATTTTTAGTTCCAAAAATAAAAAAATAAAAAAATTTGGCCCGACCCCTAAAAAGTTTGTCCTGACCTCTAAACATTTCCCCGAGCCCCCAATCTCTTCAGAACGCCCCCAACTTTTTTATTATTCTCTCCCAATCCTAAGAAATATTGTTAGTTAAAAAAATAAAAAAACAAAAAAAATTTGGCTCGACCTATAAAAAGTTTGTCCTGACCCCTAAAAATTTCCCCGACCCCCCCCCCCAATCTCTCCAGCCCCCCCCCCACAGTTTTTTTACTCTCGCCCACCCTGAGTAATATTTTTGTTCAAAAAATAAAAAAAATTGGCCCGACCACTTAAAAGTTTGTCCTGACCCCTGAAAATTTCTCCGACCCCCCAATCTCTCCAGCCCCCATCAATTTCTTTTAATCTCCCAAACATGAGAAATATTTTGAGTTCAAAGAAAAAAAAAAAATTTGGCCTGACCCCTAAAATTTTCCCCGACCCCCTAATCTCTCCAGCCCCCCCCCCTCCAACTTTTTTTCACTCTTCCCCTGAGGAATATTTTAAGTTCAAAAAAAGAAAAAAAAAATTTGGCCGGACCCCTAAACAATTTGGCTTGACCCTTAAATTTTCCCCGACCCCCTAATCTCTCCAGCCCCCCCCCACCAACTTTTTTTTTCAGTGTCCCACAACCCTGAGAAATATTTTAAGTTAAAAAAAAATAAAAAATAAAATTTGGCCTGACCCCTAAAAAATTTGTCCTGACCCCTAAAATTTAATTGTGTTTTTAAACGTGAGTTAACGCACTTCCTTAGCTATCCTCTAACAAATAAATTTCATTAAAAAACATTAATTGGTTTATGAACTTGAGGTATTACGTAATTAAATTACAATATGACTCAGCAATTTCAAATTACTATAAAATATAATGAAAAATAAATGAAAAGCCCCCCCCCCCCGATGAAATATTCCCCATGGACCCCTAAGGGCTGGGTTAATAGATTCGAGAATACTCTCATCATCTTACTCTGTGAATTTTACATAAGAATACACTTTTATATGTTATGTATATATTCTCTAACCTTGTTTTAAACACCTTAATTGTGTTTTTAAACGTGAGTTAACGCACTTCCTTAGCTACCCTCTAAAAAATAAATTTCATTAAAAAACATTAATTGGTTTATGAACTTGAGGTATTACGTAATTAAATTACAATATGACTCAGCAATTTCAAATTACTATAAAATATAATGAAAAATAAATGAAAAGCCCCCTCCCCCCCGATGAAATATTCCCCATGGACCCCTAAGGGCTGGGTTAATAGATTCGAGAATACTCTCATCATCTTACTCTGTGAATTTTACATAAGAATACACTTTTATATGGTATGTATATATTCTCTAACCTTGTTTTAAACACCTTAATTGTGTTTTTAAACGTGAGTTAACGCACTTCCTTAGCTACCCTCTAAAAAATAAATTTCATTAAAAAACATTAATTGGTTTATGAACTTGAGGTATTACGTAATTAAATTACAATATGACTCAGCAATTTCAAATTACTATAAAATATAATGAAAAATAAATGAAAATTCCCCCCCCCCCCTCGATGAAATATTCCCCATGGACCCCTAAGGGCTGGGTTAATAGATTCGAGAATACTCTCATCATCTTACTCTGTGAATTTTACATAAGAATACACTTTTATATGTTATGTATATATTCTCTAACCTTGTTTTAAACACCTTAATTGTGTGTTTTAAACGTGAGTTAACGCACTTCCTTAGCTACCCTCTAAAAATAAATTTCATTAAAAAACATTAATTGGTTTATGAACTTGAGGTATTACGTAATTAAATTACAATATGACTCAGCAATTTCAAATTACTATAAAATATAATGAAAAATAAATGAAAAGCCCCCCCCCCCCGATGAAATATTCCCCATGGACCCCTAAGGGCTGGGTTAATAGATTCGAGAATACTCTCATCATCTTACTCTGTGAATTTTACATAAGAATACACTTTTATATGGTATGTATATATTCTCTAACCTTGTTTTAAACACCTTAATTTTGTTTTTAAACGTGAGTTAACGCACTTCCTTAGCTACCCTCTAAAAAATAAATTTCATTAAAAAACATTAATTGGTTTATGAACTTGAGGTATTACGTAATTAAATTACAATATGACTCAGCAATTTCAAATTACTATAAAATATAATGAAAAATAAATGAAAAGCCCCCCCCCCCCCCCGATGAAATATTCCCCATGGACCCCTAAGGGCTGGGTTAATAGATTCGAGAATACTCTCATCATCTTACTCTGTGAATTTTACATAAGAATACACTTTTATATGTTATGTATATATTCTCTAACCTTGTTTTAAACACCTTAATTGTGTGTTTTAAACGTGAGTTAACGCACTTCCTTAGCTACCCTCTAAAAAATAAATTTCATTAAAAAACATTAATTGGTTTATGAACTTGAGGTATTACGTAATTAAATATGACTCAGCAATTTCAAATTACTATAAAATATCATCAAAAATAAATGAAAAGCCCCCCCCCCCTCCGATGAAATATAAATGCACATTGGTCTTTATTATAGATAAATATAAATGCACATTGGTCTTTATTATAGATACAAATAAATGCACATTGGTCTTTATTATAGATACAAATAAATGCACATTGGTCTTTATTATAGATACAATTAAATGCACATTGGTCTTTATTATAGATTTTCTTAATATCCCCCCCCCCCCCAAGAAAAAAATTGGCCTGAGGCGCTCACACCGGCGAATGCCGTCACCCCCCTCCCAATTTGGCACGAAAGGAAAAGGTAATGCCTATCATGATAACGGAAGGGAGGGGGGGAATATTAGCGTCTATTAAAAGGTTGTAGTGTGAGTGAATTTCTTCCTGACACTTTGTATTATTTTTCAAATTATCTGCCACTCTCTGACGTCATGATGACCTGATATAACCGGACACAATTTAGAGCAAGACCGGGTACATCCGGCAAGGGATTATGGGACAGGTGCGGATGTGATTGAGCAACCCTTGTTTCACTACACACACTTAACATAGGATTCCTATGTTGTTATTGATGCATCCGGACAGAAGTTATTGGATGATCTGATACAACCGGACACAATTTAGGGCAAGACCGGGTACATCCGGCAAGGGATTATGGGATGTTTACAGTGACTCTGCATTTTTATCGGATTAGTACACAAATACATTAGAGTAATTTACTCCTTTCCAGGAGTTAGGCACAAGGCCAGTGTTTATCCTACTCCCACCAGTAAGATGTGACCCAAGCTCGGGTCGGAAAGTGGGGGTTGAAAAGCCAGCGCCCGAGAGGTGAAATACATTAGATTATTTCGAATATGTTAAAAAAATGGCGTATAAAAGCTATGTTGAATTAGAGAAAAACGGCCTAGAGGAGTCTAAAAATTTTTGTTGATATTTAAAACTCATGTAATAATTTGTTAAATAGTATTGTACAATGTTTGTTGAAAGAAAATCATAGTTATTATTACTTGTTAATTTATTAAAGTAATTTGAACAGTGTATAGTGGATAGGCTGCTGTACTGCAGTAGATTTGTTATACTCCTCCTCTGGAGTGCATTCCCACTTTCCGACCTTGTGTCACATTCTACTGTGTGGGACGTAGATAAATAGGAGTTTTGTCGGCCTTTTGGCTAAGATCAAAGTGTAGTATCTGTTCCGATGGATACTGCACCCCATACTGGTATTGTCTGGATCTTCGGGTCTGGATTTACGCCGGTCAATGGGTCTGTCCTGTGCAGTTCTGGGAAGTGGCGCTCCCAGGCTTTGCCTCCCCTCTTTGGGGAGGATTGAGTTTAGTGCTTAATGTCTGAGGCACTCTGCCCAGGCAATTTTTTAAAAGCCCCTAGCACTCCTCCTCTGGAGTGCATTCCCACTTTCCGACCTTGTGTCACATTCTACTGTGTGGGACGTAGATAAATAGGAGCTTTGTCGGCCTTTTGGCTAAGATCAAAGTGTAGTATCTGTTCTCGGCATTTTTGCCTTGAGATCAAGTGTATTATCTAGTCCTATCCGATAGGTGTCGATCTTACACTCTCGAATCAAAAATCAGATTATCATTTTATTTTTTAATCCCTTTTCCTTTGGTGCACTTCCTCTCCCCTAAAGTACGGCTGATCGCGCCCACGGTAGGGATCTCTCTCACGCCGACTAATACTCAAACTCCACAAAATTTCGCCTGAGCCGCTCATACCGCGAATGCCGACATTCCCCCTCCCCAGATTTCCCGTGAGGCGCTCATACCGGCGAATGCCCACATTCCCCCTCCCCAGATTTCGCCTGAGGCGCTCATACCTGCGAATTCCGACATTCCCCCTCCCTAAATTCGGCCTGAGGGGCCCGACTGCTGACATTCCCCCTCCCCAGATTTGGCCTGAGGCGCCCCACCACCGAATGCCGACACTCCCTCTCCCCCAAATTTCGCCTTAAGCGCTCATACCGCCGAATGCCGACACTCCCCCGCCCCCAAATTTGGCCTGAGGCGCTCACACCGACGAATGCCGACACTCCCCCCTCCCCAAATTTGGCCTGAGGCGCCCGAATGCCGACACTCCACCTCCCCCAAATTTGGCCTGAGGCGCTCATACCAGCGAATGCCGACATTCCCCCTCCTCAGATTTGGTCTGAGGCGCCCCACCGCCGAATGCCGACACTCCCTCTCCCCAGATTTGGCCTGTGGCACTCACATCGGTGAATGCCGACATTCCCCCCCCTATTTGGCCTGAAAGGAGGAGGTAATGCCTGGAAGTATTATATCAGGATAACAGAACGGCCATAGTGAGGAAGTGGGAGTGAGAGGGGAAGAAGAAAGAAAGAAAAAAAATGGTTGTAGTGTGAGTGAATTTCTACCCGCCACTCCCTTACTCTGACGTCATATCTAGTTTATCGTGACTTTGCATTATTTTTCTTCTCAAATTAGTATAAATAACGTTGAAAAATGGAGTTAAAAGCCACCCCCCATTGGAGAAAAGTGCTCAGTCGACCCCGGAAGAGTCAATTTTTTTTTCCGGTTCCGAGATATTAGACGCGCCTGGGCTGGCCGGTCGAAATGATGTCACCCGTGTGACCGTTTGTTGGGTACTTTCGGAGGAGAAGCTTTACATACATACATACATACATACAGACAGGTGGGATTTATATAATAGACTAGCGGGGCTACCCGGCGTTGCTCGGGGTCATAAAAACATATAATTGAAGAAAAATCGCGTGTGTAACATCTTTATATTCAAACTTCTATTTCTCTCCCTCTCTCTATAGCCGTCTCTTTATCTTTCTACTTTTCTCTTCCCTGGTCGCCCCATTTCACTGCTACTTTTTAATTTTGCCTTTTGCGAAAGCTGTTTCTTCCCCACCATTTCATCCTACGTTTCCCAGGGCAATAGTATGACTTATTTCTATAAAAAGTACCACCTCTGTCTGCGCCTTCTATATAGGTACTTATCTCCGCCCCGGTGTTCATACTATATACGTATCTATTGCCATCCCGGTGCGCATACAATATACGTACCTATCGCCGCCCCAGTGCACATAATATATACATACCTTTCACAACCCCGGTGCAGATACTATATAAGTACCTATCGCCGCCCTGGGTGCAGATACAATATAAGTACCTATTGCCGCCCCGGTGCGAATGCTAAATACGTACCTATCACCGCCCCGGTGCAAATGCTAAATACGTACTTATCGCCACCCCGGTGCGAATGCTAAATATATAGCTATTGCCGCCCCGGTGTGCATACTGCATAAGTACCTATCACTGCCCCAATGCAAATACTAAATATGTACATATCGCCGCCCTGGTGCGAACGCTAAATACGTACCTATCGCTGCCCGGTGCGAATCCTAAATACATAGCTTTCGCCGCCCCGGTGCCCGTTATATATATGTACCTATCGCCGCCCCGGTGCGCATGCTGTATACGTACCGATCGCCACCCCAGAGCGCATGCTAAATACATACCTATCACCGGCCCGGTGCACATGCTATATACATACTTTTTGCCGCCCATGTGCACATGCTATATACATACCTATCGCCACCCCTGAATGCTAAATAAGTACCTATCTCCGCCCCGGTGCGAATGCTAAATACATACCTATCGCCGACCTGGTGCGAATGCTGAATACGTACCAATCGCCGTCCCGTTGCGCGTGCTACATAGTACCTATCCCCGCCCCACTGTGCGTGCTATATATGTACCGATCGCCGCCCCGGAGCGCATTCTAAATACATACCTATCACCGGCCGGTGCACATGCTGTATACATACTTATTGCCGCCCATGTGCACATGCTATATACGTACCTATCGACGACCCAGTGTACATACTACATATGTACATATCGCTGCCTCGGTGTATATACTAAATATGTACCTATAACCACCCCGGTGCAAATGCTAAATACGTACCTATCGCCACCCCAGTGCACATACTATGTATATACCTATCGATGCCCTGGTGCGCCTACTATATTTTTTTTGCACCACCCAAGAAATTTTTTTTTCATCCTCTCACATACTTAGAAATATTTTTAATTTAAATGAAAAAAAAATTTACCCCCCCCCCAATTTTTTTTTCATCCTCCCACATGCATATAAATATTTTTGATAAAAAAAGAAGTTCCCCCCCTCGAAAGAACATTTTTTTTTACCCTTCCCCATACTTAAATATTTTCAGTTACAGAAAGAAAAAAAAATTTCCGAGGTGCCTCGGTCATATCAAAGAACCATACTGCAGAAGCCTCCGGGTCCTATATTGTAGAATCACCCCTGGTGCTGGGTCCTATACTGTAGAAGAACCCCTGGCCGCTATACTGCAGAAGCACCCATGGTCCCTATTCTTCATAAGCCCCCGGGTCCTATATTGTAGAAACACCCATGGTCCCTATACTGGAGAAGCACCCCTAGTCCCTATACTGGAGAAGCACCCATTGTCCCTATTCTGCAGAAGCCTCCAGGTCCTAACTTGTAGAAGCACCCCTGGTGCTGATCCTATACTGTAGAAGCACCTCTGGTCCCAATACTGGAGAAGCACCTATATTTCTAGCGACCGTTATACTTTAGAAGCACCCCCATTCCTGGGGGGTCCGTCATACTTCAGAAGCACCTATATTTCTAGGGACTGTTATACTTTAGAAGCACCAATATTCCTGTGGACCGTTATACTTTAGAAGCATCAACATTCCTGGGGACCATTATACATTAGAAGCAACATTCCTGTGGGACCGTTATACTTTAGAAGCACCAATATTTCTAGGGACCGTTATACTTCAGGAGCACCTACATTACTTTGAAAATCAAGTAGGCCTCCAGAGAACAACTGAAATAACTCTTACCGGTTGTCAGGTGCGGATGTGATTGAGACACCCTTGTTTCACTGCACCTAACGTAGCCTTCCTATGTTGTTATTGATGCATCCGGACACAAGTTATGGGATGACCTGATACAACCGGACACAATTTAGGGCAAGACCGGGTACATCCGGCAAGGGATTATGGAGCATGTTTAGTGAGTCAGCATTCTTATAAAGTTATTACATAAATACATTGGATAATTTCCAAATTACTACTGATAACCGTTGAAAAAATGGATATGTATCATGGATATGTATCATGTATCATGTATATGTATCATGTATCATGTATATGTATTATGTATATGTATCGTGTATCATGTATATGTATCATGTATATGTATCATGTGTATGTATATTGGATATGTGTCATGGATATGTATCATGTATAGGTATATATATATATATATATATATATCGTAGATATGTATATGTATTATGTGTCATAGATATGTATCATGGATATGTATCATGGATATGGATATGTATCATAGATATGGATATGTATCATGGATATGTATCATGTATCATGGATATGTATCATGTATATGTATCATGTATATGTATCATGTATAATAGGTATGTATCATGTATCATAGATATGTGTTATGTATCATAGATATGCATCATGTATCCTGTATCGTGTATATGTGTCATGGATATGTATCATGGATATATATCATGGATGTGTATCATGTATTATGGATATGTATCATGTATATGTATCATGGATATGTATCATGTATCATGGATATGTATCATGGATATGTATATGTATCATGGATATGTATCATGTATATGTATCATGTATCATAGATATGTATCATATATATGTGTTATGTATCATGCATCATGGATATGTATATGTATCATTGATATATATATATGTTTAATGGATATGTATCATGTATATGTATCATGGATATGTATCATGTATCACAGAAGTGTATCATGTATCATATATATGTGTTATGTATCATGTATCATGGATATCTATCATGGATATGTATTATAGATATGTATCATGTATATGTATCATAGATATGTATCATGTATCATATATCATAGATATGTATCATGATATGTATAATGTATCATGTATCATAGATATGTATAATGTATCATGTATCATAGATATGTATCATGTATCATAAATAGGTATTATGTATCATAGATATGTGTTATGTATCATGGATATGTATATGTATCATGGATATATATCATGGATATGTACCATGTATCATGGATATGTATCATGTATCTTGGATATGTATCATGTATCTTGGATATGTATAATGGATATGTATAATGGATATGTATCATTGATATGTATCATGTATCACTGATATGTATATGTATCATTGATATGTATCATGGGTCGTGGATATGTATCATGTATCGTGGATATATATATATGTATCATGTATCATGGATAGGCATCATGGATATATATCATGTATCATGGATATCTATCATGTATTATGGATATGTATCATGTATCATGGATATGTATCATGGATATGTATAATGTATCATAGATATGTATCATGTATATGTATTATGTGTCATAGATTTGTATTATGTATCATGGATATATATCATGTATCATCGATATATATCATGTATCATGGATATGTATCATGTATAATGGATATGTATCATGTATCATTGATATGTATTATGGATATGTATCATGTATCCTTTATATGTATCATGGATATGTACCATGTATCATAGATATGTGTTATGTATCATAGATATGTATCATGGAAATGTATATGTATCATGGATATGTATTATGTATCTGGGATATGTATCATGGATATATATAATGTATCATAGATATGTATCATGTATCATGGATATGTATCATGTATCATGAATATGTATCATGGATATGTATCATGTATCATGGATAGGTATCATGTATCATGGATATGTATCATAGATATGTATCAGGTATCATAGATATGTATCAGGTATCATATATATGTATCATGTATATGTATCATAGATATGTATTACGTATCATAGATATGTATCATGTATAAGGTATCATAGACATTCTTAATCATTTTCAATCCCCTCATGATGTTCTTCATAATTTCCAATCCTCTCATAATATTCTTCATCATTTTCAATCCTCTCATGATGTTCTTCATCATTTTCAATCCTCTCATGTTGTTCTTCATCATTTTCAATCCTCTCATGATATTCTTTATCATTTTCAATCCTCTCATGATATTCTTCTTCATTTTCAATCCTCTCATGATGTTCTTCATCATTTTCAATCCTCTCATGATGTTCTTAAACATTTTCAATCCTCTCATGGTATTCTTCATCATTTTCAATCCTCTCATGATGTTCTTCATCATTTTCAATCCTCTCATGATGTTATTGATCATTTTCAATCCTCTCATGATGTTCTTCATCATTTTAAATCCCCATATGGTGTTCTTAAACATTTTCAATCCTATCATGGTATTCTTCATCATTTTCAATCCTCTCATGATGTTCTTCATCATTTTCAATCCTCTCATGATGTTATTCATCATTTTCAATCCTCTCATGGCAGTCTTCATCATTTTCAATCCTCTCATGATGTTCTTCATCATTTTCAATCCTCTCATGATGTTCTTCATCATTTTCAATCCTCTCATGATGTTCTTCATCATTTCAATCCTTTCATGATGTTTTTCATCATTTTCAATCCTCCCATGATGTTCTTCATAATTTTCAATCCTCTCATGATGTTCTTCATCATTTTCAATTTTCTCATGATATTCTTCATCATTTTCAATCATCTAATGGTATTCTTCATCATTTTCAATCCTCTCATGATATTCTTCATCATTTTCAATCCTCTCATGTTGTTCTTCATCATTTTCAATCTCCTCATGATATTCATCATCATTTTCAATCCTCTCATGGTATTCTTCATCATTTTCAATCCTCTCATGATATTCTTCATCATTTTCAATCCTCTCATGATATTCTTCATCATTTTCAATCCTCTCATGATGTTCTTCATCATTTTCAATCCTCTCATGATGTTCTTCATCATTTTCAATCCTCTCATGATGTTATATATCATTTTCAATCCTCTCATGATGTTCTTCATCATTTTAAATCCCCACATGGTGTTCTTAAACATTTTCAATCCTATCATGGTATTCTTCATCATTTTCAATCCTCTCATGGTATTCTTCATCATTTTCAATCCTCTCATGGCAGTCTTCATCATTTTCAATCCTCTCATGATGTTCTTCATCATTTTCAATCCTCTCATGATGTTCTTCATCATTTCAATCCTCTCATGATGTTTTTCATCATTTTCAATCCTCTCATGATGTTCTTCATCATTTTCAATCCTCTCATGATGTTCTTCATCATTTTCAATCCTCTCATGGTATTCTTCATCATTTTCAATCCTCTCATGATATTCTTCATCATTTTCAATCCTCTCATGTTGTTCTTCATCATTTTCAATCCTCTCATGATATTCATCATCATTTTCAATCCTCTCATGGTATTCTTCATCATTTTCAATCCTCTCATGATATTCTTCATCATTTTCAATCCTCTCATGGTATTCTTCATCATTTTCAATCCTCTCATGATGTTCTTCATCATTTTCAATCCTCTCATGATGTTCTTAAACATTTTCAATCCTCTCATGTTCTTCATCATTTCAATCCTCTCATGATGTTTTTCATCATTTTCAATCCTCTCATGATATTCTTCATCATTTTCAATTCTCTCACCCTATTATTCATCATTTTCAATCACTCTATCATATTCTTCATCATTTTTAATCCTCTTATGATATTATTAATCATTTTCAATCCTCACATGGTATTCTTCATCATTTTTAATCCTCTCATGGTATTCTTCATTATGTTCAATCCTATCATGATATTTTTCCTCATTTTCAATCGCCAAATGCAAGGAGGCCTCTAGAGCTATACTAAAATAACTCTCGCTTATTCCCCTCCCTTTTATCAGGGCAATAGTCCGAAGAAAAATGCAAAAAAAACAATAATAACGTGACGATAGCATAAAATAATATCCGAACCTATCACTATGACGTCATCTACCTATCTATGTGACGTCATGTGCACAAGATAACATTAAAAATCGTGATCACATTAAACGAAAAAATGGCTATTTGACCCCTTAAAAATGAATATTTTTTTGTAATTTTTCGATATTATTTTCTCGAGGTTATGCCGGTTAAAATAATACCAAATTCGGAGGTGTTTGTTTAGTAGTTTAAAAGCCTTAGCGTTACATACATATCACAGATTTTTGCCTTATATATATTGAGATGACAAACCGAGCACGGTACTAAGCGAAAGGTTTATCAATCAAATTATTTACACCCGACAGATGTACAAGAGTAGAAATTACAAACGCTACATAAAAAACAAAAACGCCTGTTCTGAATATGCGTCCATTCAATCCACGCGTTAAGTGATTAAAAAGAGATTTCAGACTTTAGCGTAACGGGCCAAATATAATTTACTCTTAACTTTCCTATCAAGGAATAAAGAATGCGTAATTTCAAACTTAAACTTTACAAACCAAATATGAATCTTATCCTAAATATCGTATATAGGAAAACATTTTAATCCAAAGTAATGGTAACCGAATAATGAAAATGCAATTGAAAATTCAACCTCAGAGAGCAGAAATAAAATTCTAATCTAAACTATTGTATCAAGGAAAACAATAACATGGGATTTCAAATTCAAACATAACGGACACACTAACATTCTATGTGAAACAAACATATGGCATCATAAAGAAAATGAGAGTCCAACCTTTAACATAACGGAGCAAAGACCATTCTTGTTATAATAAACGCGTGAAGGAAAACAATAAATATGATTGCAAACATAAGCGTAACGGAGCAAATAACATTGTATTAAAACCTCATGCCTGAATGAAAATGTTATTTGAAAACTGAAGATTGACAGAAAAAATAAAATTCTGTTTCAAACTAAGGTGTGGCCTATAACCGAAAATACGATTACCAACTAAAGTTTAAGAGAGGAATTAATATTTTACTACAAACTAACATGTAAATAATGACGAAAATGGAAATTCTGATTTTAGAAATTAACATGATATATAAAATGACATCCCATCTTAAGTGATAGCGTGACATACTAAAAACATATTTCAAACTCAAGCTTCATAAACGGACAAAGTCACTCATAGCTGATGTATCTAATACTTAGTAAATTTATCAATTCACAGAATTAACAGTCGTTAACACAGCGGTTTCCTGAGAACTGAACATCCTTTATATTTTGGGGTACTTTTTAACTTAATGTACAATACATTCATCGGTTAAGCATACAATAATATGATAAGCAGAATACTATTTTACTAATTGAGGTAATGATTCCGTTATTACAAGATAGAATCTAGGTAGTAAATATTGTGGAAACCACAGTAGCGTAGAGTACAGTCTAATAATGATTTTACACAAAGAAATACATCTTAAAAATGAAACTTACTCAAAGTAGTGTCTAATTTATCATCGTCAACACAATTTATCACTAATGGTTTCTTTTTCTGTTAAATCAAATTTCAAAATGAGTTAATTCTACCGCTCTAGAAAATATCTCCCGTCTGACGCTTCTCTACCTATATAAGAGTCAAATACAACCTAAATGCAATACTGTTTCCACGTCTGGGGAGGTGTCACACAAAGCACAATTTACTGCCTTGACAAAGTACGACATCAACTTCAAAATCTAGTGGGGAATATCATCTTCTCTTCTCTACAAAC
Organism: Sepiola atlantica; assembly: GCA_963556195.1. Taxonomy (NCBI): domain Eukaryota; kingdom Metazoa; phylum Mollusca; class Cephalopoda; order Sepiida; family Sepiolidae; genus Sepiola; species Sepiola atlantica. The sequence continues at coordinate 30,036,087 of OY744524.1, read as the reverse complement.
CCTTTCCCACATAAGAAAGGTTGCTGGTATATATTTACTCTATTCTTATCTTCATTTTTGGTGCTCGTCTGAGCTCCAATCCCTGCTTCATCCTGTAAAACATTTACAACAAAAACCCGTCTAACTACAACCATTGTAAAACTATTCCTTTCTTTCTCTTTGTAAGTAAAACTAGAGGAACTTCCATGATCAAAGTTTAATTTTAAGAAGTACCCGTTTTTTAACACAATACAACGCGGCTGCTTCTAAGCTGACTAAAACATAGCCGTTTAAGATAACAATGTTATATGTAAATAAATCGAGCATTTTATATGTTCCTAGTGCAACGCTCAAAATATGGATACTGCTTGTATATATATATATATATATATATATATATATATATATATATATACACTGATACTGATTCCGACAGCGCCCGTTTACTACTCTAGTCAGTCTTTCTATATATGCTTCCCTTCGCATAGATAGGACTTAACTTCCATTTTTGATGTGGTTATGTCTCGTGGCCGTATGTTTATGATCGTTGCGGAGTCTAGGCATATGCTGTAGCGTGGAATCGAACCTTTCGACCGTCTGATATCATCATTTCCTACACAGATGAGAGCAAACGCTTGAAACGCTGGCGTATGTAGATAAACATTATTTAATATAATTTATTTTAATTAATATATATATATATATATGTATATATATACACATATATATATAGACATTTGTATATATATATACATTTATATATATATATATATATATATATATATATATATATATATATATATATATGCAGGGCCTTACGGAGCCCTCGAAAAAAGAGCGCGCTCTGGGAGCGCGCTCTATTTTGCTGGAGCGAAGGAGGGGAGGGCTCATTTTATATTGAGCGGGGGTGCAGCGGGAGCAACTCCATTTGGGACTAAAAATCGGTTCTTTCATCGCTCCGCGCTCCTCTCGCCAAAACTATTTGATTTTTTTTTTGCTTAAACATTAGTTTTTGTATTCAGCAATAAAAAGAAAAAGAAAAGAAAGTCTCAGAGTTTACTTTGAGTTATTTTTAAAAATGATATATCTGGTAAATGTATATGAGAGAGAGAGAGGGGGAGGAAGAAACAGAGAAAGGGAGAAAAAAGGAGAAAAACGCTTGAGAACAGAACATTTTTACACCGACATGTTACATTTTTGATGTGACTATTTTCTTAAGGCAGGAGACAATTTGGCACCAAATGTCGTTAAATGCGCCAGGTAGTCTATAGATATCTTTGAAGTTATTTTCTTATAGATTTGCACTTTTTGTATTGTTGACAGGATGTTTATTGCTGATTGAATAAATAAGCCAATTTTTCTTTTAATTCGTGTTTTCAAATAAATAATTATACTATAGGGGCCGTTGGATTTTCTCGCCCATTTCGCTCGGTATTCACCCAAATGTTCGATAAAATCGATTTTTGGGGTGCAATGGTACATTTTGTCATGACAAAAATTTCTTATTTATTTTTTAGCATATATTAATTGAACTTTTCTGCCACATTTTACCTGTCGTCTTTTCGGCGACATTTTGTTATTTTTAAATTCACGACTAGTAGTGTTTAACCTTTTCATGCTTACTTTAAAATTCGTTAAATTCCGTTAACACTTGCTTTTGTAAATAGAATGTTCAAAGTTTTTTTCTGTGTAATAAACTTTTAAAGCAGAAGTAATAATTTTAGTGCAAGGAAAAATATATTTAGCCAAGGAAAAAACAATAAAAACCAACAATGCCGCCAGCGATTTACACCTGCAATTAAAGTTAACTTCTCCACACTTAAAAAAGTAAATGACAATTTTATTTCAGGACCAAAAATATAATTAAGTTTCATCCAAAATGTGGGGAATAACAAGCGAAATGAGCGAAAGAAAAGAGCGGATCTTATTCTACAATTAAACCGATATTTAAATTTAATTAAATAAAAGAAAATATCTTACATTTTAATATAAAAGGCAAATAATTACACTTTTCACTAATTTGTTGTCTTTTTAGAACCGAAAGTAAATTAGATATCTTTCTTTATCATAAAAAAAATCTATTATCAAATATTAAAATTGTAAACTGTTGATTTTTGTTAGAGATTTCAATATAGAGGTTTTCACCTTTTTTATTCACATTTTTTATTTTAATAAATGTTTTTACTTGACCTAGGAAAACTTTCTCCAGTCAATTTGTCGGGGGAGGAAAATTTGACCCGATATTTTTCAACTCCTAAGGTCTAGGCCAGATATTTTGTATGAAATCTTAAGACAGTAAATGGATCTCTGAATTGTTTATTGACAATTTATTGATATTTGTTGTCCAACGTATGAAACATATTTTTTATTCAATCTTTAAAAAATAAACTTCATTGGGTGTTTTCGCCTTAAATTGTACTATTGAAAAAAAAATGTATACATCGATTTGTTTCAAAGTACTTGCGCGTGTCTCTATCATACAATATAGTTACGTTCGTAAAACAAACAAATATAAAACAACCACACGACGATCTATGTTGTTCCGGCTGTCACTCCTCTCCCAGAGAAAGGTTTTCTTTAAAAAAAAAAATCAGTAATCATGTTTAAAAGTAAAATTAATTTACTTAAAACTAATCTAAATTCCCTCCAAAATAAATAGAAAAAATATCGGGTAAAATGTTCCTTTCCTGAAAAAAATAATTTAATTTAATTAAAACTACCTATGCGTGGGTATATATGTGTTTCTATTATGTAAATACTTTCATTAACACTACATTGCCCTTCTTTTATGATGGATGGCTTTATCGTTTTTTAATTAAATAATTAAAAGTGCTTACTGTTAATATCGACGAAACTATTGCATATATATGCGATGAATGAGACAATATGATCCCAACTCAATAGGAGCAATTATCAATTTATTTTAGACTTTTTACAAAATAGATATGAAAATTAGGATTTCTAATTTCTGTGTAAGAGTAGTTCATCAGTACTATATATATATATATATATATATATATATATATATATATATATTTATATATCATGTTTAATATTATTATTTTGTATTATTGATAATAAACGTAAGTCGTTTTGAAGGAAATAAAGGAATGATGAATTTTAAAAAATCGCATTTATTGATTTAGAGGTATGCAGTTCTTTTCTCTGTTCTCCTTAAACCACAACCTCTCGATACAGCATCTGTTACGTGAAAATGAGACCGGATGGATTAATACGTTTAAGCATAGATGATAAAATATATCTTCCCTTCATGCTTACTATACAAAATCTTCTAAACCCTAAATCAATATATATATATATATATATATATATATATATATATATATATATGTATATATATATATATATATATATATATATATATATATATATATATATATATATACTTGAAATAAATTGATATACATATGTGATTCATACTAAGCCCGCAATAATCCGTATATGGGGGGGGTACAATCCCTGCCGGCCACATAGTTCGAACTTCATTACGAAAGTTATAGTTAAATATATAGTCGGAGCGTGTACAGATGTGCCAACCAGACATTGTGTGGAAATGGGAGAATTATATAACATGTTAATGGCAAATTCGGCTGTCATATTAGTAACCCGTCGAACGCACGCAATAAGCGGGGCCTAGAGTGTTAAATTACGCTATAAATTACGGCCTGTTTGCGACTAACTTGAAATGCACCATTTAGCCAGAACTTTGAATAATTATTTTATAAATAATATTTTTCAAATTAACACATACACACACACATATATATATATATATATATATATATATATATATATATATATATATATATATACAAATAAGGAAGATTTTATAATACATTATACTCCAATCATGACACTGGATTGATAATTTAATGTGATATAATAAATCATGGAATAGTTATGACATATTATGATGATTAATCTGTAAATATATATCTCTAAGCTCTATTTAATTTTAAATATACGGCTTGTGTTTTATAATTGGAATTTTATAATTTCGTTAATTAATATTTTATATGCTAATATAATTTATATGGTCATATTTTCTAATTCATATATTTATATATATATTTATATATATATATATATATATTTATATATATATATGTATGTAAATATTTATATATGGCATTATAAAAGTTTAGAAGAACATGTTACAGTCAATTTTGAATAACCAACATTTAATCAACACATGATCGCGTCTCGATGACTCTCGTCAGCCAATGTTGTGAGTTCTGTCAAAACAATGACTGCCGAAAGTCAACAAGACGTGACCATGTGATCACTTTTTTCTCACTTGTTGCTCACTTGTATACATATAAGTATATATATATATTTAAAAATTATTTTATACGTACATACAAGTAACTTATGGACACGTGTTTCTTACTTACAGCCGTCATCATCATGGCCAACTTAGACAAAGGTCGAACTATCGATATTAATGTCTATAGTCAACCGTTTTACCATCGGACCAAGACGCCCGTCTAGAAATATGTACGATTGTTTTCACCAAAATATTTAATGTATTCAGTCATTTTTACTGGTGATTTCAGCGTTCGTTGTTTTTTTTTTTTTTGCTCACTACTACTTCTATTGTCTAACTTTTTATGATGCAAAACATTTCATTATCAGCTGCCTTTAACTTTTTAAAACATATATTTCGTAGTATATATATATGTACATATATATATATATATATATATTTATTTTATACGTACATAAATGTAACCCATGAAGACGTGTTTCTAGCTCACAGTCGTCATCAGCATGGCTAACTTAGACAAGGATCGACTTTCGATATAGATGGCTATAGTCCAGCGAGTTACCATCGGACCAAAACGCCCTGTCTAGAAATATGTTCGATTTTTATCACTTAAATATTTAATGTATTTTTATGTAATTATTTGTTACACTACCACTCCGATTGTCTTACCATCTAAGAAATTCAAATGCTGAAAATTACATTATTAGTCGCCCTTTACTTATATATAAGACATATTTTACGTTAATATATATATAGTTTTATTAATGTTATACGTACATAAAAGTAACTCATGGCTTACTTAGACATATAAATTAGAAAAATGGATTAGCTTGGGTATTGTATCAAATACAACAGTTACATAATAGGAACTTATAGTTCCAGCTCAATATGTTAAAGGCAAAAATGAGGTATCCACTGAACCCGCCTACGCTCCAGCGATTACTAGTTGATGGCTTCCAACTGTTGTTCATACGACGTTGTGTTTAGTCTACATTCCATCTGCGTCGCAGGTCTCAAAATGGGCTTCACGTATTAGAGATTTTCCACCTTGTATAACAGTATACGATGGTTTTCGAATGAGATGGACATTAGTAAAAGAACGATTGAATGGAATTGCATTTGCTGAAGTCATTTTCTTTAAAAACTAATTATTGTAATCTAACACCTATTAAAGTTATACGAAATATTTGGTGTATTTACAATTCATGTGTGTACATTTAATCCACCTCAATCGCGCTGAATCATTTTCGAAAGAAAGGTTCCAGCCCATCTTATAACATATTTCAAATTAAAAAGCCATACATATATTAAGGTTTTTATCTATTTCGATACCAATAATATAATTTAATATTTTCATACGAATTGGTATAAGTGTTATATGTAGTGCCGGTATATATATATATATATATATATATATAACGTAAAATATAATAACACGAAATTACATGATTGTCGATGCAATAATTTATTTCAACCTTGCGGTTTTATTCAAGCATCCAACTTAACAATTACATTTTTGATACTGATAGAAAATTGAGTTATCCTCGGCACTTCAAATACAATCAGAGGGAGTAGTGGTAGCAGCCAGTCTAAACACCCAACACAGAGCGAGTAGGAATTAACATCTTATATTTAACTAAATTAATCTAAGGGAATCTTATGGTTTTTTTTGTTTATTTTTATTAAATAATAACGTCTGAGTTAAGCGCACGTATTCTTTCTACATATCCGAACTGGTGACATACGCCTCCATACATACGCACACATATACCTATTCTTAACATCACACACACAATTTTTGGCAAGCCTGAAATTCAGCCTTACCAAGGCCACCGATATTTTTCACCCGGCAAACGAAACGAGCGAGTCTGCTGTCATCAGCCGATTGACACTTCACGTGCCCTATTTCTCTAGATACGCGCGTCAGAATTACTTTGAAAATTAAAAATACTCTGATTTTAACAAATTCATCTTACATTAGTTTATAATCTATGGAAGCCTATAATTAATTTTAATCTAATATTGTCTAGTGATAATATTATACACTTAATTTAATTCGCTATCTTATTTTAAGTAAATAAATACTTACATCTACACACACATATATATATACACACATACACACATATACATATATATATATACACATACCCACATACGTACACACACATACATACATATATACCCCCATACCTACTACCTTGAATTAAAATTTTTTTAAAACATCGAAGATAAATGTGTTTCGTCTTTAAGTATTCATTAAAGAACATCCCTACTAAGTGAATGCATACCTACACATATACACACACAGACATATGCACATACACACACATACACACATATACATATACACACCCATATACGCACATGCATGTGCATGTGCGTATATGGGTGTGTATATGTATATGTGTGTATGTGTGTGTATGTGCATATGTCTGTGTGTGTATATGTGTAGGTATGCATTCACTTAGTAGGGATGTTCTTTAATGAATACTTAAAGACGAAACACATTTATCTTCGATGTTTAAAAAAAATTTTAATTCAAGGTAGTAGGTATGGGGGTATATATGTATGTATGTGTGTGTACGTATGTGGGTATGTGTATATATATATATGTATATGTGTGTATGTGTGTATATATATATGTGTGTGTAGATGTAAGTATTTATTTACTTAAAATAAGATAGCGAATTAAATTAAGTGTATAATATTATCACTAGACAATATTAGATTAAAATTAATTATAGGCTTCCATAGATTATAAACTAATGTAAGATGAATTTGTTAAAATCAGAGTATTTTTAATTTTCAAAGTAATTCTGACGCGCGTATCTAGAGAAATAGGGCACGTGAAGTGTCAATCGGCTGATGACAGCAGACTCGCTCGTTTCGTTTGCCGGGTGAAAAATATCGGTGGCCTTGGTAAGGCTGAATTTCAGGCTTGCCAAAAATTGTGTGTGTGATGTTAAGAATAGGTATATGTGTGCGTATGTATGGAGGCGTATGTCACCAGTTCGGATATGTAGAAAGAATACGTGCGCTTAACTCAGACGTTATTATTTAATAAAAATAAACAAAAAAAACCATAAGATTCCCTTAGATTAATTTAGTTAAATATAAGATGTTAATTCCTACTCGCTCTGTGTTGGGTGTTTAGACTGGCTGCTACCACTACTCCCTCTGATTGTATTTGAAGTGCCGAGGATAACTCAATTTTCTATCAGTATCAAAAATGTAATTGTTAAGTTGGATGCTTGAATAAAACCGCAAGGTTGAAATAAATTATTGCATCGACAATCATGTAATTTCGTGTTATTATATTTTACGTTATTATTGCTCTGTTTACCACATTGAGCTCTCTTACCCGGATTTCTTCCTGGAATTATTCCATTATAACACTATATATATATATATATATATATATATATATATATATATATATATATATAGATGTGTGTGTGTGTTTGTGTGTGTATCTTTACATATATATATATATATTTATATATGTGTATACATATATATTTATACATATGTGTGTGTATGTTTTTATTTTGTAACATCAAGTACTTAAAATAGTTTAATAGTGAAAGTTAGAGCTATGCTATATTTACTATTTCTATGTAGTTGAAGATCACGTCTTTTTTTACCATTCTATTTTTTATTTCGCAGACAATTATTTCGGCTAACATCAAGATATTTGCAAAATCCTCCTATACATGTATGTATTTCTTTGTGTGACTATCTTCAGTGCAAATTGGACAAAATAAATTCAAAATACTTTAAAAACATGTACAAACCTGGCGAGTATTGCCCGAATTAAAGTAAGTACTCATTATCAACTTAGTCATTTATACAAAACAAAAAAAGTAAAATGCAGTTTCAATTCACAGAGAAACGAACTAAATCCAAGATGTCGCAGACTTAACATTCGTTGGAAAATTCATTAAAAAAATATAAGTAAATCATTTTTTCAAAAGGGGGGGGGTTAAGTATATAACAGTGAAACACAAACAGGAGACCATAAGCGTCTAATATTCACACGGGGATCATCAACTCTTTACCATGTAACTGTTTCGGAGATTTAAAAACAGGACAGTTATAATATGCATGGCTCTCCAATGGTACTGATTAAACTACCATTTCCCCAATAATCAAGTGTCGAAATAATTTAGCTTAAAATTTCACTAATATATACACACATAAATAACAATAATAGTAATAATTATAATAATAAAATAATAATAATAATAATATATTACCCTAAAGACTACCGTATGATATGGTAGTTTGCATGTCTATATACATATATATACACACACACACATATATATATATATATATATATATATATGCATGTACATATATATACACATCTTATGGCACTATGGTACATTTACATCTTTTAATTCATCATCGGCTATCATTATTAATCCAACTATTAATAAAATTAAGGTATATATATTTACTGACCCTCTTTGTTATTTTTGTCTATTTCTTTTTCTTCTTGGTGTTTTTTCTTTATTATTTCGTTTTTTTCATTTTATAATCTTTTTATTCGTACGTGTTATGTCGAAAGATTTAGGCGACTTCCATGTTCACCATTCTAGTGCAAGTATGCCGATTATTCTATATTCTAGCTGATCAATAATTTATATTCTTAATCATTCAACATATGCTATAATTATTATTCTAATATTCCTAAATTAAGACATATTGTTTCACTGATCACCTGCATTATTTTCACCCTATTGTTCTTTTCGTTCCTTTATTTAAGTTATGGTTTCAATTATCTTCTACCTATGTTTACCTTCTTTTTGTTATATCATACGTTTTCATCGGTGCATCTAAGTGACTTCCGTTTTGTCCGAATTACCGGAAGTATGCCGACTCATCAATTTTAAACCGATAGGAATAAGCTCAACTAATTTGAACGCAAATTTAGCCTAATAGAACCACTAAACAATAATGAAAACAATAAAAGATGATTCATTAGTGAGAAACAAATCAACATATCTCCATATCAAACACATCAATACGAAAGAACAAAACACCTTATTTGAAACACTCTGGAACATCGACCCTCAGAGTAAAACTAAACCTACCAGTAACCTAACATTTAAACAAAACCAAGCATTAGATAACATCTTAAATAATAATAACATAATTATAAAAGCAGCTGACAAAGCAATGCGGTAGTCATCATTTACAAAAATTACTATAAATCGAAAATTATAGAGGTACTAGAAAACAAAGATTACTACACACCAATTACCACCAACATTGATAACAACACCATTTCAAAAATCACAAAACTTTGCACAACATACAATCAAATACTTACAAAGAAAGAAAACAATTTTGTAAAAAACTTCATGATTAAAATAAATAAATTTTACGAACTACATCAGATACATAAATCCAAAGAGATAGGAAATGCAATCAACACACAAAAATCAGACTATATTTCTGTCCCGAATCCAATTGACCCATAGTAGCAGGACCATCATGCCCAACAAGCGGACTGAGTAACGTAATTAACATATTACTACAACCATTCACCGATCAAGTAAAGAGCTACATAATAGACGACATAAACTTCCTACGTTCATTACCACAAATAATAAATCCCGGGACTAAATTAGTTACATTTGGCATCAGCAGCGTATATAACAACATACCCCATGACTTAAGTAAACAGGCGATATCACACTGGATTGACAAACACCCAGAAATACTACACCACAGATCAACCAAACAACTCGACAGCATAGACATCATTCTCAACAATAACTCTTACATTTAATAACAAAAACTACATCCAGATTCTAGGTACCAACATATACGACTCTAACACTGGCCTACCTAGAGAAGATCTTGTATGAAAAGATAGAAGAAATATATGGACAGAATATTCAAACTCTTATCATAAAATATCTGAAAAGATATCTGGATGATTGTTTTATCCTCTCGGAACCCACATGGGAGACATCAATATATTACATATCATACTACAAAACCTACACTCCAAAATAGGATTCACCATTGAACACAGTAAAACAGAACTACCCTTCCTATGTGTACTAATTACAATTTAAAACAAGCACATCATCACAGACATCTACCACAAACGCACAGACACCCAACAATATCTCCATTTCAGAAGCCATCAACCCAAAATCTGTATGAGATCTAAACCTTACTCCCTAGCCTGCAGGATATGTACTATAGTCAGTGATAAAGACCTCCGGATTGTCCGACTGGGGGAACTAGGGAAAACTTTAACAAGAAGAGGCTACTTCCTACAAATAATACACAGGGGTATAGAACTAGCAGAAAACATACGATTAGAACAATTACGAATCCCATAAAAACGAAACAAAGAAAAAATATTAGCATACATCTCTACACACAACAAAAACGATCCGGAATAATTCACAGAAATAACAAGAAACCTAACCCTACTAAACGAAAACAACAAACTAAAAAACATATTAAAAACCACGAAAATAATAAAAAGCAAACGCCAACCAAAAAAAGCTCAAACAAATGTTAACCTCATCCAAACTCAATAAACACACAATACACGGGGTCACAAAATGAAACAAGGAAAGATGTGGGTCTGTGACATAATAATAGAGTGCCACTCATACACATTTAAAAACCCAACACAAACATTCACAATAAAAAAGACATTAACTGCACCGCAAAGAACGTTATCTATGTGCTAGAATATACACATGTAACGAATCTTACATAGGCGCTACCTCAACATTTAATAATAGAATATCTTTACATAAAAGAAACATCAAAATAAAAAAGTAAAGTATTCGTCTCTCAACATGTGCACTCATGCAGCGGGGGACAATTAAAAAAAATGCCAATTTTTCAAAGCCAAGATTACTAACACAAGAAAAAACTGTATATTATAATTCAATCCAGCATTGAAGAGATCATAACTCAAACTACAGACAATACGGACCGAACTTCTATCAACCTTTCTCTACCTCTCTCTATCAATCCATCTAACCATACGCCTGTGTGCGTATGCACATATATGTGTGTGTGCGCGTGTGTGTGTGGCTGTGTGTGTATGTTGCTCACCTATGTACAAGATCCAGAACTAACCGCACGCATATACACGCACACACACACGGACATAACATCCAATTCGGCGACAGCGAAATAAAAAATAATATATTTCAAAAGAAAATTCAAGGACTTCAAGAAATGTAGATGACCGATAAAATAAAGGTAAAAATAACACGTACTACAAAAACACACACGACTTTGACCCAGCGAAGCAGAAAAAACATATATATATATAAATATAAAAAAACATACACACACACTCGCAAACCCACATATGCCTAAAAAAGCCAAACAATAAAAGATTTCCTCAAATGAGACAACACTCTTCCAAATCGAAATAGATTTCTTCAAATGGATGTACATATCTGATGAGAGCGGATCACCGCTTCAAACGCGTTGTATAAAATTATAAAGTTATAATATAACAAAATTATAAATACATGTTGAAAATAACTGTTTACAAATGTTGGTCGCCTTACTCGTTTATATATAACATTTTCTCTCGTTTGAAACTGCACTAATACTGCACTACCCTCTTCTATATGTATGTATGTATATATATATATATATATATATATATATATATATATATATATATATATATATATATATATATATCGATTTCCATATCTGATATGAGCGCACCACGCTAGAAATGCGTTATATGAAATTATAAATTTATGAAATGATAAACAAACAAAATAATAAATAGATGTTGAAAAAACTTTTAACAAATGTTGGTAGCCTTACTCTTTTACATATATACTTTTCTCTCGTTGGAACTGCAGGTATAGTGAACTACCCACTGTTGTCTCTCTCCCACTCTCTCTCTCATATATATATATATATATATATATATATATATATATATATATATGTGTGTGTGTGTGTGTGGGTATATATATATATATATCTGTACATATATATATATATATATATATATATATATATATATCGCTACTATAGATAACAATTGTATCGATTCGTATAAAAAATCTTCAACTTAAATTCTTAGTATCGACATAGATAAACACCTGAATATATGTATGTTTTTTTTTAATTCGAAATATGTTTTGAGGAATGTTTGAACCTTTTTTGAAAATCACGCAGACCTGTTGATGTGGGTTAAATGTACATATATAAATTGTAGATATACAAACTATTTCGTATAACTTAAATAAGTATTAGATTAAAACAATTAGTTTCTAAGCCTATGACTTCATTAAATGCAATTCCATTCTAACCATTAGATAAATACAATACCAATATCTTCTTGGATATTATTTATGAAATTTATTTTTAATGTAATAGAAGTAAAAATGAAAATATTAAGCCATATACAAAGATTAGACACAGAAAATTCCTATTATGTAACAGTGTTATTTAATACAACACCCTAGCAAATCACTTCATTTTACTAATTTCTATCTCATTCGAAACTCATCGTATACTGTTATACAAGGTCCTAAATCTCTAGTACGTGTAGCCGATTTTGAGATCTGTGACGCAGATGGTATGTAGACTAAACACAACGTTCTATGAACAACAGTTGGAAGCACTCTACTAGTAATCGCTGGAGCATAGGTGGTTTCAGTGGAGACCTCATCATCGCCTTTAACCTAATAAGCAGGAACTACAATGTCTCGTGATCTTTTTGTTACACAAGATCCGCAGAGTGGGCATCGTTCAAACTCAAAGAAGCCGTACCTGAGTAGATTTCGGCTTAATAGTCGGAATACGTCTTTTTTGGTTCGGATCGTTGCATCGTGGAGCAGACTTCCAGACGCTGATGTCATCATATAGACGAGCAAACAGTTTAAGACAACGCTGAATGCATCATCGCGGCTGATCTTTGGATAATTATTCCTCAGTTGAACAGTGTGTGATGCGTATGGACGCGATTGTGGCGTAAAAACATCATCAACTAGAATGTTAAATATACATTTGGAGGAGTTTTCCATCCTAGCGCGAACTCGTGATTTCCACGATAGTGAACAAAAAATATACTCTAGTCGCTTTCGTCTCATGCAAAAAGTAGCAACATTCGCTGTGCGTGTTTCTGCTGTGCTGAACAGCCTTACTAGATGCAGTTAACGTATCTATCATACCCGGGAGGAAAGTCGCATTAGAAAAATAAATTGAAACTATATATCTATGTACATATGATTTAATTGTCTTTTTACATGGTTGGCTACACTTTGCTATTTCTTGCCAATAGATTTTAATTTGTGTGATGTAGTCACAACGCCCGGTAGTGGTGGTGCATACGGAACGATAGAGAAATACAAACACGTGCATCTGAGATTTGATAACCATATTAAATTCCTACTAAATTTGCATTCTTACCGATAAGTAACTATTTCCGTTTAACATATGACATTTTTACGTAAGTAAATTCGATACACTTGTTAATTACTTCGTTATTAAAACGTTTTTCTTAATTGAATCTCTTAATATTCTCTAAATAAAAACTCAGTTTAGCAATTTAAATTGATTCAACTGCTTTTGATGTCAAATTTTTCACAACGCCAAAGTAATTTACGAATCTGCGGTGGAAAATCTTAAGATATTTATCTGTTATTCCTTTTTCTTCGGCAAATTCAAGCGTTTTCGATCTTTGCGATTGTTTTCAGGTGTTGATTTTAGCAATATAGTAGTTGTAACTTAAGGCGTTTTTTTTCTTCTATTTGGCCCTGTAGTTTTCGGTTGGAGAAACAAAAAGCTGTAATAAAATGTGTTATTTATTTATATATATGTGAAAGCATATATATATATATATATATATATATATATATATATATATATATATTTATTTTTTTTATTTATATATTTTTATTTATTGTTATTTATATATTTTTATTTATTTATTTATTTATATTTATTTATATATATTTATATATTTGTATTTTTATTTTTATTTATATATTTATATTTTTATTTACATTTTGATTTTTGATTCCTTATTTACATATTATTATTTTCTATTTATATATTGATTATATTTATATATTGAATTTTTTATTTATATATTGATTTTTTTATTTATATATATTTTATTATTTATATAGATTTTTTATTTATATTTTTTATCTATATATTGATTATTATTTATATATTGATTATTGATTTTTCATTTATATATTGATATTTTAATTATATATTGATTGATTTTTTATGTATATATTGATTTTGATTCATGTATTTATATATTTATCTATATTTATATTTTTTATTTATATATTTATCTATATTTATATTTTTACCTTTAATTGAGATTTATTAATTGAAATGATCGAAATTTATAAATACATATATATATTTTATATAATAATAAATAGTTACCTCCCCTTTTTTAGATAATTTAATTAATTAGAGTTGCGTACCCTTAATTATTTTCTACATATATATATATGAAAATGATATATATAAATATAAAAATAATATTTTATTATTATAAATTTTATTTTATTTTATTTTATTTTTCCCTCCTTTCTTTCTTTCTTTCTTTTTTTCTCCTTTTTTTTCTCTTTTTTCTTTTTTGCTTCACTTCTAAATATAGAATCTTTTAACGGCTTTTTCTGACCTAAGCGTTTCTCGTCGGCTCTCCATGTCAAAATTCTGTGTAAATAGCGTTTCATAACAGTTATATATGTTTTTTGAAGAAATTCCATCATTTACTATTTCAGACTATGCTGAAGAAGACGGAATCGGGAATTCAACACGTTTCTTGTCAGAAACCACTGGTCCATGTCTGATTAAAATCTGTATTTAAAAATATTACGCTCTTAATTTAATTTAATTGAGCACTCTACTGGTATTTCCCTTTTATTCTTTATTGAGTATACCTTTATACTTATATATATATATATATATATATATATATATATATATATATATATATATATATATATATATATATATATATATATATATATTTATTTATTTTTTTTATTTATACATTTTTATTTATTGTTATTTATATATTTTTATTTATTTATTTATTTATATTTATTTATATATATTTATATATTTGTATTTTTATTTTTATTTATATATTTATATTTTTATTTACATTTTGATTTTTGATTCCTTATTTACATATTATTATTTTCTATTTATATATTGATTATATTTATATATTGAATTTTTTATTTATATATTGATTTTTTTATTTATATATATTTTATTATTTATATAGATTTTTTATTTATATTTTTTATCTATATATTGATTATTATTTATATATTGATTATTGATTTTTCATTTATATATTGATATTTTAATTATATATTGATTGATTTTTTATGTATATATTGATTTTGATTCATGTATTTATATATTTATCTATATTTATATTTTTTATTTATATATTTATCTATATTTATATTTTTACCTTTAATTGAGATTTATTAATTGAAATGATCGAAATTTATAAATACATATATATATTTTATATAATAATAAATAGTTACCTCCCCTTTTTTAGATAATTTAATTAATTAGAGTTGCGTACCCTTAATTATTTTCTACATATATATATATGAAAATGATATATATAAATATAAAAATAATATTTTATTATTATAAATTTTATTTTATTTTATTTTATTTTTCCCTCCTTTCTTTCTTTCTTTCTTTTTTTCTCCTTTTTTTTCTCTTTTTTCTTTTTTGCTTCACTTCTAAATATAGAATCTTTTAACGGCTTTTTCTGACCTAAGCGTTTCTCGTCGGCTCTCCATGTCAAAATTCTGTGTAAATAGCGTTTCATAACAGTTATATATGTTTTTTGAAGAAATTCCATCATTTACTATTTCAGACTATGCTGAAGAAGACGGAATCGGGAATTCAACACGTTTCTTGTCAGAAACCACTGGTCCATGTCTGATTAAAATCTGTATTTAAAAATATTACGCTCTTAATTTAATTTAATTGAGCACTCTACTGGTATTTCCCTTTTATTCTTTATTGAGTATACCTTTATACTTTATATATATATATATATATATATATATATATATATATATATATATATGTAAGATAATGAAGAGTGCAAACATGAATCGTGGACGAGTCCATTGTGGGTGGGACGTCGAGAAAGAAAGAACTCGACTTGATAACTGTTAAAAAAGAAGAAGGTTCAACAGTGCAAGCGAGACATGAAAGGCCGCGGTTTCAGAAACGCGAAGAGCCGGAGAGCTTGGTGATCGGAGAATCGAAGAACCGACAGAATGGGAGTGTACCGATGTGTATGGCACCGATGAAGCGTTATTGGCTATGGCATCTAAGCCCGTTTTGCTGTTACGCTTTCGTGTCGGCTGAATAAAAATGCGACTGATAAGAAAGTTGGTACAGTGAAGAAATACCCTGACTTGTATTTCATCAAACAGACAGTTGGAAGTTCTTGTGAAACAATTGCTTCAGTTCACGTTCGGATAAACAATGCAAACGAAATTGCTTTTCAATCGGATGTATATATCGACGAGTTTCTAGTGCCAACCAAGTTTGTGACCTCAGAAGAAAAAGACTTTATGAGACAAAAGTATGTCAAAAGATTTTTCTTTGATATGTGTGTGCGTAGCCTTCGTAAACCATCCGGGGATGGGAGATAAAGAAAACTAAACTTTTTCAATATACGTTCTGTTCTGTGTCACTCTTGTTGGATCTTACCGGGTACCCCGAAAGAACGGGTAATGCAACACACACACACACATGCATATATATATATATATATATATATATATATATATATATATATATATATATATATATATATATATATATATATATGTACAAAAGACAGGAAGACATGGCGAGCAGCTTTTTGCATTATACTGGAAAGATTCAATGAAACCTGTGTGAGTAATATGAGAACTGCCATAGTGAGGCGAACAGCTAGAGAGAGTGTTCCACACCTGGCATCCGATTAATCACACTCTTGCACTGTCTGCGGCTTTCCTTGCAGGTCTCTTGCCGGACTAAGTGTCATGAACGATCTAGACACAAATGAAAGCTGTTGGATCCTCATACGTCGTAATCGACGGGAGAGTCTATCATATATAAATATATATATATATATATATATATAATTGAACTAAAAGTTTGACAAAATGAAATAATGAAACCGATAAATGCAAAACTCAGAAATATAAAAGATGCTGGGTTAAAAAAAAACTAGTTAATTACTAAACATCACTTCGTGATTTTCTGATTTTCTAGCCTCGCCGCCACGTGAAATAACACTCCTCTGTTAACAGTTAGGTCGACATCTTTACGCTGCACATCTTACATTCTTCTGAACAACGTGTATAAGTATGCGCACGTACACAATAATAACCGCTATTACGTTGTCACACATGTATATATAGTCGGTCACGGAGTGTGAATCTATTACATTGATTAGTTTCTTGCATATTAATTTTTATTTTAGAACAGTTTATTTACAAATATCATTTTACTTCTTAAATTAAATCAAGTAGAATGCATGTCAGTTTATTTATGAAACAACTATATGAGTTGCGATTATTCCTTACGTACATTGCCTGAAGTAGTTGTTTTTCGATTTTTTTAGAGACGACAATTAATTTTCATGCAATAATTTACTGATTACATTGATTTAACTTTAATGCATTTCGATCCATTTAGTCTACAATTTTATATGTGGGGTTCTAATCGAATAATGTTGCTTTGTTTAGATGATATTGTCCATATTTACCATCGTATGCCTAAAATAAAGTCTGCGTCGATACAATTCAGACCTGTATTTTTAACTATATTACGTGCTGGCCGTAGTATATATAAATGTATGCAACGAATATGCTAAAAACAAATGAAACATGAAGAACAAGAAGGGAGATAAGCACTTCAATTGAAAGCAACGCCGTCGTCGAGACAAGTTTGACAGATCCGTAAATCAAAACCTGAGGAAAAGAACCAGCTTGAAGTATTTACATGCATTAGCGAGTCTTCTTTGCTGTTTTATTTCAGATTTCATCGAAGAAAATTGATGTTTTTACTTTTGTTTTTTTTCTTGCAGTTCGCCTTTGCATATAGTTTATATTCTCATTTTTACAACAATTTAATATCTTATCCGTTCATCAGCTTTGAGAATGTTGACCTTTTCATTTTCTGATTAAATGAAATTCATGAACTTGCACATACGCGAACATGCACACACAGACACGCACATACGCATACACCCCTATATATATATATATATATATATATATATATATATATATATATATATATATATATATATATATATGAGAGAGAGAGTTTATAGGAGGCGATTCCAATACAGTAAGATAACGGGCATTAGCAAGTTGAAAGCGAAATCAGACATGCAATGGTTAAAGTGAAATACGCTTTTCGGTGTCTTCCCTTTAATATAATTATTTTAATAACTACACATCTAACTTGCTCTCGATGTAGCATAATGTAGGGTCGAATGACATAATGTTTCGGGGAAAAATCACCCTTTAGATGTATGGTTTCTACATTGTGCTTAAAAATTGCAATTGCTTGGGTAAACACTGTAGTGAATTATTTGTATAATTAAATAATGCAATAATTGAGACTTTCATTTTATATTTAAAAGTATACTTTATTTTTTTGTAATTTATAATATATATATATATATATACATATGTGTGTGTATATAAACATATATACACATGTGTATATATATACATATATATACATATGTGTATATATATGTACATATGTGTACATATATATACATATGTGTGTATATATATATATATATATATATATATATATACATATATATTGCTCAATAGGTCACCACTTATCAAGCCTAACAGCTATTCGAAGATAAGCTTACAATATAGAGATATGAAACACTTACTAAATAGATTAAGAATGATTGATGTCACTGATCAAGCTCGTAGAGGTTGTCAATATCAGCAGTCTGTTTTCATCAGATTTGAAAAAAATATTTCTGTCATGTACAAGGAAGCTGTCCCAGAGTAATGTGTTCCGAAATAGGGAACCATTGTGAAATGACCCTTGTCGTTGAAATTTCGTTTGACGTTTGGAACAAGGAGAACGAAAGGAATGTTTTTTAAAATTTCATTTCCATAGAAAACGAAATTTGGATGTGAATGTCGTACAAGAAGCAATTTGCTTTTTATCGCATAGGACTTAACGGCCCTTCGCTGCATTGAATACTAAATTATGTCTCCAAATTGCATATTTATCGGCTGTTTGAAGAGGAACGAGGAACTGTTCCCTAATGATGTCAAACTATTTTTTTGTGGGCGGCCTCTTGGACTTGGGTTTGATAGGTATTTCATTTAGCTGGCATTTATTACCATACAACTCCTAACAACATTACCAAACCATTAAATCCTTCTAGCCGACACCACATATTCGATGGTGCCCCTCATACCCACTGCTTTCCGTATGGAAGCATTACTAAGCCTGGCAGTAACCTTGAGGATTGTACTAAGGCATTTCATATATAACAACAAACAGGGCCCTGATTTCTTGTTCTCCAGTATATCCATGTCTCTGAATCGTATATTGCTATTGGCAGAATGGGTGTCATATACACTCTTACCTTAAGGGTTCTACCCATTATAACATGTATAATATTGATTAATTTGTTTCTAAAATGTGTATCGCTGAGGATGATGTTTTACACTTGGACCCACGATCTCAACCTTTAAAATGTGAAGGTTAACAATATTAACAAAAAAACGTAGCTAACACTATTAATGCACGCACCTTAAAAGTACAAAAATAATAATGTGATAGTCACGTTACCTGAATACATTTTACTTAATTTTAAATTAAATAGGATTCTAAATAGTTCGGTTCTATATTTCCTTGTTTTATATTTTATTTAAACATATCATAGTTTCAGTAAAAAAAAAAGAAAACTGTAATTAAATATGGGTTTATCAAAGTTACTCTGACGCGAGAAATAAACAAACACACTTATTCTAAAATTTCTTCACTAATATTTATTTTTATTTGAGCAAGGATAAAACACATCAAATTCTAAAATTAATCTATTTTAACAAGTCTTAGATAGTTTCAACTTCTAACATAGTTATATCGGTCGAACCATATTGAATATAACAACCAACATGAGTAATCCGAATGATTCAAATTGTCAGTGATAATCTACATATTACCTGTCGATCTGTATCTATGTGTGACCCTATCTCTTTCGTCATGCCTGTCGCCCTTTTTTAATGTCTGCATCTCTGTCTCTTTGTGTGTCTCTCTGTATGTATGTGTGCATATATGGCTGCCGCTCTGTATGTATGTGTGTGTCTCTCGCTATCTCTCTGTATGTATATGTTCCTGCCCCCCTCTCTCTCTCTCTCTCTCTCTCTCTCTCTCTCTCTATATATATATATATATATATATATATATATATATATATATATATATATATATATATATATAATGAAACTAGCTCCCGGAACAGTATCAGAAACTCGCTCTGAATCGAGCTGATAACAGATGATGTTGTTGTTTGGAAGCAACAGCTTACTTTGTGTGCTAGTATACATATATATATATATATATATATATATATATATATATATATATATATATACATACATATATATATACATATACATACATATATATATATATATATATATATACATACATACATACATATATATACATATATATATATATATATATATATAATATATATAATATATATATATATATATATATATATATATATATATATATATATATATATATATATATATATATATATATATATACTGACGGAGTACTTTATTTGAGCCTCCAGACAATGTCGGGTCATCAAGAGAGAATACGCACCGTTTCAGGGCTTTTCTCTCGACTGTTTTTTTTGCGTATCTACCCCCTCTCACAGAGGTGAGGCTTCATTATCTGAATCGCATTTCAATCTAACTGTTCAATGAGATCAAGACAATTAGTTTTTAAACGGAGTAGCGTATCACGTGTCGTTTTACATCTTTATTGTATGAACACGTTCTCGATGAGAAAAACAGTTTTTAAAAATAAATAAATTAAAATAAATAAAATAGATAGCTAAGTAAATAAATAAAATAAATATAAATAAATACTTAAATAAACACCATTCCTAAATTAGCCAAATGGTTCAAAAGAGATAATTAATAAATCATTTTAAATGCATAAAAAGAAAATACTTTCCTCTTAAAGAGATAGTTGCAAACCCACAATACTATTTCAGTGACCCTTCCCAACAGGGTCTGGTAACAATAAATATGACTCAGAGTACGTATTTCTCTGCTGGAGCAACATCTAACATCTGGTCTCTACTGAGTAAAAGAACATTTTCACTCTGGTCACCGTAAGATGATGGAAGGCATGAATATATATATAGAATGTGTAACTACCTACAACCACCTTCTTATCTCCATTCTTGACCATACACATATTTGTCTATCTTCGCTCGTCGTGCATATTTCCTCCCTAAGGCCGAACCCACAATCAGCAAGTACCTCCAATCATCATCATTTTCTTCCCAATCAAAACGTGTCAAAATCTATTAATATTGGAGAGTATATATCTGTCATTCTGTCTGTCTGAAGCGGAAACTATATCAATAGTTTTGATCGCTCTCTTTTAATCAAAAACTCCCCAAACATCACGCGTCTTTCAAATTTACATAATTAATTTTTGTTAAAGTTTCTAATAAATGATTATTCGCAAATATACACTCATGATATATACTTATCAACTCATATATATCTATATACCCATTCCAAAACTTCCTAAAAATGCACACGTCTTTCAAATTCACATAATTAATTTGTTTTATAGGTTCTAAGAAATGAATGTTCGCAGATATACACTCATGATAGTTTTATTGAGATTTCCAGATGTATTCAAAATATTTTTCTCGATTCATCTCGAAACCGGTCAGCTTGACTTTTCATTCTCATATCTTTGAATTTCATTATGTTAACATATATATATATATATATATATATATATATATATATATATATATATATATATATATATATATATATAAATGAGTAGAATCGTTGATACTGCGATTGATATATACTTCCTTACCGTTGCAGGTGTATAATATCATACACCCGTTGTAACCCAGGATTCGTCAATGATTGCGCTATTGGCTCTTGTTTCTCGTCCGTTGATCGAGGACCACATGGACGCCGGTTTGGTGCTATTGTTTTATTTTTTAACAGAACAAAGACAGAAATAAAGTGCGTGTGTACGAGAGAGAGAGAGGGGGAGATAGAGCGGGAGAGATCGATCTAGAAGGAATGAATTGGGGAGAGAGATACAATTAACATCTACAGACATGTCGACTTTAGGCTACTTGTGCCCACCGTTCTCACCTCTCTGCCGGACCGACCAGGACCGGTGTGTTTCTCTTTCTGTTCAGGGAAGTGTCGGCAGGCTAAGCGACAGAACTGCTTTCCGACGAAAGTGACGTGATTTCTTGACTTCCGCTTTTGGGATCCCCCTGGTGTTAGAGTGTCTACCTTTATGGTAGCCCCTTGTTTTCTAACACGACACAATTTCTTTAATGTCCACTAGCAGATTCATACCCCTGTTTCTACAACGATGGAGAAGGAAATAATGATTTCCACTCATATAAATGCATGTAACTACATTTTTCAGTACCTTGGTTTGTAGCCTGTCTAGACTATAGTTCGTAATAATTAAAAAATAATATTTCTATTTTAACATTTATTTTGTAGATATAATTCATGAGTCGAAACGAAACGAAAACACAATAACAACATATTATACATATACCTGGCTCTATTTATCTTCCTCCAACCAGGTAAGATGTGAGACAAGGTCGAGAAAGTGAGAAAAAAACAGCGCTCGAGAAGTTGAGCACTCTGGCCATTTAAACATTGCCTGGGCAGCGTCGTCGGCATTCCCCGGTAGGGGCGCCTCAGGCTATTAGCAATAAACTAACCCCTTCTTAAAGGGTTTGAAGGCAAAGCTTGGGAGGGTGCACCTCCTAGAACTTCACAGGACGGACATATATATACATATACCTGGTACTTAATTACACTAACTTATCTTTTCAGTGAAAATGTATGTTGGTTGTTCAGAGTCGTACACTATAGCCGAGAAAAGAACCAACATATATTCTAAACCCTACTCCACAAAAGGCCGTTTATAGACATGACCAGTATTTCTTAATATATAATAGTATGTAAATAATCAGTGTCTAACAGGTAATGCGTGTGCTCCTGACAACTATGAGTTCCAGCTTTCTGAAGGCCATATGGGCAGATCTAATTCGATTTTCCACATCCTTAACAAATATACATTAACGCATTATTTAGTTTCCTATTTGTGGAGTGTATATCAGTTAATCAGTAGCTAATGCATTTTTTACTGGTGATATATTTTCCTGGGAAACATGATACGTTTCCTTTAGCGTGGGCCGCTGCCTAAGCAGTACAGACTAAAAAGGAAAAACGATATCCTAGGATATTTATCAAAATCAAAAGTCCTCGATTCATGGCCAGATGTCAGAATGAGTTATCCTTCGAACCAATAAAAGCATACATCTTTCAATTTATTTAAAGAAAATATCAAAACACGTAGTAATAGTAGTTAAACCTCAGCTTACATTGGAAAGAAATAATGTTGATAATGATATATAAGGAGTGGAAAGAGATCATTTTATATGTTATATGTGTTTTCCTTTAATTTTTACTAGCTTTAGATACCCATTGTCTCCTGCTTATAACAATCGTACCCCACGTCAATTGACACCCCAAGGGATCACATTTATATATATATATATATATATATATATATATATATATATATATATATAGTAAGCTATGGCAATGTATGTATGGCGATTAATCTACACAGAGTCGTGCGCTTTTTATCTCGGTAGAGTATCGTCAGGCTAAAATTAATTTTAGCCTGATGATTCCTTGTCATAAATATGTTTATTACACATTATATTACTCTACTCACATATTGGGCACTGTTTTACTAAATACTGAAAATCGATATATACTATATATTATCACCTTATAATATTATATGTGGATGAATGAAATAATATATATATGTATGTATTATATATATATATATATATATATGTGTGTGGGTGTGGGTGTGTGTGTGCGTGTGTGTGGGTGTGCGTATGTGGGTATGTGTGTGTGTGGCACTGCAGTTACCATTACCTCTCTTGTTAGCATGCGCAAATTATATTTTTTAATATATAAATAATAGTAATCCTTTTTAACTTTTATAATATATATAATCCTCGTAAATTTTTAACGTTCACAATTATGCAATATTATTTGATATGTATAGCTGCATGTGTGTATGTATGTATGTGTTCATAAGTATCACGGTAAAAGATATAATGAACTAAAAAAAATTGCAATCAGATTTGAAAATACTGAAAGACTCATCTACAATACACGACTAACACATATACCAAATATCTAAAATTTCAAAAAATGGTAGAAATAAACGGTGTTTAACTATATTTTGAAACCGAACCGTATGGCGACTGTTTTTAAATAGTACTTTCTAGCGCAAATAAAAATAAGTTGTATTTTAAACATAAATGCTTATTTTAACAGTCTAATATATATTTTTATCATACATAATTATGTAATTGTAAATTCTGTTTGCATACATTCGTAAATTGAATACAGTAATGTGTATTATGACTACTAATAAGTTATTAAGAAAGCATAGGCTTTTACATATGTTGTTTTACTTATTTGAACAAAATTTTATTAAACAACATTTTATTATAATAACTTTTATTAAACAAAATATTGCATATTTCGTTGTATTGAATAACTTTTAATATGTTTACGTCTTTGATATAATTTTTTTTTTATATTTACGCTGGCGTGCGAAATAATAAGTCATTGATCCAGATATAAGTATATGCTTACTGAGGAAATAATGTTTAACATTCTTTTACAAGCTTCTAAATAAAAATGCACCGAAGTTAATAATTTTCTATTCATTTTTCTTAAACTACGCTACAAATAATTTAGAAGGGATAATTAGTTTTCATTATTTATACTTTCATGAATTGTTTTCTTGTTTCGGTAATTTACTAATAATATGTCTGAACACAGAGAATGCAAAATTATATCATTGCAGATGGAAATAATGGAATACTTTTTCACTATCATACATAAAATACGTAAATGAATAGCACCATTAATAATGCGATACACTATCTGCTACATCCACTGATAGGTTCGTTGCTCAGTTGGTAGTTATGCTTGGAACACTCTGATGTAGGAAATAATCATCGCTACTTATATATATATATATATATATATATATATATATATATATATATATATATATATATATATATAGTAATCCAGGTAGGGTAAAAATCCACAGGGTAGAAATCCAAAGGGAATGAAACCGGGCTTATACGAGAGTGCTCAATAAAATATAGAGCTGTATTGTGAATGCTTTTATTCAAACATGTACGATGGCTGCTACACTGGCATGTCGATGTTATCGATCTACATCTCTCAAGAGCTGAGGTCTCATCAGGCAGAGAATTTTTTTATGATCCAACCTGGTCGTTGAATTCCAGGAAGAAAGTTTCTTCCTGTAATTAAACGACCAGGTTGGATCATGAAAAAATCTCTGCTTGATGAGACCTGAGCTCTTGAGAACTGTAGATCGATAACATCGACATGCCAGTGTAGCAGCCCTTGTACATGTTTGAATAAAAGCATTCACTATATATATATATATATATATATATATATATATATATATATATATATATATATTTATATATATATATACTCATATTTCCATATATATATTTAAACAATGTAGCAATATCTGTGCACTTTAATATTTTCAGTGAATGGGTATCATAGTAAATTATGCGATACAATATCTGCTACTGCCACTGATATGTTCGTTGTTCAGGTCGTAGTTATGCTTAGAACACTCTGTTGTATAAACTTATGATTGCCACTTATATATATATATATACACATATATACATATATATATATATATACATATATACATACATATATATATATATATATATATATATATATATATATATATTAAAGAAAGAAAGATGAAGATAAACAATTGTACGAATTTACATAAAGTTACATAAATTAATACAAATGTTATTACATCGAAAGTTCAGATGCAAGGATTAATGTAACTCCTTTCATCTGAACTTTCGATGTAATATAATTTGTATTCATTTATGTAACTTTATGTAATTTTGTACAATTTTTTATCTTCACCTTGCTTCTTTAAAATTGGTTGCTCTACTCAACGTATTCAGCTTTATTTTATCGAGATAGATCACTCTACGATATTTTACTTATCGTTAATTCTATTATCATTAGTATATATATATATATATATATATATATATATATATATATATATATTTATATGCCCATATAGATTAAAACAATTTAACAATATATGTGTACTTTAACTTGTTAATGTAACCAAATAATTATGATACACACACTTTAAACACTATTCTGTTATACATATCAACACATTTTTGTAATTATTGATATTATTTTTTAGTATTCACGTTTACTTATCAATGCTGTATTATGTTATTCAATTGTTAATCGCTATGCCCAGTAACATGATTATCATTGTGTATTTTGATATTAATGGTGTATTAAATACTATGCATCTTTCAACTTAAATAAAGCAACACATTTAATACTATTTTCGTAAAGATCACCAACGCTCTACTTGTCTACTCTTTTATTTTAATGCTTACTAAAGAATGGTTAACAGCATTGCATTTAGCGACAACTAAGAACATAATATTACCTATGCACGACACCGTTTCGAGAGCATGGCTCTGGTCAGCACAGGGAAATAACAATCTCAGAAAATCATCTGGCGTGAACCCGGTTCACAGATACACCTTGAATCTGTAGGCGTTCACCTAGTCTATTAGGCCCCGAGAGATTGTCATGTAATAACGGAGAAATTTAGTGATGTTACACTGAAAACGGTGAGCATAGACATTTTAACCTTCAGTTGCACTCAACGACACACACATGACATTTTGTTTTTAAAATGTTAAGATTGGAAATAAGGTGAGAGTGCCCAATGCAAAAAAAAGTGAATTAAATGCATAGGAAAAAAAAGATCGCCGTAAAGGACGCCATAGAAAAAACCCGCAGGAAGTTTAACTGTTGTAAATGAATCAAATACACAAAGATGTTGAATTTGTTTACAACTTTTATTTCCATTCTTTAATTTCTCTATACAATTGCTCTATATCGTATATTGATCGTCGCATTTTTTTATGTTCGGTTATATTTTAAAGATATACACTATATATTTTTGTTTGTTCCCTATGTATATATATATACATATATATCTATATATCTCTCTATATATATAAATGTATATGTATATATATATATATATATATATATATATATATATATATATATATATATATATACTCATGTTTTATATACATATATTTATATAATAAAATCATATATTACGTATACGTTATGTTGCCGTATTTACGTCAACAGTGCTCACTGTATACGAATAGCTTAGTAGTATTATAAACATATACTTTTGGTAAGTTATTTAAACAGACACATTAGTGGCACATTCCCGAAGGAAATAATCAAGCTAAACGCATGAATTTATATTTTATAATCATGTTCATAGTAAAACAATGGCGAACCAAACTGTTAACCAAATATTCATTGAGTTTAGTAACGCTTAAGTCTCCATTTGCTCTTGTTTTACTTCCCCCTCTTTTGTTTTGAAACTTTTGGCGCTCTTAACTTTTTTGTTGATCAAAAACAATGGCGCAGATACAAACTGACACATTCATGCGACCATCGTTGTGTGTTAGCTATAGCCTTACCTTGTTTCTGTTTGTACTTGCCACACATAAGTATATACAAATCGAGATCTATATTACACGCTCTTCACGTAAGTATATATATATATATATATATATATATATATATATATATATATATACCAGATATACAAACAGAAGCATATTTATATAATTATTTTATTTATTTATCATGACTCTTAAAGCTTAAAGTAATCGGGCGCTGAGAGACGATTCGCTTTTCGTCGTTTTGACTGACTTCATCCACCAGGCAATAACTTATTAGACGATACAAAAAAGCGAACAGTCGAAAACAAAGAGAAAAAAACGGCCTGCTACCCTCTATCCATTCACACAAGAGAAAATAAGAAGAAAACATGAAAGCGAAACCTTTGCTCCTGACGAAAACAAAAAAGCAAGATCTGATATATTGTTTTCTTTCTTTCATGTATTTCATTCAACACTTACAAATAAGACAAGACGTGAAATTAATATCCTGACTTAGTTATTTTTGGTCTTCAGAAATATAAGATGAATACTTGTGTGAAACTATCTGAAAAAAAATCACCATTTTCTCTTCTGTTCGATATTGATTCATTTTCTTTATTGTTTTATGAACACGGGGATTTAGTACAATGCATTAAGCAACATTATTACTGTACTTCATTTTTGTTATGACAAACAAACTATTTTCTCTCATGAACTAGATTTTTAAACTTTAAAACCGTATCCGTCATAAGAAAAAGAAAAACATATATCTATACTTAATGCTCCTTGTGTAATATGGTTTGACTTGAATCCTGGTTCGTCTCGCACAACCTAATGGAACGCTAACATTGCTTGCGAGCAACACTGCATATATTTAAACCCTTGTTAAAAAACTCTCGACATGACGATTTGCCAACACAAACTGATAAGACTTCCAACAATGGACTACAATACTTCAGTTATTTAAACGATTCTAATTATCTTCAAAGTAGTAGTTATAGATGTTATTAGTTGTTTTAAAACATAACAAGGAGTATCGCCACTAAGATGACTAAGATGTAAGGGCCTACAATGATTAAGCGGTCAGATTTATCGGCTGCATACTAAGTGGGGAGTTGTGTAGAAAAATGTGTTTTACACTTTGGTATTAAATCCCTTCATGTTGGTGCAGTTGGGGAAAACGGGAGCAGGGACGTAATTCTAAAGACAAGAGGTCCGATATAGAAAACTATTACTATAAAGGTATTCCGATATCTAGTCACCTCTACAGTGAATGAGCATCATTTTTTTGCTAGTCGAGTTTCTCAGATGTATTGAGATTGAGAGAGTAGAAGGGTAGCAATGGCATCGAAGCACACCCAGTAAACACAGCTGGGGCCAATATTTTAGCGATAAGACAGTAGCTAGAGCTGTAGAGAAATTGCGTGAACTCTATTTTGAATAATGTCCAATATGAAGGAGAGTAGTGGTTGATGCCTCAGCCTAGATGTGGCAACACTGCTCCATTAACACCCACATGTTGGCTTTATGGGCATATGCGATAGCTCGATAGAAAGAGCCCACGTTATTTTAAATGTACCTTAATTTCTAAGTGTAGTCGGATTAATGTTGTCTGTGAACTTAAGACCGACGAGTATGCACTTTTGTACTTTCATGAAGGGAGCTATCAACCATGGTAATCGGTTATTTTATTCCGATTAACTTTATTTTAAATGTTACCAAATGCAAGGTTCCTCGCGGAGTTTTACATTAACTTTGCAGAGAACTACTTAACTATTCATTACATATTATTAAGAATTTAGTATAAAAACGAAACTAATGTGTAAATTTAATAATGAAATTAAACAAAAAAACTAACATTCACACATCCACATGCACACGCACGTACCCACCCACACACCCATACACACACACATACACACACACCCATATATATATATATTCAATTTCACGTATTTGGACTGCTGTTTGTATCTTGGAGTGATGTCCTTCCTGATTATGCTTCTCAACTTGTATGACCTGGATGGACTGTATGGATTCAACAAAAGTATGTTTTTGGATTGATATGTTTGATGTTATGTATTTTTATGTATTTGTGTATATAATTTTATATATTTTCAAAGCGTAATTTTATTGCCTGTAGTAGTATAACTGCGGTAATGGTCCTCTGAAGAGAAGAATTATCTTTGAAAACTCATGAGCTAAGGACTTAAGGATGCTTTGCATGAACTTTGAATTCTAATAAAATTTGATTGACACCTTATTTTATTACTTCATTTTATATTATAATATTAATGCTCTATCCAGTATATAGAGCTTCAGTTTTTTATCCGGATGTTTCACTAATTATAAGATATTAGTTGACGCTTATATCTTTTGTTGGATTGCTTCATATATATATATATATATATATATATATATATATATATATTGTTAATACACATATAGCTGAATCACCGTAACACTGTCGTTCACTGTAGCAATACACGAGGGGGGTGCTTCAAATTATATTTCGAAACACGATCGACTTATATTACTAACTGCAATTTTATTTTTTTATATATTTTTAAATATGAGATATAACTTGTGTATTTTCCCAAATCTTATAATATTGATTCGATTGCCATTTACATTTACGCCACTTTGATAAGTTTCTTTGTTTGAAGATCTGTCACTTTATTTTCAATTGCAACAAACTTATAAGGATAAAAAAAAACATCCCTTGCCACTAGAAAATATTTTCAAGATATATTTGTAATCTTTATGGTGCTTCTAATTTTATATTCCATTATAACCCTTCGAATATTTAGGTCAGAATGATTAAGTTGAATTTAGGTGTACTAATCTCTTAGTGTAGATGAATACGTGTTTTTGTGACGTTCAATTAATTATTTATTTAATATCAATGTAGCCAGCTAAGATAGTAACACGTGAAAGAAAATATGCTGCCGTAGAATGTTGTCACTAGTTGTATAATTCCACGTGCAACTGTGCAATGTATGTGTGTATGATATGCATGACTTGCCTCTCATAAATGTGTACGCGGCCCTGCAAAAGACAAATTAAATGTGGATATTGATTGTATATAAGGACAATAAGTAAAGCTGTGAGATGTCTTAAAGCGTTCATATGTCCCAGGAATTGATTAAATTGCATCATGTGTTTACCCAAAATGCGAATAGAGAAGAGAAAACATGCTGACTACTAAGAAGATAGTGAATTAGATTGCAAAATTGGTTTGGTCACATTCATATCGGTTAATGTCTAGTCATGCCTGCAGTGGCTCTAGTGTTTTCAACAGTCTTGAATCAGAGTCTACAGTGGTAATTAATGTTATTCATATTAAGTTGAGCAACTCGCCATTAATGTGACACATTGA
The DNA here is from genome assembly GCA_963556195.1 of Sepiola atlantica. Lineage (NCBI taxonomy): Eukaryota > Metazoa > Mollusca > Cephalopoda > Sepiida > Sepiolidae > Sepiola > Sepiola atlantica. The sequence goes on along the minus strand of OY744524.1, from coordinate 30,004,473 downwards.
TGAAATGACAGTTGATGTAAACCAATTCATCTCGAAACTGCGAGTAAATTTGTTTTCACTTCAACTTAATAAATCAATTTTACCTGCTTTTCGGATCGTATTTGTGACGTTTCCTCATAATTGATGATGTAAGTGTATTTGATTTTTGAACAAGCAAGACCCACAAAAAGATGAAACAATTTTAACCAAAAACCTTATGTTTACTTTAATGAGAATACTTTTCATAATATAACATTCTGGCATCACCTGGTGATACTACGTTGATGCAATCCTTAATGTAAAAGTGGCTATGACTCTGGACTGTGTGCACTGTGTTGTCTACATGAACCACCGAGTTGCAAAAATATATATGCATGGATCACTAATGCATATTATCAAAGTTGTCAATTAGTATTTAAAAAAGAAGCACTTCAGCAATTAATTGAGGACAAAATCAGCGAGTAAAAGTTTCACGGGCAATATCCCAGATGCCAGCCGAAAGCTAATTTCTTGTAGAATTTTAAAGTACTTTATCTTATATCTTTCTCAAGTGGAAACAGAACTTTGGCAAAAAGTTGTTGATACACACAGTGCCAACTTTTTTGTCTGTAATATTTCAAAAGTGTATGCGCCGAATGAATATTTAAAATGAAATGAGTCCATCATGTATTTCCGATAATAGGGCAATTACTGAATTAACGGAGGTGTGAACCTGAGACATGACCATGGACAAGCAGTTTATATTGATCATTTGAAACAGTTGCGGACTCACTTCTCGCACCTAATGCAGAGTACAACAGCGCACTCGCTGGTGGATTCATTTATTGCTGGTACATCTATATTTTATAAGACATTAAATTATTTTTTATTAGAATTCTAAACAATATAACAGCTTAAGCGAAGTGCGAACGTAAAGAAGACCAGACGCTATGGATGAATACAGATATACATCAGAATTAGTTACTATGCTGGAACGATGCGAAATTATTTACTACCGCTTTACTAACATCATACTAAATTGAGACTCGTTCCAGTCGAGTGATATATCGGCATTCAAAGATTTGACGTAGACAAAAATGCGATTTACGTCTTGGTCAAAAAAAACATTTACAAGTTTCTCTCCCTACATACTTCACATGGATCTCGTGTAAATCAAACAAGATAACACAGTGTGTTATTTTGTTAATACTTGAGTCTATTCACATAATATATTTATCTAAATAAAACTGTTCTTTAATTTATAACTAGCGCTAGGGTTTCCATTCCAGAGTACTGTACAGACCACTTCCTTAGATGTAATTAATTGCAAGATTGGTGAGGCAATACGAAGTCAAGTTGACTTACAAGGGACATTTAGACGACAAGAATAAGTTCAAGATACAATACCTCATCAATAAAACTGGCGGGGATGACACAGTGGCTTAGTTGGTAACGACGCGGGCTGAGAACCTGGAAAGGGGATAAATAGAAATTCCATCAACACTTGTCCACGGGTGGCCTCGGCCTTGATAAAGTGGTGGTTTCTGTTAAAAAAACCAAAAAAAAACTGGCAGATTTCTATAAACGTATAGAACGTCCGCTTAATTGATATAAGATTGAATACTATGAGTATTGATTTACTCCTCTCCAGGAGTTAGGCACAAGGCCAGTTTTCATCTTACTCCCACAAGTAAGATGTGACCCAAGGTCGGGTCGGGAAAGTGGGGTTTAAAAATTGCCTGGACAGCCCCGTCGGCATTCCCCGGTAGGGGCGCCTCAGGCAGTAAGCGATAAACTTACTCCTCCCCAAAGAGGGAAGGCAAAGCCTGGGAAGGTTGACCTCCCAGAACTGCACAGGACAGACCCATTGACCGGCGTAAATCAAGACCCGAAGGCCAAGACAACACCAGTATGGGGTGCAGTATCCATCGGAACAGATACTACACTTTGATCTTAGCCAAAAGGCCAAGTGACACTAACATATTTAACACCTTTCCTATCGTTATAAACCGATTGAAAATAAAGATTTAAAACACTACATCTACTGCTTATTTATTTATCGATTTCCTATGAGTGAAATACATTTGGAATAAATAAACTGATCAAGTTAATGATTGAACTAGTGAAGCTAATTGCAAAAGTTATATTTAAGCAATACAATTATGATCAAATAATGGCATGTTATATGGCTTTTGAGGAAATATATAATAGTTGCGGGTATCTGTCGACCGGCGTTACCCGGGAGAAATGTAAAATAATGAAATAAGATGTGTAAACAGCCGCCCGAACGCAAATAGGTTACAACGGATAGTTTAATGTAAAGGAGCAAATGCTTTTGAATTGTGGGATATCTATGTATCAAAGAAAATATTTGCTTCGGGTGTAACAAATATACACAGTGTTGCAGGATATCTCCAGTGTTGAAGGATATCTCTTTCAATGACAGTTTCTACAGAAGTTTAACCGAACAGAAGCAAAACAGAATTTTGCTGAACTAAACTTAACACTTTGATTATGATTAGTTTAGCGTAATTTTAGGGTTTCCAAAATACAAAAGAACAAAACCTAAACACAGTTCGGTTAAAATTATGTAGAATTAAGATCTTTTTTTGTGAATACAACGTAAAATTAGTTTCATATTTTTATTCTGAAGTTTTTTTTTTAAAGCGAAGTGCTATTGTTATTTTGTTTTAGTTTAAGTTTATTTAAATACAAATCAAATTGGTATAATAAATAATACATATTTTAATAGATAATTCAAACCACGATAAGCGATTTTTTTATGCACGTTTAGTAAAAATATGTAGACAGATACTTATAAGTAATTACGAAATATGATTTAGATATCTGCTACTTAGCTGAAAATCATTACGTGTGCGATAGGTGTAGGAATAGTAGTTGATGTTTTTTGCTGGCTTACGGTAACATGGAAATAGTTTGTTTTTTACTTCGCGTTGTAAATGATAAGTTTTATTTGGTACTTGTATAAATGAGGTGGGACAGCAATATGTAATTACTTACAGTACTTACGGGTAATGTATATTTATAACAAATAAAGCCAAACTTATAAAACTATCAAAACGTTCAGTGTTATTATAAATGTTGGTTATTGATCGCTCTTTTGCTAGTTTACACATTCGAAAATCGGTGATTTTTTTTGTTGTTCTTTATAAAATAATAGGTCCGCTACGCTAGACGGTGTTTTGAGTTTTGTGGGGGGACTTAATTATTAGTGGGAATATAATGAGCTACCCTTACTTTGGTGTACTAAGTTGGGAGAGGCTTACAGACGAGACTAGTAATAACGTTTTGTGAATAGCTTTTGAAAAATAACTTAATATCTGGAAGCACGTTCGAAGTTAGTAAACGACTAAAGTGATGTGTTTCGATGCGTGTGATGCATTATTTTATAGCCTATTTCAAACTGATTTGTGAGGGCAAAAGCGTATTAACCTTAAATAGAACATAATTTCACATGTATATACTTACTATTAAGTATTTTGTAAAATTATGGGCACGCACACACACACACACACACACACATATATATATATATATATATATATATATATATATATATATATATATACATATATATATATATATATTTATGATAAAATAACAGAGTGGCAGATTAATGTAATGCCATACTGTGATTTATTGTCATAGTACTAATCACATTACGACAATAATTAGCCTGCCAATTTATTTATTTATAACTCGATTATACATTTTGAAATAACTATTTAAAGTTTTTAATATTAAACTTCACTTTGCTTTGTAATTTGATTCCGATATCAATCTATCTGATCTATGTAAAATCACTTTTTTATATTATCACATACTAGCAAACATATGGCTGTTCCGATCATATATTTCTGCTAGGTCTGGAGCATAATATTATAATGAACAAACTGAATGCATTGCCTCACCTCCACAGGAGGAGGTCATGGCTAAGAGGAGTATATCATGATGAACTAACACTACCCCTTCACTCAAAAAAGGAGTTAATGATTGGGAGGATGATATAAATAATCAGAATAGTTATTAAACTACCCCGACCCCCTAACAAAGGGAGACAGTCATCCTGGGACGATTATATCGTGAGGAACGAACACATATTACCCCCACCCCCACCCCCAAAAAAGAGAATGACCGGGAGGAATTTATTATGAGAAATGAAAATATACTACACAAACATCCAAAGGAGAAAGTAAAGCGTCGGAGTATTCTCCTTCCACACATACACGAAAAAAGGATGTGTTTATGCATCGTCGGAAATACCCCGTCCGAGATACAGGAGGTAATACCTGGGAGTGACACTCCATAAAAAGATAAGGTAATGCCTGCGAGTATGGTATGGCAAGTTTTATTGTACACGTAAAATTCCGAAATGTAAAGTGTGCTGAAAAATATAGTCAGCATCTTCATAAACAAAGAGTAATATGTAAGCTAAGAAAAAATTATACCTTCCTTTCATATTTTTTTTATTTTTAAAAATACATTTTTATAACCGCGAGTAAAGGTTCTTTCTTTAGCTAGCCTCTTATCTGACTTTTTTTAGATGGCGATAATATTTTAGCGATCTAATTTTTATTTTGGCGTCTCACGTGTTCGATTACAATTGATATAACTTAGGGTTTTTAATGTTTTCTTTTGTTTTGTTTTGTTACTAAAACATGGTTTAAATAAAAAAAAATATATGAGTTCATTGTGAGTAATGTCGAAACTTATTTCACTTTAAATAAATTACGTGACTGAAATAGGGGGAAACACCAGAGGAAAGGAAAAATATCCCTTTTCAAACAGAGTAATGGTTAATTAAAACAAATGAGCATTCCTGTTTTTTTTATTTATTTAATTTGGGGTGGGGGGGCGATACATTAATAAGGAAGTGAAAGAAAACTTTAAATCAAAAAAAGCTTACAATTTAAACAGAAAGTCCAATTCTATTGGTTTGTATTTTAAGTATAAGACATTTTTATTTCAGACTTTATGTTTATATATTTTTGCTCTTTATTTCGTACATAAATCATGTACTTAAAAAAATAATTTAAAAAATCTATTATCGCTACAAAAGTGAAGGGTGAGAGACGAGGGAGCAAGGTAGCGATGACGACGCGGATTTTTTTGATTTTTTAATTTTTTAAATAGAGTCCCCTCTTTTTTTAAAGAGAAAGAGCGAGAGCGAGATATAGATAGATAGATAGATAGATAGATAGATAGATAGATAGATAAATATATATAGAGAGAAGCCAATCATTTCCTCTGCTCTGTGAATTAGTTATATCTTTCTAGCTTGCTAAGACATTTAGGTTTCATCTAAATTATATCCCTTCATATTTTAAGAATGTTTGTTCGTAATTAATTCATTTTGTTATTTAATTGCTTACATTAATAACTGTACATTTACACAAAACTATTGTAGATACACAGGGAAAATAAAATAATATGCTCATTCATTACTAACAGCGAACACTAATTAATTATAGACTGTTATAAAATACTTTATGCAAATAAGACATATATTTTAATGTATATATGTGGTTCATTAGTACGATATATACGGTGTTGACAAGAACACTTTTGTATTATTGATTAAAATAACATCATCCCGGTTTTACGGTAATATAGGAGTGATTGATAAAAATGTGTTTCCACATTTATTCATTTATATATATATATATATATATATATATATATATATATATATATATATATATATAGGGAACAAATAAAAATATATTGTGTATATCTTTCAAATATAACCTAACATGAAAAAAATGCTAGGATCAATATACGAGATAGAGCAATTGCATAGACACATTAAAGATTGGGAATAAAAGTTGTAAAACAATACAAAATCTTTGTTGATTTGATTTATTTACAACAGTTTAATCTCCTGCGGTTATTTCTATGGCGTCCCTTACAGTGACTTTTATTTATATGCATTTAATTAACTTTCTTTGCATTGGGCACTCTCACTTTATTTCCAACCATAACATTTTAAAAACAAAATTTAATTTTTAATCTTTTAAAACTCTGCCTTTGGTTATTCTCTGATCAACTAATCCATCTGTATGGCCCTGATGATGAGAACACGATTATTTTAAAAAAAAACATGGTTTTAGGAAAATTCATCCCTTTGTTTTGAACAAGCGAATATATAATAGATGGTGTATTCTTTTACAAGTGTTATTCTTATATTTCAATTTGGCTATAAACACACACCCATACCCACACCCACATATCAATCTATCTACCTATCTCTCTCTTTATATATATATATATATATATATATATATATATATATATATATATATATATATATATATATATATATTTATTTATATATATATAATATATATATATAGATATATATATATATATATATGTATATGTATATATATAGAGAGAGAGTGAGAGATAGATAGATAGATAGATAGATAGATAGATAGATAGATCGATCGATAGATAGATAGATAGATAGATAGATATATAGATAGATAGATAGATAGATAGATAGATAGATAGATAGATATGCACGTGTGTATTAAATATGTTCATTAAATTTCACATGGGATTATTTATGAGGATAAGAGATGTCTAAAATGGCTGCCTGACTGACTGGCTTCATTGTATCTCTGCCAAGAAAACTGCATGATTATGACATTTTAATGAAAAAAACGCGTTGCGCAATCCCAAACGGCCCTTTTCCTGACAGAGAATATCTTAACCCAAGAAGACCAGAAACAATGTTTTTTTTTATTCTTGCAATGCTTCTGTCTATCTCCAATATCATTTTTTTTACTCCATTTATTTTTTTTTGTATACATGACCTCCGAATATAATTAATAATTTGTTTTATTTTAATTATTTTGTTCTATTTCCTACTGTCTTGTTTATTTATCATTCTTATATCATGTAAGTATGTCTATTCAGCATTGTTTGTGTGTGGATTTCAAAAGATAACAACATCGGTAAATAACAAAATGGTTATTCAAAAATAACCATGAGAAAGTTTGGCCAAATAATATGTAAAACATTCTTATTCCTCAGATAATTTCAAATTTATTTAAATTATTATTTTCTGCTGTTATATATTTATAATTTATATATTTTAGTAAATATATGTTAATACATTGTAAGTAAAATATACAAATAATGAATGAAATGAAGAGTTCGAATGCAAGACGCGATAAACGCCATTAACCTAATTACGAAGTTAGCACGATAAAAGTGTTACATTTCAACACTCGACCACACAATCAAATTATGTTTTACATAATATGATACAGGAATAATTAATTTTTGCTTCCGATTAAAATAAGCTTATATTCGAAGTCTATATTTAATATATTCGTTCTTTTATGGGTTAAGCTTTCAATTTAAACACAGTGGGTTTATCGCGTTTTGCATTCAAACTCTTCAAAGTGTAACCTATCTACAGGTCTGAAATATGTTATTTTGTTAATATATACTTTTATTATCATTTTTTTAAATCTGCAAATGCCGCAGCTAATATGAAGTTTAGAGGAATACATCCTTAGTCAAAAGACTAACCGGCGTTGCTAGACCTTGCGAGAGTTGAAACCGTGACCCCGGATACTGACGTCAGACACCTTACCACTGAACAAATAATCGCGCAAGTATGAACCGAATAAATTTACTGTATTTATACATGTTATTTTATTTCATGATATTGTAATTTTATTTGCTATACTGAAAATTAAAAGTGTTTAACTATTTATCAGGAAAAGTATTTACCTAATTACTAGGTAGGAAGACTGGTTCCCTTTACCAATGTGTTGCCCCACTATAGGAGTATATTCATTTATAAAATATTATTATCCACGAAGAAGTGTTTCGTTGCCTATGTCTAATACTACTCCTAGCAAGACCTAGCAATATTATCGGGGATACCTTGAGGCAACAGCAATTTATATATATATATATATATATATATATATATATATATATATATATATTAATCCAGGTTAAGTAAACATATACGGGATGAATACCAAAATTCACCCAGGATTATATAATAGTGCTTAATACTAAATAGAGCTATTAATACAATCATTTGTATTCATACCGATATGTATAAAAAGCCGCTACACTTGCATATCGATGTTATCGATTATTAGATATTAGAAACTAGGATCTCATCAAACGGAAAAGTCTGACCTTTCACTTAGATTATCATTGAAAGATCAGCTCAGTTAAAGATCAGATTGTTAAGCATGTTGAATGTCTTCTACTTTTCCCTTCAGTCACTCTCTTACAGAAGAGATGTGGCTTATCTTTTTTTTTACTCTACCGTTATTTTCATGAGAGGGGCTCGACCTAGCTGAAATTTATCTCACCTCACTTGTAAAACATTCACAATAAAACCCGCCTAGCGACTACCACTGTCAATGATTTTCCTTTCTGAATCTGCGTGCCCAAGACGAAGCAAAACTTCCATGGGCAGGGAAGCTTCTTTCCTAGGACTGTCCGTCTCTTGAACACAGTACTGCGAGTCTGTATTCCTGACGACTACAATATGGTGTCTTCAAGCCCAATGTAAACATTTCTTGTTGAATCGTCCCTGTAAATAATCAATGTCTTCCCTGCTACAATCATCGTGCCGGTGAATGGGATGTTGTTTCACCATCTACTATTTAAACTCGTTAACCCCTATCTTCGAGTAAATCTCTTTAACCCTGCCTTCTTTTTATTTTATATTATTGTATTTTATTTACTATTTACTAATTATTAGTCTGTGTGATTTTATTGTGATTATTATATTTTTATCATACTATTTGATTTTCTGGACAGATTTATAGATCAGTACACCATTCACAACAAAGAAGGTCATAAGACTGAACTGTCCTGGGTAGACTATTAAATATTTGTGGAAGACATCCTTATACTTGTTCTTTCTCTTTATTATTAACCTTAAGTAATTTCGGTAATAAAACACTCGTTTAATCCAATTATCCTCGCTTATATTCATCACAAATATTAATATATAACTTCTATCCATATATAAGAATATAATATATCATATTTTATTGTACATACCCCATTTCATTTGTAAAAAAAATAATTCAAAAGCTATATATATGTTTTATATATCTCTTTCCTCGAACTAAAATTAAACTTTGATCTGATATCGTTTGAAAACTGACAAGTCTGTCACAAAGATTATTTCTTTTAGGCTGTTTTAAACTTATTTTAAGTCTAATTCTTGGCCTTTTGGCTAATATCAAAGTGTAGTATCTGTTCCGATGGATACTGCACCCTATATACTGGTATTGTCTTGGCCTTCGGGTCTTGATTTACGCCGGTCAATGGGTCTGTCCTGTGCAGTTCTGTGAGGTCTACCTTCCCAGGTTTTGCATCCCCTCTTTGGGGAGGAGTAAGTTTATTGCTTACTGTCTGAGGGGCCCCTACCGGGGAATACCGACGGGCTGCCCAGACAATTTTTAAACCTCACTTTCCCGACCCGACCTTGGGTCACATCTTACTTGTGGGAGTAAGATAAAAACTGGCATTGTGCCTAACTCCTGGAGAGGAGTAAATCAATACTCTAATATTTTGAGTGTTTCTCACCCGGTTACACCGTCGAAGAAGACTTTATACGCTACTATTTGTTTATTCCCTTGGAAATTAACAGAAAAATAATGTTCCTTGTTTCAAAATGTATTTTTGCCGGTTGTATGAATTCTTGTCTGATAACTGTATCGAATAACACCCTTTTGATTAGATTTCAAATTTTCAGAAAGTATGCTTTGCTTACCATATCATGCAATACGTTTTAAGAAGACACTTCTTGAATAAGGTTGTGGTTAAGTATTTCACTCTCCATTTGTATTGTTTAGTCTTGCATCATAATATATATATATATATATATATATATATATATATATGTATATATATATATATATATATATATATATATATATATATATATATATATATATATATATATATATATATATATATATATATATATATATATATAGAGAGAGAGAGAGAGAGAGAGAGAGAGAGAGAGGGAAAGAGATGGACAGACATACATACATATAGATATTTATAGATATATACATTTGTCTATGTTATAGAACAGAATACATGCTTAATCTATATTAAATGCATATGTGTTTTACACCGGTCGAAGGTTATGTTTTCAATCGTGGTGTGTGTTGTCTAAAGCCTAGCGTCAAAATCGCTTGACCAATTGCCACCAAAAATATTTTTTTAAATTCGGGCATGCTCTATCTTCGAATTGATTTGATATGGGGGTATTTAACTCAAATGTAAATATCACGGAGAATTACATTTTTGGCAATAACTTTGTTCTTTTAATTGTAAGGAGTCCATTCGTCCAAATTCCATGTATATATTTTATGCTCATTAATAATTATATGAAAAAAATAAGCCTGGGCAGTTGAATCATTTTTTAGTGGTAAAGGGTTCCATAACATAGGTAATGCAACAATAACAAACAAGACCGGGAAAATAATTTGGTTCATCTTTTCGTTGTCAAGCGGAGGCATGCAGTTTCAGTAACGATCTGTCTTCTTGTCTTCATTGTGTATTTTATTCTGTTATAAATGTAACCTAATATATATTTTTTTCTTTATAAAGTGTATAGTATTTAGTAAAAATATAACAATCAATGATATTGCCTTTATTTTCTGTTACATATTTATCAGCGGAAATTGTTTTGTCTTTTTGCAAAACTTGGTGATACATTTGTAAGACGATAAAGGAAAGTATGTTAAGCTAATATATATCACAATAAAAACTCCATATTAATATTTATTCTTTTCTTTTTCTGATACGAAACAGACAGTCAATTTACATGGACAACCTTGTTTGTATGAAGATGAAATAAGCGGATGTAATACACGCGGGTAAACAAAAACACGATTTTGCTTTTTATTTATTAATTTTCTTCGTGTTCCTTCTTTATTTCCGTTATGTTTCGCTAAAAAAATATTTAATCTGCTCTTTGGTGTTTATGTTTGATTTTGTCAGTTATTTTCTCGAGGTTTCGTTTTTGTTAGAATATCTATTTGGGGTCACATGGAGTTGGACGATATAATCGCTAGAAAAGAAAGCCAGAAAGACATTGGGGTGTGGATTCAAAACTAAACGGTGGCCCACGTGGTCGCATTTATCTTCTTTCGTAAAGCGATCTATTTCCGGGAGACGCCGAGAGAAACATAATTGGTTAGAGCGATTTGGAAGTAGGATAGAGAGAAGAAAAAAAGAAAGTAGAAGAGTGTCCAGCAAAGCAAATCTCTCCGATGCAGACCTCTTCGACGGAAACGATGAAAAAAGAAAGGAAAAGTCAGTGTATGTGTTTCTGACAGAATCAATCAATCAGGATTCTAATATTTTTGCTTAGAGTTGCAATAGTCCGCAGATCAAATATCGCCGTATCACACCCCAACAGTTGGTTGAGTTTTGACGAAGGTCTACGCTTTATGAATTATACATCAAATTGATTAGTATTTTTTTGCGTAAAAAATACAGAAATCAAGCCGAATTAAACTATCAAAGAATACTGAGAAACAGTGAAATAAAAACGTCGTGTGATATTAATTCCAGCACAAAAGAAACATGTTATTTCGGTTCATTGATTATTGTATGGCGCACAAATTCAACAATGTTTTCAAGAAGACTAGGTACGTTCGTGAATGTTTTCACATACATTTGTTTAGGTTTAAGTAGCAACGCAATTTATACAGAATTAAATACTGCATAAAAAGGGGTCAACATATTTAACTCATATTTCTTAAATATTTTTAGGAGATTTTCTAAGACAGGAGGATCGCGTACTGGGTAAACTAAAAAAATAACATATTTGATATATATATATATATATATATATATATATATATATATATATATAATAACATATTTGTTTTGTTTATTATCTATGTAAGTATACGTTTCGTCCTTTATAATCAGGACTCATCAGCATAGTTATATGACCATTCCCTACCGGTCATGTGATTCGAAAGCCCGGATTCCGAGTCTTTTGCCACCTAAATCCCGACGTCTAGAACCAACACTGAATAGCGAATAAAAAGTGATAATTTTTAAACTTTATCCGGCGGCTTCGCGTCATAAGCGCGTTCTACTTCATGAAAGAAACAATGTACATATAGCTAGCTACGTCATGATGTGTTAATACTGCACTTACAGTCCCAATCTAGACGGGTTTTCTAGGAGCTAAAAATGATAAATATTTGTTTTGTTTATATATATATATATATATATATATATATATATATATATATATATATATATATAGCATAATATAAAATGAAGTAATAAAATAAGGTGCGAATCAAATTTCATTAGAATTCAATGTTCAGACAAAGTACCTTAAAATCCTTAACTCATGAGTTTTCAAAGAAAATTCTTCTCCTCAGAGGACCATTACCGCAATGACATAACTGCAGATAATAAAATTAAACTTTGAAAATATGTAAAAATATATATAAAGATACATAAAAGTATATAAAACATCAAATATATCAGCCCAAAAATACTTTTTGTTAACGCTATACAATTCATCCAAGTCATACAATTTAAAACATATTCAGGACAGACACCCAAGATGTTGATTGAAAAGTGATCCATGTGGTGAATGGTATTCCAAAGACGAAAAAGTTATCCAAGCAGGAAAACCGTTTGCAATCGATGCAACAAATGACAGTGAAAAAATGTATCCAAGTGTATGCAAATTAATAAAACGATAAAGAAACCAAAACATATGAAATGTTCAGAAAACTCACTTGGTTTTGAATAATTATAATGTTCAAAATGCAAAGTTCATATGAGGTGATCAGAACAGTGTAAACCATAACTTCCTGGCGAAATAAAAGCTCCGGTAAATCCAATTCGAATAAAATTAAAACGACCTGATGTAATCGCCCATTTTTTCTTCTGGATCCGATTAAAAGTATTCCAATCCAAGTAAACAGAGTCTCCTCACGTCGGTAAGAAATCCACACTAAATTCGTTGAAACATCGACTTATTCAAACGACGTTATCTAAGCGGAATTTGCCTGTCTACGTTAACAAGGATAAAACGTCATAATACATTGGCAAATATGTGAAATCATATGCAGAACGGATGTTACTAGTCTGAGTCAAATCATGAGTCTAGGTCATAGAGACAGGATGTAAATTTAGGTCAAAGCCTCAAAACACCCTCCCATTCACAATCCCTATTTGATTGTCTGCCATAAGCGTATAAACGAATTTCAGACATCTAGCCCTAACAAATAATTTAGAGGATTTATAAAATCAATAATTACGAAGTTATTAAAATATTTAAAATTTAACAATTTAATATCCCTATTTAAATTTTAATTTAAATTTAATTGGTTTAATAGTTTAACTTAGATTCAATTTTTTTTAATTAAGAAATTGTTAAAATTAAGAAGTTGCTAAAATATTTAGAATTTAATTTTTTAATAGTTTAATTTAAATTCATTTTTTCAAATTAAGAAGTTGTTAAAATAAAGAAGTTGTTAACATATTTAGAATTTAAAATTTTAGACTTATGCAACTTAACATTTTTTAAAGAGATATTTAAGCATTTTCAAAGTCTTTATAATCACGAATGATTTAAAAATTGGACAGTCCTTCAAACAGCTAGGGTAGATTTGGTGGTGGGCTCCATTGTGCATACTTGAATTTCCTCCTATGTCAACATTTTTAAACTTATTAATTTCGAGAGTTGATTAAATTTAAACGTTTAGGTGCAGTGACAATCATCACAGCCTCTGAGTTGCATTGACCGCAAGTACTCGATCCTGGGTTATAAGAGTTTGATTTTTTTATGATGGACCATTTTATACTGTGTGAAATATTTTTGGATCTTAAATTTTTAACTAAAGTAGTCAGTGATGTTTTGCTATTGCCGACATCGCTATTAAAGGAGTAATTATGCATAGATATGCGGGTTTTAATTTGCTGTGGCACCAATATAAATGTGTATCTTAGGGTTTACTATTGTTCCTGAGCCATTTATATTCCTATTCATGGGTCTACTTTTATTTACTGTATTTTCATGATATGGATTAAGTTGGTTAATTGATTGTATATTATTGTTATCGTTAACTACCATTGGAATATCATGTTCGTCTTGCCGAAGTGGAAGATGGATAGTAAAATTATTAGGTATAGCCTTATAGGGCATATTAGTCATGATACTCAGTTGTGGAGTTAGATTTGGGGCTGCATTTATGTAATCTTTAGGGTTTATTGTAGAGTTAGTTAATTCAGTTACAGTGCAAGCATACACAATGCCAGTGTATGTGCATCTATTAGCCAATGGACAATCACTGGCACGCCTGCAATTGCAAGTATTTATGGGATTGGAACAATTATCATTGGACTGGATAGATTTTATTTTTTTGCTATTTGCTGAGATTATTGTTTGGGCTATGTTAGACATAGTAGAGTAGGACATTTTGATTGAGTTTTTTATTAAGTATGCAGCTATATTGATGTGCGTATTTAAAGGAGTGGTCTAATATTTTAAAGATATTGGTTTTAACGTTGTTATTAAAGGTGGGTTAAACCAAATATTGTTTTTTTCTCTCTAAGGCGTTTACGTGAAGTCGGTATGGAACTATATAAATGTTGCTCAATATCATCAGGTTTGATGGAATGCCTCTGCTGTCTACGGTTATTTCTATTTCTATTTGTCCGACTCCTATTGCTACTTGTCCTATTATGTGTAATAATATTTACACTTGTATCTTCCTGTTTGTTCTGGTTATAAGTTATTGTTTTAGAATATCATGAGTTTACTAAGGCATTGCTATAAAATTGTGCGTTTTGGTTAAACATTTTTTTATTTGCGGAAAGCCTAGAGATTCTATTGGAAAGCGAAGCTACTATTGCATTGGGTATGGCTTTCGGGTGGTTAGATAGTGTGTGTACATTAAAAAGAGTTAGATTAGGTTTATGGAAGGGGCTATATAATCCGTCATTGAGGTTAAGAGTGATGTCTAGGAAGTTTGAAGTGTTCCTCTCAGGATCAGAAGTTATGGATAGGCCGAGATTTCTGAAAAAATCATGCAAGGCTTCTATTGTTTTGCTATAGCTTCTAGGCGTCTCATCAGAGACAAATAGGGCATCATCCCTGTATAAATACTTTGCCTGAACATTGAATTCTAATAAAATGTTGTTCGCACCTTATTTTATTACTTCATTTTATATTATGCTATTAATGCCCATATCCAGTATATTGAGCTTCAGTTTTATCCAGATGTTCACTAATTAAAGATATTTGTTGCCCCTTATATCTTTTGTCGGATGAACTTTATATATATATATATATATATATATATATATATATATATATATATATATATATATATGTGTGTGTGTGTATGTAAAAGGATATGTGTTTTGGGGGTGAAAAAGTCTAACGGAAACACAAAATTAAATACAGGCAAACTCATCAAGAAACGAGAGATGTTATCGGTGTCGTTCTGATCAACGTACGTCTTTAGAAAAGTGTAAATATTTTAAATTTATTTAATAACGGTAAACACATAGGAAATAGAAGAGCGCACAAAGATACGGCATTAGCACGTGTTTTCTATTTGAGAAAAAAAAGAATAATATAGCGCGTGCGAAGAGACGTTAAAATGAAGATTAACCGAGATCGCAGTGGCGTAATATATTACAGTGTTTCAGTGCGGGTTTATTGCTAGAATACGATCCGAGTTTTAGGTTTATGTAAGTTAGTGATGTGAGAAGTATGATAGCGGTTTCGATCCCTTTGCGACGTAGTATAGAGTATTCAGTCTTTATAATGGTGCATTTTGTACAGTTATAATTGTGGCTAAAAGTGGGTATGTGTGTGACTAGTGCGTTAGTGGGAGTGTTTAGTTTGAGCTCCTGTTTGTGTTCGTGGATGCGGGATTTTTTATTTCTGGAATTTCACCAATATCAAACATCGGCCATGTGGCACATTTTATTTTACAAATGCCGGCTAGGGTAGAGGTGCCCTTAGTAGGTAGTTTGGGCCCGGGTTTTCGGTGACTAAATCCTTAATTATTTAAGAGGTTGATGCTACTATTTTTATCTCAGATTTGAATTGGTTTTGCAAGGAAATATATATGCGATTATTAGGGAGAACTATGTAGCATTTATTTTTCACAGTAATCTCGGTGTTATTTGTGCCGGTGATGTTATGAGGGGGTATTTTTGTAGTGTTAGTCTGTTTTTGTTGTAAATATTAAAGGATTTGCGTTAATAGTTTCGGATGAAAATTTAAGGATACTATAAAGCTTTGTAAGTGTTTTGGATATAGGTTTTTTACTTGCGAAGTTTATCGAGTCTGCACATTCTAACAGCTCTCAGCAACGAACCTATGATTATACCGAATTGTGTGATGCTACACTGGTCGGACTAAAAATCAATAAGATCATTTTTATTCGTAGGTGTTCTAAAAATGAGAAGATTAGGCTGTTGTGCAAAGTGATATCAAGGAAGTTGAGGATGTGATAACTTTCTAATTCGGAAAGGAAAGAAGAGGTATGTATAATTTTATTAGGTTTGTCAACTATGTCAGGGAGATTGATGTGATGTCGTTGAATAAGGAGTGTATCATCGATATATCGAAAGTAGTGAGAGTCTTTAAGATTTGAAGTAGCATTGTCTAACAAATCTAGGAAAAGACAAGCTAGGACCCTGCTGAGAGGAGAGCACATGGGTAAACACCATTTTTGTTTGTATAAGTTGTCGGTAAAAGTTAAATAGCATCGTTGTGTTATTAAATGGTATTATTTAATAAGTTACATAGTAGAAAGGGGATGTTTATTTTGAACTTAATTAGATAGATTTTGAGGAATTAAGGCATTTGGCGATAGGTACGTTAGTATAAATAAATTGTAAATAAAACCTGCAACTAATTATGTTATTCCTATTGATGTGTTTGAGTCTTTGTAGCAGATCTCAGATTGTTTCGCCTTCTCCCCCAGCCTTTTCGCATTTAAAGTTTCCTACACACGCGTTTTATCATTCTATATTTTTCAAATAGTTACACCCGTGCACATGACACTTCTTTGTGCGTCCCTCTTTTTCCTATGTTGTTACCGTTATCAAATAAATTTAAAATCTTAACTTTTTATAAAGACGTTCGTTGATTCTAACGTACCCGGTAAGATCACTCGTTTCTTGATGTTTTTTCTTGTATTAAACTTTGTTTTTCCGTTTGTCCTTTTCACACAACTTGTCTTTCACGGCATTTTATTTTATGTTATATCGTGCATGTTATCCTCATATATATATATATATATATATATATATATATATATATATAATGTACTATTTCATGTAGGCAAACAGTTTATTATAAAGTGATATACTATATTGTGTACATATGTTCAGTGTTTACATAAACAGGGCTCTATACTTGAGCATACATGAGTAGTAGTAGTAGTAGTAGTAGTAGTACATACATTTCTTCAATTTTATTTTTCGTACAGTTTCCGTAAATTTCCAAATAAAACTAAGGAACATTTATTACAAAATTAAGACCATATATATAAATTGTATCATATTAATTATGTTGCAAGACCCATACAAACACAATCCAAATATATAATGTACATCAGTATCTCCAATTCTTTATTTCCGCAATTAACTGGAGAATTATCATTTACATTTTCGACTTACATACACAACCGTCATTTTTTTTTCAATATTTATGTATTCGTAGACCCACACGTGTTTCTTGGCGGCAAGAACAACTATTTCAGTTCAAAAGGTTATGCGTCAGTCATCAGGGAATAGCATTAATGTATGGTGGTGTTGTAGAAACAACTCTATAAACAATACTATCCACAGGCAGAAGAAAGAACGGACGGAATTAAACCCACGAGAGGACTCCAAAAAACTTAGAGACACAAAAGACGAGGTCTGATAAAATTCTGATAATTCAGAAGGGCTTAGAATAGACTCATGTGAAGATATATGCAGCAAAGATAAATGATACCCACCCACCGTAAAAAATAACATCAAGTATCCGGTTGACGTCCGATCACAGTGATCTTAGTAAAAACAACAGAGTCAGGCCCCTCCCCATAGAGTATCAATCCAAGCCTTAAATAGAAAAAAAGACCTCCAGTAAAGCCCAAAATCCTAATTGGAAAAAATTGTATTTAAAGCTAGTAATTATTCATTAATTTTCTAAATGGTGAGAAAACTTACTTATTTTTTAATTAAAAGAAGGTAATACGAATAAACGATCAATCATTAGAGCCTGCACCTTTTAAAACCATGGGTTCCAACCAAAATAGAAAACCTTATATAATCATAAGCGAAGGCATTTGAAGTTCATACGTACGTTATCACCTTCAACAGACATTTTACATTCATCTAATAATACGTTAAGACGTTCAGGTTCGTACGTACGTTATAAACTTTCACGCATAACTATAATAGCTAGAGAAGATGAGTTTTGTTAGCGTTGACCGGGTATCATACAACTTATATGTAGAAAAATCTTTCGTAGAACAGTTGTTTTTAAAAGCCACGTTTCCATGGGAGAACAATTTTCACTGTATCTTGTTATACTATTGTATACCAGAAAAAGTGTATATGTGTTACTTGTCAGTCATTGCCTAATATCCTAGATAGTCAGCTGTGTTAAATAGTACAGTCATACATTTTCAATGTTGTATATGCTTGATGAGGAAGTGAAAGACAGGAAACTGAGCATAGACCGGAAATACACTGAAATGAATATATGTTTAATTATATTATTAAGGAGGATAAGAAACTCGGCGTTACTCTGGAATAATTAAAATCACGTATTGATTTCATTATATTCTGAAGAACTGGGTGGTGAAACCACTCAACCTTGTCTGGTAACCATAACTTTTAAGCTGAAAGCTCAGGTTAATAACTTATATTATTATTATTATTTCCAATACATTAATAGAAGAAAGGGAAATAGGCTTGTCGTATGTGAATTAGGGTAGCGGGAGAGGGGTGTGTAAGAGCATGGAAAGCGGAAATACAGAAATATAGAGAGACTAATGGAGATAGATAGAAGTTTGAATATAAAGATTATATTCACAATTTTAACCTCTTCTTTGTTTTTCATTGCCACGGGCAACGACGAGTAGTCCTGATAGTAATAATAATACTTGAAAGTAATAATAATGTTTATAATAACAATAACATTAATAGAAATACTACTACTACTACTACTTCTAATAATAATAATAATAATAATATTAATAACAAGTATCGCGTGAGTAATATCTAGGAAATATACAGGAAGAGTGTGTGTAAAAGTGATTTAATCCAATAACTTGAGGAACTATGTATATCTTCTTGATTCCACCTGAAAAACACATACATTTATGACATTTCATCGCAGACTTTGTCTCATAAGCATGTAATATACAGAGATTGGAAGATGAAGAGTACCAACGGGTTCTCACGAACACATCAAAATGGCAGCAGGTGAATTACATTGTTACCATGCAACTTCTGTTTAGGAGAGCTTTTTCTATCGTAAAACCTTATAGTTTTTCAGTTATCTCTATGACACGGATTGGCGCATCATTTTTAGGCTTTAAGTGCATAGGCACGTACATACAAATGGTCGATAGTGGTAAACACGCTACCCATGAAATGTGCATATTTGTCAGGAACCGATGCATGGAAACAGTAATTAAAACCCAAGTAAGTCACCATGAGACCCGTGAACAGTTTTTAATTTAGATGAGCAGTTCTACATTCATTAATAGAGACACACGCGAACTTCTACCAAACATAAACACCTTCAATATCACAATGCTAATATTCACTGAATACATTTACGGGGTCGCACATCTTCTCATTAAAAAGGGGTGTTTCTTTGTGTCCACCCCTTTTCACTGTGGTACATGTAACATTATCCACACATCATCACGCACTACGATATAATGCATAAATGCTGTCATAGCGAACACTCTCTAGCTAAAGGTAACTGTTAGAAACTCACCTCGCACAATGCTTAGTAAGATGATATTTATACTGATGATATATACAAAAATAATTACCAAGAAACATATAAAAAGTGAATAAAAAAGTGCAGTGTTAATCGCAAAAACACGAACTCATTTGAACATATTGCAGCAGGCTATCTTATAATTTCAGCAACACATTACCAAATTAAAGTAATACGTGTCAGCATACTTCTAACATGGCACTTATATAATAGACATTATACGCATTAGTACAAATCTCGTTTTGTACAGTAAAAATGTGAAAAGTATTAACGAGGAATATTGCACAGGGAAACTACGACTAGTATAAAACGAAGGGACTGCAATATAAAGGAGACTTGTTACAACTTATGTGAAAAATAAAAGTAAGTTACTATAACAGCAGGTAGCGGATAATACTATAACACTTTGCATACAAATTAAAACCTATTGTTAGCGAGACAACACTGGTAATGTAGTAAAATAATAATAACTAGCGGAACCCGTGTAAATTACACGAAATGATGTTTTCAGTACTAATTATCTTGTTCCTAACCTATACATGTTTGAATAGAATATGATAAGATTTGACTTATATATTACTTTTAAAAAATGAACAATACATGAAGCAATTTACAAAACTTATTTATATACAATATTTCTAGTGAAAGTAATTCCTTTTCTCTGGCCATGAGTAGAATTATTCTGAGGACAAATTTTCACTCTTACACTATTCATAGACCTTGCTCTTGAGAAGGCTACATAAAGTTGTCCATGAGTAAAGCAAGGTTGTGGTAGGTAGATCCCAACCTTATCGAAAGTTTGTCCTTGAGCTTTATTAATGGTCATTGAATATGATAGGCGGATGGGAAATTGAGTCCTGTGCAAAACAAATGGAATATTTGCGTCACTGGGACTAAGTTTAATTCTTGGAATTAAAAAATGCTCCTGAGCATGAGATCCACTTATGATTGAAGCTAGAATACTGTGCTTATGAAGCTCCAATACTTCTAAACGCATTCCATTGCATAGTCCTTGCGTTATTGACAGGTTTCAAAGCAGCATAATAATAGATCCAACTTTAAGATTGAGACGATAAGGAGGCATTCCCGAAGGCGTAAGTGAATTTATGAATTCCATTGGATAATTATTGGCTTCCATTTCATTGTCTGATGATACTGAATCTATACTTAGATATGTTTTGCTCTCAGTTGGTAGTATACTTAGAATATCTTCATTAATATCCAAGCAATCTGCATTTTCTGGTGACAAAATAACTCTACTTTTCATTTCGTCTTGGGTGCAATTATCGAATATGTCTGATACTAAAGAGTCATTGCATACACATTGTTCTGGGATATCGATAGTATCATCAAAAACGTTATCAAGTGAACTCTCCACGCGACCATTTCCGATTTGTAAGAGCCATTGTGAGAAAACTTGTTCGTTGTCATTAGTCCTCATATTCTGAGAGAGTTTAAGTTGATGAAAACTGTGCCACATTGGAGACTTCTTTAGACATACATCCAATACTGCAGCAGGTGGAGTTCTAGGAACCACAGTCAGAACTTGCCTGAAGTCTCCTCCTAATATGAAGACTTTACCACCAAATATGCTATTATTATTCATAATATCTTGTAAACAATTATCAATGGCATTTAATGCATATCGAGGGATCATCGACGTCTCATCAATAATGAAGAGCTTCACCTGTTTGAGAATATTTGCTTGGTCAGAATTAGGCGGAATATTGCAGGTAATTGTTTCGATGAAAGGAACAGGAAGTTTGAAGATACTGTGAAATGTTTTTCCATTTTTCAATAGTGTCGCTGCAATACCTGTCCAAGCAGAAGTACTAACAGCCACATTTTGAGCCACCAGGTAATCATGAATCATGTTGAATAGAAAAGTTTTGCCAGAACCGCCAGGTGCATCCAAGTAAAACAGTCGATGGTTAGTCTCCAATCCTCTATCTAGTTCACTAACAGCGTTAATGACACTATTAAATACACCTCTTTGCTCAGTATTTAGTATTTCAGGATTAACTTCTTGAATTTCTTCCATATGTTGAATGGCAGGAGGCTCACTGATTGGTTCTGGTAGACCAAGCATCGCACAATTCATGCCGGTTTCATTCAAAATCATGTTTATGTGATGCAGAGCGATATTCTCTGCAACATTATCATCATATTGGCATAAAAGGTCCTCTATCATAAGGTGTTTGTTATCATTCCATAATTGTAAGGCATTTTGTGGTGTATTGTATAAACAAATCATTGCAAACATGTTAAGAAGCTGTCGTAGCATTTGATATATAGCTGCCTCACTTAAAGCCATTTCTAGTTCGTTGTCATCTTCAAGCAGTTGCAATCGAATACAGGCATCCTTAAAGGTCGGCAATTGTTCACCTCCTACAGTTTTCAGGTTATTAAAAGAAGTTGCACCTGGTATATGAAGAAGAAGCATCCTTAAATGACATTTCTCAGCATTTCTAGGACTGGCAGAGTACATTCTCGTTACAATCTGGCGGTGACGTTGTCTTCTGGTCCAAGTGTTGCTTTGCTTATTAAATACATAATATTCAGGAATATCAATATAAAGGTGGGCTCTTGCATCCACGTCACTTTGGTTAAGTTTGAACCATGCAGTTAATTGGGTGTCTCGTCCTTCTGCGCGGGCAGCAGCTTGTCCTTGTTCACCCGGCCTATAATAAACGTGTTGCTGGTCAGGTAAATGGAGGGCGAGTCGGTAAACTATGTGTGACTGTCCATGCATTTTGTATTCTGACAAACGCCAAAATGCTTCAGGCGGAGATACGTATCTACACGAAATATATTGCTTAATTTCATTATATTCATTTGCATTAGTTTCATTGTTATTCATATTTATTTCCATCATTGCGCAATCATGTCCTTTATAGACATATTTGAAAAGATATTTCACACTTTTTACTGAGATACACACCTCTACATTAATGTGAGCACCATATTTTCTGAGTAAATACTTATTATATGGTACTACAAAACTGCAGTCAACCTCATGGACACCCACTCTAACAGAATCTCCATTATTTCTGCGTCTGTAAAGAGGATATCCAGAAACATTTGTAATAGTCTCCTCCTGATATGACATTGGAAATTTCTTCTGACACCCTCCCTCTACCATACACATTGAATTTGGATTAAATGTACCACAGGGTCCATGAAGCATGAGTGTTTTCACTAATTCTCTCAATTCTGGATCATGTTCTGATGGTAATTCAGCTGAAACAATATTATCAATTTGTTCCCTAGTTCTGATTTTATATTCTTCTTGCATCATGATTAGCATGTGGCAATGCGGGAGACCTCTTTTCTGAAATTCAATTACATGTATCGCAGCAATAGGTACCCCGAGTACATGTCTGTCCTTTATGTCAATCATTAAATCATTAAGATGTTGTTTGAAAACTCGTGCCAATAAATCTGGTCTGTTCTGTGCTGTTTCATGAGGCTGTAAGTTTTCAGTTACTTCTCGACATTTTGGATTGCAAGTATATGTTATAAATAAATCAGGCCTTCCATACTTGCAAACTATTGCCATTGCATCTTGGTAGCATTGTTGCATATTTCGTGGGCTCCCTGTGAAGGAGGATGGCAAAATGACAGGTACTCCAGGATCTTCATTTTCATTATTTCTTGCAAGGTGATCCATCAAACCTGAATACATTGCAACTCTAAGTTGTGCTTGATTTTCTCAATGAATTTCAAACGACAACCTTCTACTTTAACGTAAGCATCGACTATATATTGTTGAAATAGTTTTCCACCACTGTGTATTGGACTGAAGTCACGTCTTATAGATAGACGATATGCATAAAATTCCTGCATAGTCACCTTGTTACGAACTCTAGTTTGCCTATTTGCTACATGAGGAATGTTTATATGCCATCCGAATTCACCATGAGGAAAGAGAAAAACGCCAAAATGAAAAACAAAAAATAGTTTTGAGTTTTAAGCAACACAAAAAGTAGTTTTTAACCAGGTGATAAAAAAAAAATGCAAAAAATAAATAATAAAATTGTATTTATTGTCAATTGTTGGTAAATGTTTGATAAAAATAAATTAAAAAATTTTTTTAAAATGTATTTACACTGTATTGTGTTCGTTTTTTTGTTATTTGCAATGTTTCTTGAAAATAAAACTGAAAAAGTTGACGAAGTTATCGTCTGCCACACTGACCCTAACTCTAACGACGGCGTCAAAGTTAGCGCGGGTCCTAATGTAACAAAGCACCCTCTATTTGTTTGTAAGTTACGCTTGCTTTATTATAACCCCCCTCCTTCTGGATAAGAGTGAAATAATTTGTTAAAATAGTCACCCGTGTACGATGGACATTGCGCATATCTACTAGAAAAGGTTGATATGCCATCCGTTCAAAAAAAAATAATAATAATAATAATGGCCCTCTCTACAACCAAAAGAAAGGAAATAAATGGTTTTCACTTTTTAAGAAATACTAATGATACACTAATTTTTAAGCAGCTAACGTAATTTAATAGACAATGCCCTTAAAAACGGCAAAATAAAATAAAAAAATAGTTTTAAGTTTTAAAGCATCAGAAAAAAGTACTTTTTAACCAAGTGATAAAAAAAATAAATGCAAAAAATAAATAATAAAATTGTATTCATTGCCACTTGTTGGGAATTGTTTGCTAAAAATAAATAAATAATTTTTTTACTTTTACTTACACTGTGTCGTGTTCGTTTTTTTTTGTTAGTTGCAATGTTTCTTGAAAATAAAACTGAAATGTAGAAAAAAACTTTAGAGGTTGGTTGGGATCGAACTATAAACCAGTCGGGCCGAAGTAAAAAGTACTACGTCGCTAACCGTTACGCTAAAGGGTAACACTTGAAACTTTAGTTGAAATTAGCCGTATTAAAATGTTTGTCATAATCTCGGTGCGGTACGCATGCGCAGAGGTTTTGCCGGAAGCGTTACACACGAACACACACGCTATCGTATTAATATATAGATAATAATAATAATAATAAAAAGAAGAAGAAGAAGTAGAAGAATAAGAAAAAGACGAAGAATAAATAGAAGAAGAAAACGTGGAAGAAACACAGAAAAAACTGTTATTAGATGCCATTAACCCAAAAGTACTTATAATCGATATTGCAATTGTCATATAATTGATGAAAATTTGCAGAGATTCACGTGCGTTTTTT
Organism: Sepiola atlantica; assembly: GCA_963556195.1. Classification (NCBI taxonomy): domain Eukaryota; kingdom Metazoa; phylum Mollusca; class Cephalopoda; order Sepiida; family Sepiolidae; genus Sepiola; species Sepiola atlantica. The sequence continues at coordinate 29,979,290 of OY744524.1, read as the reverse complement.
GTCTCGTCTCAACGAAATTACCATAATTAGACGTTAAAGTATCCATTATGTATGAATTATATTAGCAATAAGTAATTATTAATAATACAATAACATAGTAATCTAATAGAATAGTCATCTAAAGGCAATGTTTTAATCGGTAGCGGCCATGATGTCTTCAATGAATCAATAGGTAAGCAATTCCAAAGTTATGATGCTGCAATTGCATATTTTGGAAAAGTTTTCATGTCAACCTTAAGACTACCGTGCAAAAGCGAGTTGGTGTTATATATTATATTAAAATATCGTATTTACCTAATATTAGTTTTCTTCTTTTTTTCAGTTCATATTAAAATTTAATTTTTTAATCTCTTATCAAAGTATCTTGACGATATATAGTATTACAATTTGCTATTTGGCGCGTTCTTTTCAGTTTAGGATCAATGTAATAGATCTATCTCATATATATATATATATATATATATATATATATATATTTATATGTATATATATTTATATGTATATATAAGATGAGTGTTACTACAGCATTGAAATATACAGCATTTTCAAATATATATACATATATATATATATATATATATATATATATATATATATATATATGTATATACAAAGAGAGAGAGATAGAAAGATATATATATATATATATATATATATATATATATATATATATATATATATATATATATATATATAAGTTTAAGTTAAAGAATCGTAAAAAGTTAGATATTCCCAGAATATTTGAAAAAATAAATTCTCTCTTTGTAGCCGGACACTTTCTTATACTTGGAATTATTGCGAATGTATTACTGGGAAGTGTCTGCATTAGAATTGATCAAGTATATATTCTTATGAGGAAAAACATAAACGCTTTTAAATTTTTACTCTGATTTAATAATGATAATCAAAAATTATATCATGGTTTGATTTGCAGAGTTTGTTTATAATGTTACAACATTTAATAAAGTATGACATGAATTGTATAATCTACCATATATATATATATATATATATATATATATATATATATATATAAAACTACCAGCGACCATGCGCAATCAATTTCTATTTAAAACAGACATTTTCACCATTAGTGCACAACATTGGACGAGACACTTCTACAGGACAAAGAAGTGTATTATGGAAAAAAAGGTTATACTTTTAATTGGCTAAGCTCTGTCGAGGCTTGTTTTATCAAGCGAAATATGAGCTAAAAAAATCAAGATGAAGAAAAAAAAAGATATTTTGAAATATTTTGAGAAATGTTTTGAAATATTTTAAATTTTGATTTTGATTTAATTACTCGCACCTAATACATGGTTTATTTGAGCGCATTTTGCCTCTATATTTATATATATATATATATATATATATATATATATATATATATATATATATATATATATATATATGTGTGTTTGTGTGGTGTGGGTGGGTGTGGGTGTGTATACGAGATACGATTCTGTGAGCCTAATAACTACCTTTTCTAATTAAATTTACAAACCCGAAATTTGATAACAATCTCATAACGATGTCATTTTTTTTCGCATTGCATATACATATTTCTTCTCATATAGTATTCCAGCCTTGCATATTATACCTCTACTAAAAGTAATAATCTGATCTTTATGAATATTAAAGCGCAGTGCCGATTTTGGTGAAAACGAACAGTGCTCACTGTATGGAATAAAGCAGTGTGTTTCGGAGGACTTATCATCTTCTATAGTTGTTCGACTGCTGACGAGATTAATATTATGTATAATGCTAAAAGCAATTTCAAGACACACAATGAATCGAAAATGAATACGTGCTGTTGTTATTAAAAGATGAAAAGCAACTATTACAACTGCTACTAATGAGACAGAGATTAACCATAATAGAGTCTGTAATCATAGTAATATTAAGGCTGATAACCAACATGTAAAAAACAGCTATTTATGCGTGCTGGCAATATTTTAGACTCATGCAACTGCTAATTCTACATTGCTGCGTTAATTAACACAGTGGTCTTTATATATTGTATTATTCACAATCATATCTATTAGACTAATCCGCACTACAACAGCTCGGTAGAGATAAATCAATGCGTTTCGCAATGCTCTTAAAGTATACAAAGTTTCAATTGAAAATAGTCTGCCATTGCTTAAACGTTGAAAGGACAACTTCATTGTTTGTCACCTGATTCTCTATCAATCATAAGGGGGGGGTCACCTAGAATATCATTATGTCCGTACTCAACTCTAACTTTGCGATGGCCAGCCCCTACATAAAATAATTACATTCTCCAATTTGCAACACAATAATGTATTCATAAAAAGCAGACTTTTATAGTTAAGGATTGCATAAATAGTATAAGCGTCTCTTCCCAGTCTAAGAAAAGCCGAGTAATAATCTAATAATAGAAAACCTGTAGATAATTTTGGGAGATAAAAGTTGAATATAAAGTAGATACATTTAAATAAATCACGTAAATACTGTCGCGCATTAATAAGTTGTGTTTAAATGAAGTAAAACACAAACAATGCATCGTGAGAAGTAGTTATTAGAAAAATGAACGCAGATGAATAGAGAACGATAACAGACGTCTGATAAATATAAGTATATGACATTAAAAGTATGCGTATTTCCAATGTATATGACATTATTTCCAATGTATATGACATTAAAAGTATGCGTATTTCCAATGTATATGACATTATTTCCAATGTATATGACATTAAAAGTATGCGTATTTCCAATGTATATGACATTATTTCCAATGTATATGACATTAAAAATATGCCTATTTCCAATGTATATGACATTATTTCCAATGTATATGACATTAAAAGTATGCGTATTTCCAATGTATATGACATTATTTCCAATGTATATGACATTAAAAGTATGCGTATTTCCAATGTATATGACATTATTTCCAATGTATATGACATTAAAAGTATGCGTATTTCCAATGTATATGACATTATTTCCAATGTATATGACATTAAAAGTATGCGTATTTCCAATGTATATGACATTATTTCCAATGTATATGACATTAAAAATATGCCTATTTCCAATGTATATGACATTATTTCCAATGTATATGACATTAAAAGTATGCGTATTTCCAATGTATATGACATTATTTCCAATGTATATGACATTAAAAATATGCCTATTTCCAATGTATATGACATTATTTCCAATGTATATGACATTAAAAGTATGCGTATTTCCAATGTATATGACATTATTTCCAATGTATATGACATTAAAAATATGCCTATTTCCAATGTATATGACATTATTTCCAATGTATATTGCATTAAAAGTATGCGTATTTCCAATGTTCCCGATTTGATTAGGATTACACACATCGGATTGTGTGCATGAGAGATTGAAAACTATCAAATTATGGAGTATTGAAGTCTTAACTAATCAAAATTCAAATAAATGATACCCAGCTTGGTACTTGTTAACTGACGAGTCGAAATTCATGTAGGTGTTCTAGTGCTTCTCTTTTAGGCTATGTTGGTCATAAGAAAATGCTTAAAAATACCATTTGTAGGAGATAGCAAAGAGACACACTGTGAGCTGATAACTAACTTGTATAGATATTCTTTCTTCTAAATATCATTAATTAACGGGCACAACGTTTATTTACTTCGTCTATGCTGTATTCAATTGTTGTTTTGTATTTACCTTTTAGGGGATTTTATGTTAGACTAATGGATAATATAGCGGAATAATAGATCGCCTATGCCCTCATACATAAATGTGGACCTATTGTATTCATTATCAACTCAAAATTATAGTGTACTCTTATAACTAGAAATTAACTCTACAACATATGTGTAAAATAGCAACTTGTGTTTATATTAACCTGGGTCTGTAATCGCCCACTTTGTCTCGTCGTAATTTGGTGCACGGTTTTCATATAGAGGTCCTAGTGTCAACCCTGCAGTGTCTGTTACAGTTAGAATGTCAATTCAAAACAAAACCACACCTCAAGTTTAGAAACACGTTAGTATATTTTATTTTGAGAGGTTAAACCCATGCTTCAGTTCTCTAGCGTACGACAGACTTGCAAGTAGAGACAAACTTATCGTTTAACAGAACACACACTGTACATTAGCCTGGAGCACGAATGCCTATATGTCTCTGCGGCACACATAAATCCAAATGTACATCTTTGTCAATCATACTGGACTATATATATATATATATATATATATATATATATATATATATATATATATATATATATATATATATATATATATATAATGGAAGCGGTGTTTATTCAAGTAAATAAACCTAGTATCCACCATGCTCGTTATGAGGGGGGCGAAGTTATGTTGAAGTGTTGTTGAAGTGGTATTGACATGTTTTTTTAAAGTCTCTTCTTAATAAATTCACCAAGTTATTTTTTTTATTTTGCTTACTCATTCATCCAAATCGGTCGTGCGACGAATCGAAAAAACGAATAAAAAAATAAATAAACAGAAGCTGGCGCTCTTGTTTAACCAAATATGCATAAGAGAAGGCATGCTGCCTAATTATATATATATATATATATATATATATATATATATATATATATATATATATAACTTACTAACCAGAGTGAGAACGATCTGGGATGATTATAACTTTTGTAAAATTTCACGATAATATCAATCTCAGCACAAAACATATTCTTTAAATTAACATATTTATTTCAAAGAGCCATCCTGTTTCTTGCGCGGTCTCCTTTCTCCTATCTAAATATTTACCCAATTAAAAGCCTGCCGTCTGTAGGATGCATTTATGAATCTCACTGAATATGTAATATGGTGCATGTTTACCTTCAATTATAAGCAACCTTAGTAAACACATGTATTTAGCAAACAGTTAATGTTGAGATTTAAAGTGATAAAACACTGAACATAATAACATTTAAGCGATACTTTAATTTAACGATTGTAATTTTGAAAATCAAATAAAGAGTGTGCAAGTGACTGATCCAGAGTATTTATCAAGCTGGTTTTCGGGGAATTGCGATCGCAATCTCATTGAGCATTTATAATAAAGATAAGAGGTAGTAATTAATTCTTTGATACTAACTTTTAAAATTAATTTAAAGAAATAATACATTGTTGCAATAGGTAATATTAATAAACGATTAATACCAAATAAAGATTGATCAAATTTAAAATACACAACTGAACCATTTTTAATGCTATCTATATATACCTACACGTTTGCTTTTTGTGTATTTCTGTCCGATGCAGGCAATTTAAAATAAACACATTTCACAAAATAAAACATACCGTTTATGTGTAATATAGCATTAATATTTATGTAGTGGTACGCATTTCCTATATTTTTTACAATACTTTCTTAGAGTATGCTTCCCTGTCAGATATCTCTAAACAGAAAATTATGTTTACTGTACTTAATTTATCTTTGTTTAAGTTTTTAAGGAATGCATTAAATTATATGGAATAATTAGTGAATATAGGTTGTGTATGGGAGGTTTTTGTTCTGTAAAATGAATTTACCATTATGTATATTTTTTATAAATGTATAAAAACTAGTATTAAAATAGACCACCAATACTGAAACTATACAAAACTGACGTTAGCTTCTTCCGATCCAGTTAAATGATGAAAAACATACATTTGCAAGTCTTTAGGACATTAATTATTGCAAGTATCCTTTGTTGTATATTGTGTTCCCTTACGGAAAGGTTACCATCTTTCGCATGCCAATTATATCAGTCGAGGATCCGACAGAGACTAGACCATTGTGACAACAATGGTCATTTTGTGTCGGTCTGTGATAGTTGTTATCTTCAGCTCTATGTGATCAACTCTCCAAACGCTTGCTTTCTCGCTTTGAGAATGAGTTAGCTTATAGCCAACTGCCTGAGGTGCTGTCACGGAGGTGTGTCGACGTAAATCGTTTGGGAATCTGAAGTGTCCAGTGTTACCGGTATTGTCCACCCCTTCGGGTCTTGATTTACGCCGGTCTATCGGTTGCCCGTCCTGTGCAGTTCCAGGAGGTGCACCCTTTGAGAGGGGTTAGTTTATTGCTAATCGCCTGAGGCGCCCCTACCGGGGAATGCCGACGGAGCTGCCCAGGCAATTTTTAAATAGCCAGAGTGCTCAATTTCTCGAGCGCTGTTTTTTTCCCACTTTCTCGACCTTGTGTCACATCTTACCTTGTGGGAGGAAGATAAATAGAAGTGTTCACTTGTGCTTAACCTTCTGACCTTGTGCCACATCTTCCACGATGACAGTGCACTAAATATCTCCCGGCAAATCTATAAATTGTAAAGCTTATCTTCATTTCGAAATCAATATTATGTTTAATGTCAACGTGGGTTACCTAAGAAGTATACACTTTATTGAATCTATGTTGCCAATTACTAAACATTCTATGCTATACTATGTTTTAAAATAATGGTCATTTATAAAAACGTGTTTTCTGAGTAGGGTTTTCGATAACATATATTCGTCCTTTTAGAAGTGGACACAAAAGTTTTTATGCCCAACACTCGGAACAGCTACCGTGTTAAAAAAACATTCATTTGTCAGAGACTAAACACAGTATTTACACACGGAAATTGAGTACCAAACATACAAAACTAAATAAGAGAATCCCAATGGTCAACTGTTTATCCCCGTGTTGTGCTATTGTTCAACATCAAAGCACGTCTAGACGCCGGAAAAGGAAGTATTCAGTTCGCCATTGCTTTCCCACATCACTCACAAAAAACCTCGAACTTTCCCATTAGTTCTGTTATCTTTTCGTCTTTCTTCTGTCAAACATATTCTTCATAAATCCATCTGCTGTAAACTATTAAATCCCCTATGGTTGAAACGACGATGTGTGTTCAATAAGGAAACATTTGTAAAGGATATTCGTTCATAATGAACACTAGGTCGAAACGTAAACATGAGTAGGCGGCTGGTTACGCATGTAAAGTGTTTGCATATTGGATTCTTGAATGTAGATAGTTGTTAAACATTCGATATACAGGATATGTTTTTTTGCGTATTCGATTAACATTCATCGATCTTCCATCTATCAAAGTGACCACTAAATATCTGGACAAATATATACGTATGTAATGTTACATGACTCATATTTCAAAAGAATGATGTGAAACAACGAATCTTAATTGTAATTTAAGCAGTATATATATATATATATTTGTATATATATATATATACATATATATATATATCTATGTATACACGTATATAAATGTATAAAGATGTATGTAAATATATACATATATGCATATATACATGAATATATATATACACACACACACATATATATATATATAAATATATATATATATATTTCTTTCTCTCTATATATATATATATGTATGTATATATACACATATATAAATGTATAAAGATGTATGTAACTATATACATATATACATGAATATATATATACATATATATATATATATATATATATATATATATATATATATATATATATATATTCTCTGAAATAAATACTTATTTTTTGTAATATTATTTTTGAAATCCGCAGACATAGGTCTCATGTTAACTAACAATCATCCCTGTAGTTGTATACAACCTTTTCACTAGTTGTATGATTCGAACACAATCACTGTCAGAACCGAACTCTTTGATTAATGTGGCCAAAATGAGTACCGTATACGAGGTAAGAGGAATATAGTATTCTTCAAAGAGTGTTTCATCTCTAAGTGTTAGAAATTATCAATATTGTTTAGGTAGAAGCTTAGATGATAATATTTACTTTAGAAAAAAGTATTCGCCCCTTAAGGGAGCTGAACTAAGTAGTTATCTTTTTTCAAAAAATCTAATTTGTAACATCCAAAGATATACGTTTAATGTGCACTAATACACACTAGTGTTGCTATATACGACTCTTCCATAAACACGTATAGATCAACGATTACATTAATGTGGCCGCCGTGACTGTCGTATGAAATGTAGATAATAAATTATAGTTATTATTTACAAACGTGTGTGATTGATTAGTAAATAACTATATAAATAATAAGCTAAAGTAAAGTAAGCTAAGTAGATAAGTTGTGTTTTATTCATCGAAGGTAATTCGTCAGGCCATGGCGATTTAGGTCTGCCTGACATCTATCTGTAATCTAGCTCGCTGGCTATTACAAGAATAGCACTTAATACACCAGTTAACATTTCAAATTACTTCTTGGACTGAAGCACAAACAAATCAAGATTGTTTACTTGACATGGTTATATTTTCATACTGATGTTAATATCAGTATGAACATATTTTGCGTATTGCTGAAGAAAATACTTAAAGTAAAATATATAAATAACACATTACCATATTACCTGATTGTTACACCGGCCGTTCTTACACAGGAGAAACTGCACCGGTTGTCACTATAAATAGTGCGAGCCACCAGAGACACAGAGAAGACAAAGCACAGTCTTGTAACTGTCTAGTCAAGTGCTAGTCACTTTCTTACTTTGTTAATACACTTGTTAAACCAACCCTCGACTTGACTTCCTTAATTTATTATTTACTGTTGGACAACTTCACAACACTGATAATGGATGAAAAAAATTATATATATGCATACATTCATCTACAACCACGTGTTTCGTCCTATCTACGACCACTCGATATTGTTAAGCGCATCGATTAAGTGTTCGGTTCTTTACTCACCGAACTATCATAGTCCCCTTTTAAGCTAAGGGGATATTAAGCATATAGAAATATGATTTTTCATTTAATTACATGTACTTACATTATTTATAACCAACCCTCAACAATTATTTTTACGGAAGCGTATTTCTTTAAGTGTAAGAAGATACCATAATTTCCGTCACTATATTTTTCCACTCATACAAATTTATAGTTAACAAATTTTCACTTAAAAAAGATTAGGGTACACTAGAATAACTCATCTATACTAAATATAGGAAACGTCAAAATGCATGCATATAAATACTGTAAATATTTCAATTATAAACACCAGGTCAATGGTTGATTATTAACATCAAACAGGTATTTCAGAAACTGAAAAAAATAATGTGCTAACTACATTTTTGCGTTATCACATGACACTCTCTTAAATGACTTAGTGAACGCTTACATATTCAAAGTATCTATGTAAACCAAGTTTGCGTCCTGTTACCGTTAGAGATAGTTATTTCCCTCTGCTAATGAGAGTTGAAAGCTCGAAACGAAATCGTACATAGGTAAAATATTGAAATATAATTTAATATCATTGGAAGCCGATTAAAGTACAATTAAAGGTAGAGGACTATTCATGAGATTAAAAATCGACATTCACATTAAACTTAAGTGCAATGCTCCGAATCTGTCGCCGAGTTCTATCGGATGTCTTGAAGTTTATATTCGCCGCTTTCAGTCTAAATATACCTTTATTTGCCAGTAATCACGGTGCAATCTCCCGCAGGTTAAGGGATTGATATAACGCTTATACATTGGAGGTATCTCTGTGAACGGATCCACGCACTGTGACAGCCCTAGATTGTTATTTGGCTACACTGATGAGAGCTGAAAGCGCGAAACTACGTCGTATGTATGTTAAATATTAAAATATCATTTAATATTATATATATATATATATATATATATATGAATATACATATATATGAATGAATATATATATATATATATATATATATATATATATATATATATATGTATATATATATATATATATATATATATATATATATATATATATATATATATATATATATATATATATATATATATATATGCCTGGACGTCAAGCCGCTGTAAAAGTGTTAACATTATCATTATTTATCAGATATTTGAAATTGGCCGAGCGGTTAGCGACGTTGGATTTGAGTTGAAAAATAATTGTAATCCAGGGTTTCAAATCGCATATCTCTATGCTGAAGAGTCCAGATTAAAAAAGGACGAAACGTATACGTACATAGATGATAAACAATAACTAATATGTATGTATATATATATATATATTTATATATATATATATATATATATATATATAAATATATATCTATAGGCACGTGTTTCCCTGTGTTTACTTCTCATCAGTATGGTTGCGCACAGCGAGATTCGAAAAGTGGACGCACTACCAACTGAGTTCTCACATCTGCCACTATAGCGTAAAGTGTATATTATAGAAATGGGACTATTCTATTTATAATTATCATTACGATACTGATAACCGACACTTTTATTATAGAAATCGTTTATGATCAACTATACGAATCAGTTCCAAATTGGCGTGTGAAATGATACGCAAGTAACAAATAAATTTAAAAGTCACTATCATGAAACCAATACGCTTATAGTACAGTGTGCCAATAATAGGGATACCAATAACTATCTCTCATGACATGAAAAACAAAGAGTATTATAATCATAAACTTATTATTATAAATGTAAGGATAAGTTTAAACGAATCAAGCTCGTCCGCTGAGCAATCCAAATGACAATGAGACAGTCCAGGGTATAGATTATTAGTTGAGTGCTAATAAAGTCCACCGAAAACGTACACGTATTCATGCCAATATTCTCCTTACTGAGATTTGATTTAAAGTCTATTATAAATACTAGCAAATATATACTCCCTCCGGTCGCATATTTTTGCTAGGCTGCCGCGTCAGAAATGAACGCTCATCCGTAAACCGATGGAGCCCCAGTCATATTTCTTGGGTGGGTAGACATTGATTTTCTTTGTTTCTAACCAAGAATATTTTTAGTAAAAAAAACAAAAAAAAAACAAGAAAAAACATTTCCCCCCCCCACCAATTTGTTGTTACCCTCCTCCATGAATACTTATATTTTCAGCTAAAAAATAAAAAAAAATTCCCCCCTCAAATCTTTTTTTACACTCCCCCATACATACTAATATTTTCAGTAAAAAAAATCAAATAACATTTTTTTTTATCCCCACCCAAAATTCTTTTTTTACCCTTCCCCATGAATTGTAATATTTTCAGTTAAAAAAAAAAATGTAAATCCCCCCCAATTTTATTTGTTTACCCTCCCCCATGAATACTAAAATAAAATTTGTTACCCGCCCCACCAAAGCAAACATTTTTTTTTACTCTTCCCCATGAATAGTAATATTTTCAGTAAGAAAAATAAAAAAAAATTGCCCCCCCCAAAAAAATTGTGTTTACCCTTCCCCATGAATAGTTATATTTTCAGTTAGAAAAAGTAAAATTAAAAATTAAAAATTATCCCCACCCCCTAAAATTTTTTATTTTCACTCCCCCATTCATTGTTAAACATTTTTTTTAAATTAGGAAGCGCCTCGGTCATATCAAAGAACTCATGTTTAAATATGCGATTGAAGGGGCCTACGTCATATCAAAGAACCAGTTTTGTTATTCTTCCAAAATTGTTACCCATTTAATAATGGCCGAGATATTTGTTGCTTAACTTCAATTTACAATAAAACACCTAGTCTTATTAACATAATGAATATGAAGAATGAAAACTGTGAAAACATACTCTCACGATGACGTCACTTCCGGAAAGAACCGGAAGGATGAGTCAGCAATTTAGTTTTCCAAAATGGTCACCCATTTATAATGGCTGAGATATGCCTTGATAAACTTCAATTTAAAACAAAACACACTGTCTTATCAACGTAATGAAAATAAAGAATGAACACTGTGAAAAAATCCTCTCACGATGACGTCACTTCCGGAAAGAACCGGAAGGATGAGTCAGCAATTTAGTTTTCCAAAATGGTCACCCATTTACTAATTGCTGGGATATGCCTTGTTTAATTTTAATTTACAACAAAATACCTCATCTTGACAATGTAATGAAAATGAAGAATTATAATGTGGAAAGAAATCCTCTCAAACTGACGTAACTTTCGAAAAGATGACTTTGCAATTTTAACAGTATTCGCCATTGAAAGTATGGTTTAGAAAACACGTCGGTTATGAAGAAAATATTTTAAATACATATGTAAATTTGATCGTAGCAGTTATGAGTGTATATTTGTAAATATGAATTTAATTGAAGGTTAAAAGAAATGACTTATGTAAATGACAACACCCGTCTAGTGTCTGAACGACTATTAATTAACAGTATATAATGATTTTGAGAAAGTATTACATTAAGTAAGATTATTGACACGTTTTCCGTTCTAATCGCAGCCTCGTCTTGAAATGTTGTTCTTGTTTGTTTATTATATGTAATCTAATGTTAATGTTATCTTATCTAAATTAATTGATTAATAGTTTCCTAATTCTAAAGGTATACAAATATTATGAACGCTGGTGGACTTAATAAATAGTCATACTAGAGTATATATATATATATATATATATATATATATATATATATATATATATATATATATATATATATATATATATAACTATTATGATATTAATATTAACTGGAGTTTAAGTGGCGTTGAATAATCTTTACGGGAATATATAGTAAGCATTGTGTGTAGGTATTATATTCTTCGAGACTATTGAATAGCTTTAGCTGATGCCCTTCAAGTATATATTGAATAATTAGGGTGAATATAATCTTTAGCCTTCGTTGGGAAACTTGTTTCAAAAGTAAATTTAATAAATACCCCCTTTCTCTTCTTAATTCTGGTATTGTTTCTCGTCGTCCTGGATATTTGCTTTCACTTTTACTAAAACAATCTCGTTTCAGAATTAGCGCAGCTATTTATTTATTATAAATTCATAGCGCTATCCATTGCCTCTCAAGAATTAAAAAAAATATACGCATGTATGTATAAATGTATGAATGCCCTTCTCTCTATCTCTGTCTCTGTTTCTGTCTCTGTCTGTCTCTCTCTCACTGTCTATATATACATATATATATATATATATACACACATATATATATATATATATATATATACATATATATATATATATATATATATATATATATATATATATATATATATATATATGATAATTTTTTATTCACACAGACATGTGCAAAATCTGCGACACTGGCATGTCGATGTTATCGATCAACAGAGATTCTCTACAAATATGATCTGAGGTTAAGATCGGATTCTAACTCTGCCTGATGAGATCTCAGTTTATAGTAACTGTTGATCGATAACATCGACATGCCAGTGTCGCAGGATTTGTACATGTCCGTGTAAATAAAAAAATTATCATATATAAAGCTCTAGTTTCATGTTGAGCACTTTTTATAAACCCAGTATAAATTCTCTGGATTACCACCTTGTGGATATTTTCACCTGGATTATTACCATTATATATATATATATATATATATATATATATATATATATATATATATATATACATTTATATATATATATATATATATATATATATATATATATATATATATATATATATATATATTGAAAGAGAGAGAGAAACGATATATGGGTGTAAAATGTGGAAAATGAGAATGAGAAATGCAATCGTAGAATATCGACATAAAACTGTAAAAGTGGACAGATTGACCGAAAGACAGATGTCTGAATTTATATAGAGAAAGAGAGACAGCGAGAGGCGTAGAGAGAGGGGGGAGAGAGAGTGAGAAGGAGAGAGAGAGATTAACACAAACGGAACAGAATGGACAGACGGCAAAGGTGTATTTGCCGAAGAATGACAATCGAGCCACATATGCAAGTCTCTGTTTGCGAGGAACAGTGTTTTTATCCTTGTTGAATGGGGCATGACTTCCTGCTTAATCGGCCATGACGCATTCAAATGCTGGGTCGTCCTGACTGACGGGGGCTCACATACACAACTTTCGATCATTCAAACTGACGGGAGACGCAAACGCCTACCAACCCCCATTCCACACTAACTAATCCCTTCTGTCATTACCATTACACAATACAGACACACCCACTTTTATAAAACGCTAAAATAGAAGTCAGTATTTGGAGTTTCTGTTTCTTATAGAGTTCGTTTTTCCCTAAGGACTGAAACTACATAACTGATTGTCAATCGGAAACGGCGGCAGCTGCTTTTTTTCTTTCCCTTTTCATCTTGATTTTTTTAACGGTGCAGTCCATCTTGAATTTATATTTGCCTTCTTTTGTGTAAATACTTCATGTATTACCAATGGAAGTACACGCAGACATAGGAAGCAAGTTTCGCGAGCAAAGTGTTGTCATGGTTAAAAAGACAATAACTGTGGAATAGGCAACTTGCGTTCAAATGTTATCGCGTGTATTATGTTGGAAACGAACACACGAATTGCATACTCTTTCTTGAGAGCTTCGACACATGATTGAGAACGTATGGAGCGGTTGTTCCGATATGTAAACTTGTTATACTGAACTACTTTCTAAAGTCATCTTCTGTGCATTGTTTGTTTTCTGCAACGATGTTTCGTCGTCCTTCCACATACAACGTCTCGTATCCCGAAATGGCCTTTCACTTGATACTGGCCGGGCTTAGTGTAGTTTACGTTCCGTAAGCTTACTGATGTTTCAACTTGATGATATTCATTAACGAACTAATTAAACAGCCGGAGGTCGTTGTATTGTAATTTACTTCATTCGGTCTGTGATTGAGAGATATATTTAAAAGTCTACTAGGTACTCTCTACTTTAGATTAGCATGGTTGGGAACTCACGAGACCAAGTAGAACAAATAGTAACACCGTCGGGCGTTCCTAAGGAACTGCGCCTTAGCCTCAGAAACGCCCGACGGTGTTATGAACATCAGAAATAGTTGAGTGCAGCTCTGAAGCTAGTTATCTTCATGAGTTATAACATACTATCGTATCTCTAGATTAACCTTACGTTCCGGGATGTAATATTAAACTACAGACGGTTGTGGCGGAGTATTTAGGATCACACTGGTTTGTTAATATTGTTCTAAAGTTCTCTCTTTATTCTAAAGTTCTTTCTAACCACAGTTAGTACTTGGCATGCGCTAATGCATTAGTTAAATATACGTTCTTCTGGGCATTACTAAACGGTTCCAAACATCTTTAGACCGCTTCTTCACCACCCCAAACACTCCGAAATCCATATTTCTAACAATGGCTTACTTTTTATATGCATACAGATAGAAATACCGTACACATTACTGAACCCTCTCAACTCTCATAGTTCCGACATAGAAATCTATCCAATAGAAAAGCCCTAATTGTTGTGACTCGAAAACAGTGGAGTACATCTAAGTTACCCCTACGCGTATATCAACTGTCACAGCAGCAAATTGGTCCAAACATCTTAGAAGACGAGCTTTACTAGTGAAATATTTCATTTTGAGCGAACGGTACCGGCGCCAAAATGTGGGCGCATATATTTCAAAGTTAAACTGAAATAAAGCAAAGCAAAGGCACTCTTAGAAATATATTCTAAGATATAACTGAGATATTTAGAAGAACGATGCGAAATTGA
>OY744524.1:29938902-29961402 GCA_963556195.1 Sepiola atlantica | reverse complement strand
CTCATTCTTTTTTATATTCTTTTTCTTTTTCCTTCGGTTCTTATTGCTTTAGGTTCTTCTTTTTTATTCTTCATTATTCTCTTTCTATTATATTTCTTATTTTTCGTCTTATTTAACGTTTTACTTCTTCTTTGTCTGCTATTAATTGGTGTTCTAACTCGTCTTCACTTTCTTCTATTTCTCTTTTTTTCTTCGTCTTCTTGTACATTCGAGGTTTCTTCTATAGTCTATCTACTATTCGTCGTCTTTGTTCTCTTGTGTTTTTCTTATTTCGCATTGTCTAACATTTCTTCTTTTTTCTTCTTTCTCTTATTCATCTACTACTTTTTCTAAGCCTTTGCTCTCATCCCCTCCTTCTTATAATTTATTATCTCCCTTTTTATTCCCTTTCTTTTTTTATTGTACTTTAATCTTCATTCCACCACTTTTTAACAGTATTACCTCCCCCTTCGCCCTCGTCCTATTATATTCCTTTATTATCTCTACTTCCTCTCCTACATCTTCTTCTTTGTTTACTACTTCTGTTTTTTATTTGTTTTCTTTTTTATACTTCTGCTGCTACTCATAATACTACTACTAATACTACTACCGCTGTTTCTGCTATTACTGCTGCTTGTGCTTCTGTAAGGTTCTTCATTGTCTAAATAATCATCGATGCATATCCATCTTCCGTTCGTTTCTTCTTTCCTCGCCCTATTCTTATCGCCCATTGCCCCCTACTTTGATTCTCTCATTTCTTTAAAAAAAGATCAGCAATCCGATCCAGCGTTTCTGTATAACAAAGCCAATCGGATACAAAAAAAAACCCACCCACCCAAACGAAGCTGTTGTCCTTTTCCAATTTTTTTTTGTTTTTCTTAGGATTTTGACAAATCGATAACATCGTTAATTTTATTATTCGTTCATCTGATTTCAATCTTAAACTTCGCCATTTTCGGCATCAACTATTTACATGGAACGATTCTT
The DNA here is from genome assembly GCA_963556195.1 of Sepiola atlantica. Classification (NCBI taxonomy): domain Eukaryota; kingdom Metazoa; phylum Mollusca; class Cephalopoda; order Sepiida; family Sepiolidae; genus Sepiola; species Sepiola atlantica. Next base: position 29,960,436 of record OY744524.1, on the reverse strand, counting down.
TTGCCATTAGACTATTCATAAACATTTAAACGTCTGCTTGAAATCATGAAGACACACTACGCACGCACACACGTACACACACACACCCACATATATATAAATATATATATATATATATATATATATGTATATATATATATATATATATATATATATATATATATATATATTTATTTATTCTGGTACAGAAAAATTAGTACAACATTCGTACCGTCGGTTTCAAGCACGGAAGGTCTTACCCATCCGGCTCTCTTCAGCTTCTGTTGTCATCTGTTTTGGAAATGTGAGGTCACATGACACTCTTGTTGGGACGCGTTATTTGCTCAGTGTGTTGTGTGTGTTTGTTTAAATTTGAATTTAGTGTCATAAGACCGTTGAGATTTAAAACACGGGAGAAGAAAGAGAATTCAAGATTAAAGGGAATAAAAAGGGGAATAAAAAAGGGGGGTAAAAAATAAAAAAATATATATATGAAAAAATATATATATATATATATATAAATAAATATAAAAAAACATATATATAAATATAAAAACATTTTAATACTAAGAATAAAGGAATAAAAAAATAAAAATAAAAAAATAAAGGAATAAAAAAATATAAAAAAAGAAGAAAAAGAGAAAAAGAGTATAAAAAGTGGGTTAAAAAATATATATATATATAGAGAATAAAAAGTAGAGAATAAAAAAGAGCGAGAGAGAAAGAAAGAATAAAAATAGAAAGAATAAAAATATATAAATAAAATATATAAATAAAAATAATAATAATAAAAAAATAAAAATTAAAAAATTAAAGATTAAAAACAAAAATAATAAAAATAAAGAAAGGGTTTCTCTGAAATTCCCGTGAGCCAAATTATGAATTTGTATCATTAGCCGTTATATTTTTGAAGGTATGCGTTCTAAAAATCGTTGATGTGTAAGAATCTTTAGATTGGAGTGATTTTTAATGAAGGGATTCGGATCTAAGGGAGGTAACTAAGATGGAAATATGAAATATTTGGGTTTGTTAAAGTGGCTTTGAAAATTAATCTGGTGGTTGATAAAAGATAAAAAAATAAAAAATTAAATATTTTTGCATTTTGGTGAAAGTCGAAGTTTTTGCTCTTGGAATTTATGTGGATATAATTTTTTGAGTAATCTAGTGATTGATAATTAAATTAAATATTTTTGTATTTTTGTGAAGGTCGGAGTTTTTGCTCTTGAAGTTTAAGTGGATATAGGTTGATGAGGTGTTTGTTCGTTTTTATTGTGTTTATATTAGTAGAGGGGGGGTAGTTAGACATTATGTGAATCGGTCAGACCAGTTTATAAGCAATGCTTGCCTCTTGTGTGCACATCCCTTGAATATTTCATCGCGGACATTTAAACAGGCTGTATTCGGATCGATGATGGCTTTTGAAATGTGGTATTTTTCAGCGTCACATAGAGGACATCTGTTTATGGCTGGAGAGAAGGATGGTTTTCTCTCAATTATTTTCCATTTGATGGTGAAGGGTGTGTTTTCTTCTTTAAGCTGCCATATTCGGGTCGCGAGTGCCGTATTAGCCTTGTTTTTGTATCTGAAGGAGTTTCTGTGTGCATATAGCCTTTGTTTGAAATTTCCCTTCGTCATCCCAATATATTTTTCTGCATTACTGGTATTCTGGTCTGTGACGGTTGCTTCATAAATGATTGAATTGATTTTGCAATTTCCCTCCAGGGGGCAGTTGTTTTTGTCTTGGCATGAGCAGCCTGCGTTTGTAATTGTTTTGGGTTCTGCAGAGATAATTTTTCTTATTGAAGGGGCAGTGGAATAGCTGATCTTAACAGAATTTCTGTTAAAAAGTTTGTGTAATTCATTTGTGGGTGGGAAGTGTTTGTCGAGCAACTTGAGGAAAAGTTGGCCTACCTTTGTTTTGGTATTGGTCGAATAGGGTGGGGAAAACCAGATCACCGATCTCCTTCTATTGCGGGTCCCCCGTGGTTGGTCTCGGTTGGGGGTGTATGAGATTTCTTCTCTGAACCCTCTGTCGCGGAGCGCTTTGTTGTAATATGGTGCTGCTTGGTTGAAAATTTCGGGACTGGATGAAAGGTTTGAGATTCTTTGGCTAATATTATTGATTAAATTTTTAAAGATGGTGGGGGGGTGGCAGGATCCCTTGTGTATGTATTGGAGTGTTTCATTGGGTTTGTGGAAAGGTTTGTGTGTATTGTTTTTAAGGTTCAGTGTGGTATCTAGGAAGTTTACTTGGTCTAAATTTGTTTTAATGGTAATTTTGAAACCGAGATTATGGAAGGTGTTTGTTAATTCTTTTCTAAATCTATCTAATGTGTTTCCGTTGTGGTTGCGTGACAGACAAAGTCCGTCATCTCTATAGAGACCAAAGAAATGGTCTGGAAATTTATTTTGGAGTGTATTTAATATAAGCAAGCCGACTAAGTCACAGATGTCTGCACTGTCGTAGGCCCCCATTGCAACATCAAATGGGTCCTCTGGGTTTGATTTTTTAACCCAAGCCCTTCCCTCGAAGAAGAGAAGGGTTTGTCTTGCTTGCAGTATTGTGTCTCTTTCTAGTTGACTGATGTTTGTGTGTGAAAGTGCAAATGTTAAGGCCTTATCTAGGGTGTCTTTTGTAATGGATGGGTAGAAGTCTACTATATCTAATTGTGTGAATTTGCATCTGTGTTTATCTTGTATGTTATGGAACCAATTTAGGACTGAGTTAGTATTGCCCCACAGACTTAGGTTTATTTTTTCCTTAATTTTATTAACTATATTTTTAACAATGGATTTGCTTGCTAGTCCTAGTTCGCTTTTAGCTGGGTTGATAAGTCTGCATGAGGGTTTATTTGTGAAGTTTTCTTTGTGGTCTTTTAAAGTAACAAAGGCCTTCCTCTTATCTAAATAATTAATTCTATATTCGACGCCTAGTCTAGTAGCTATTTCAGTAGTATCATTATTAATAGATTTATATGTATCTGCCTTGGCTAATTGATATTTATCGGTAATGGAGCTAATTGTTAGGTCTGTTTTTTCCTTTTTAGTCATTTTATAAATATTTTTAGTTTTGTCGGAGAATACAAGTGCATTATTTTCTCTTTTAAGTTTTTTTATGTCGGCGGTAAGTGTCTTCTGAAATGTATTTTGCTTGTTTGTAAAAACTAGGTTGTGAGTAATGTTGAGTAGGTCTTTTTCGAAATTGTCTAAGGCCTCTACTTTTGGCGGGTATTTACCAGATTTTAAGCCGTAGTAGTTTTTTTCCGTTTGCCTCTGTTCTGTATTCAACACTTTCCACCTCATTCTTCCTATGACGTCCACTATTTTTGTCAGGAGTATCCTGGTATATGTTTGTTTTTTGGGGGTTGGGATATTTTTGGTAGAATATCCGAGAGTGTATAGTTCCATTTCCCAGGGTATAGGTGGTAATCCCTGTTAATTAGTTTTTTCCGTGGTGTTGGTAGTTTTCCCGAGAGTGCTCGACTACAAGGCTAACAGGGTTTAACTGTAATTCCTGGTAGGGGCTGAGTAAATTCTTTGTAGAATGGTAGGAAAAATCCCAGCAGAGTGCTCGATTAATTAAGAATCAAAGTTAAAAATTAAGAGCATAATATTTATTTATTCTGGTACAGAAAAATTAGTACAACATTCGTACCGTCGGTTTCAAGCACGGAAGGTCTTACCCATCCGGCTCTCTTCAGCTTCTGTTGTCATCTGTTTTGGAAATGTGAGGTCACATGACACTCTTGTTGGGACGCGTTATTTGCTCAGTGTGTTGTGTGTGTTTGTTTAAATTTGAATTTAGTGTCATAAGACCGTTGAGATTTAAAACACGGGAGAAGAAAGAGAATTCAAGATTAAAGGGAATAAAAAGGGGAATAAAAAAGGGGGGTAAAAAATAAAAAAATATATATATGAAAAAATATATATATATATATATATAAATAAATATAAAAAAACATATATATAAATATAAAAACATTTTAATACTAAGAATAAAGGAATAAAGACAGCGGGTTCAGAGAAGAAATCTCATACACCCCCAACCGAGACCAACCACGGGGGACCCGCAATAGAAGGAGATCGGTGATCTGGTTTTCCCCACCCTATTCGACCAATACCAAAACAAAGGTAGGCCAACTTTTCCTCAAGTTGCTCGACAAACACTTCCCACCCACAAATGAATTACACAAACTTTTTAACAGAAATTCTGTTAAGATCAGCTATTCCACTGCCCCTTCAATAAGAAAAATTATCTCTGCAGAACCCAAAACAATTACAAACGCAGGCTGCTCATGCCAAGACAAAAACAACTGCCCCCTGGAGGGAAATTGCAAAATCAATTCAATCATTTATGAAGCAACCGTCACAGACCAGAATACCAGTAATGCAGAAAAATATATTGGGATGACGAAGGGAAATTTCAAACAAAGGCTATATGCACACAGAAACTCCTTCAGATACAAAAACAAGGCTAATACGGCACTCGCGACCCGAATATGGCAGCTTAAAGAAGAAAACACACCCTTCACCATCAAATGGAAAATAATTGAGAGAAAACCATCCTTCTCTCCAGCCATAAACAGATGTCCTCTATGTGACGCTGAAAAATACCACATTTCAAAAGCCATCATCGATCCGAATACAGCCTGTTTAAATGTCCGCGATGAAATATTCAAGGGATGTGCACACAAGAGGCAAGCATTGCTTATAAACTGGTCTGACCGATTCACATAATGTCTAACTACCCCCCCTCTACTAATATAAACACAATAAAAACGAACAAACACCTCATCAACCTATATCCACTTAAACTTCAAGAGCAAAAACTCCGACCTTCACAAAAATACAAAAATATTTAATTTAATTATCAATCACTAGATTACTCAAAAAATTATATCCACATAAATTCCAAGAGCAAAAACTTCGACTTTCACCAAAATGCAAAAATATTTAATTTTTTATTTTTTTATCTTTTATCAACCACCAGATTAATTTTCAAAGCCACTTTAACAAACCCAAATATTTCATATTTCCATCTTAGTTACCTCCCTTAGATCCGAATCCCTTCATTAAAAATCACTCCAATCTAAAGATTCTTACACATCAACGATTTTTAGAACGCATACCTTCAAAAATATAACGGCTAATGATACAAATTCATAATTTGGCTCACGGGAATTTCAGAGAAACCCTTTCTTTATTTTTATTATTTTTGTTTTTAATCTTTAATTTTTTAATTTTTATTTTTTTATTATTATTATTTTTATTTATATATTTTATTTATATATTTTTATTCTTTCTATTTTTATTCTTTCTTTCTCTCTCGCTCTTTTTTATTCTCTACTTTTTATTCTCTATATATATATATATTTTTTAACCCACTTTTTATACTCTTTTTCTCTTTTTCTTCTTTTTTTATATTTTTTTATTCCTTTATTTTTTTTTTTTTATTTTTTTATTCCTTTATTCTTAGTATTAAAATGTTTTTATATTTATATATATGTTTTTTTATATTTATTTATATATATATATATATATATATTTTTTCATATATATATTTTTTTATTTTTTACCCCCCTTTTTTATTCCCCTTTTTATTCCCTTTAATCTTGAATTCTCTTTCTTCTCCCGTGTTTTAAATCTCAACGGTCTTATGACACTAAATTCAAATTTAAACAAACACACACAACACACTGAGCAAATAACGCGTCCCAACAAGAGTGTCATGTGACCTCACATTTCCAAAACAGATGACAACAGAAGCTGAAGAGAGCCGGATGGGTAAGACCTTCCGTGCTTGAAACCGACGGTACGAATGTTGTACTAATTTTTCTGTACCAGAATAAATAAATATTATGCTCTTAATTTTTAACTTTGATTCTTAATTAATCGAGCACTCTGCTGGGATTTTTCCTACCATTCTACAAAGAATTTATATATATATATATATATATATATATATATATATATATATATATATGGGAAATGAAATAGGGGAAAAAACACGAGATATTTTTTTATATACTCATCAACGTTTCGTCTTTATTGTAAGACGTACTCAGGATGATAATTTGAGGAATAATGTCATGCAAGTACATCGACATGTTGGGTTGACATTATCGAGTGATAAAGGAAAAGTAGTAGCCGTGGCTAATGTGAGCGCTGGAAGAAGTCTTACAATAAAGCCGAAGCGTTGATGAATATATAAAAAAATATATCTTGGTTGTTTTCCTTTTTCATTTCCCCATACGTCGGATTATTCTCATCTATACATTTGCATATATATATATATATATATATATATATATATATATATATATATATATATATATATATATATATATATATATATATATATATTATATATATATATATGTATATATATATGTATATATATATATATATATATATATATATATATATATATATATATATATATATATATACGGCAGGAGACAAAGTAGAGAGAGCGAGACAAAAAGAGTGAATAAATGAAACAAATCAAAGAAAACTTATTTGTTTGACTAATATCTCGTTAATCGAAATACATTTATCAAAACAATAAAAATAATGTTTTTTATAATCTGTTATAAAGGTTTTCAAACTACTTATCTGTCTACTTTTATCAAGTTTTTTAGCATGGAAAATACAAATATGTTTTTGATTAGATTTCACTCATATGTTTAGTTGTTATCGCTTTATGTATTTACTTTTCCTCTATATTCGCTTAATATCAATCCCTGCATATTTTCCAACCTATTATCCACTCTTTAATAAAAATCATTTCTCATTTAATCATATACACACATACACCCCCACACACACACTCACACACACATATATATATATATATATATATATATATATATATATATATATATATATATATATACTTTTTTCTACTACTTTATTTCTATTATTATTTCTATTCTATTGTTTTTCACTACTCCTCTGGCAACAGAATTTGTAACTTTAATTAATTTATTTCATAATTTGAAAGCGTAAATCTATGGAAAATATCAGATTATGTCTTCTGTATGTACAAGTGTTTTAGTTTATAGGTACCATTGTGTTCTTCCCCGCTATACAACTAACATATCAACCGGTGACTCTTTCTGTAAGTAGATGTTTCTCTACAACAAGCTCTTTACTTTTTTCTCTGACTTTCTGTGAGACCTGTTGCTAAAGGCGCTGGGGAAGAGACGTTTGGGATTGGCTTTATTAATTTATAAAATAAAATAAAATAAAGTATTTCGAAACTGTTTTGGAAACGATCGTACGCCATACTGAACTTCATGTATTCATTCCTTGAACAATTGTAATGTTTTAATTCATTGAATGTTAAATGTATACACCCACACACACACACCCCCCCCCCCATATATATATATATATATATATATATATATATATATATATATCTAATCGTCGCGTAACACAACTGGTAGCGAGTAAACAAACTCCGCATGAAGTAATTCCAATTCTGTAGTTCGATCAAGAAAGAAAATAGCAAGTCAAACTACACACACACACACCATCTATTTCGATAATAGCATTTGGTCACAGTCGGAGAAAAGGGAGTAGGGACAGCATTTCTACAGGCAGGAAAAAGTAATTAGACAGAAACGTTTTTTTCAGCATGCTCATATGATTATACATATTTCGATATCATTAAAGAAAACCAAGTTTAAAATATATAAAATAATGATGTTTTTACTTTCATTTTTCTACGTATATTATATAAGGGATAGTCACGTTGACACATCGGTTTCGGGTAACGACCTTGAGCCTCGTCACTACTAGATGGTTGACCATTTGGTAATACCAGGCGCTCTATTTGGACACCTAGCGATGGGCAAAGGTCGTCCCCAACACATAGCACCTTTCGGTAGTTTGTTCATGTCAAAGTAATTATAAACTATTTTCGTTGTAAGGGACAGATTCCGCCCCTTAGTGTCGCATTTAATAGAAACTTACTACTTAAATAAAGACTTATAGATAATTAATCTTATCTTAGTATTGATTTGAACGATTTATAAATAAATACTAAACATCTTCCAGCAAAACAACGAAGTATAACAATCTTAATAGTTGCTTGAATGGATAACTGAGTCTATTAAACTGGCTCTAAACTGTTGGACTTAAAAGAGACCAGCTCCGTTGTTAGCTTTGTATCTAAATGACCTAAATAGACACACGAGGGCTAATTGATGTTACATTAGAAAGTAAAAAAAAATTACCCTCATGTGAATTAACATTTTTATGAATAAATTATAGAACTTATTAACTATTTTAAGAAATAAACCGGAATTAAAATGTATAAATTTTGGATATACTAGCTCTAAACGAAGAAAAATTAAAATGGGGCATTTGTGGGTTCCCGTACGTGTGAGTTTGCTTTTTTCATTGTTTTTTGTTTGGTTTCACCCAAAAATGACCACTGTATAGTGTAGGTTTTTTTCAAGAAACTTTAATCCAATAACTTTTTACTCTTTGTGATTTTTTCTGATGATTTTGTAATGTTGCAGAGACGATATTGACATAAGAATGTTGTTTGGCACAAGACAAATGAAACGAACCGTAACAAATATATCTCACAGAAATGTTATGTGTTTTTGAAATGTGAAAAAATAAAAATAATAAAATATAAACATGGTTATTGGAATATGATATGAACCTGACTTATTTTTGCTCTGTTGTCATTAATTGACAACCATCAAGCTGAATCTTTTAAAAAGACTGCAAAGTAAAACGGCACTGATAATATATGCTAATACATATATTGTCATTAATAATTATATATATATATATATATATATATATATATATATACATATATATTCATCATTTACTTGAACAGTGTTCAATATGTTTTTTGTTTGATTTTACTTCAGTCAAAGTTCAGGGAAATCAAGAGGCCAAATTGCTGCGGCTAACACTTCATCTTTATATGAGATACATAGATATTCGAGTGTTTCATTAAAGTTCTCTTTCACCTCTCAAGCGTTGAGTTTGTAAATCAGTAAAACCCATTACATTTCCTTTCCCCAATTTACCAGTTTATTATGTTATAGTCTATGTTTCTTTTGGTGTCTTGGTCTTACCAGATTCGTGGAGAAGAATTCATCTAGTCCAGTAGGCAGCTTAGTGTTACTACTTGAGGTACCATCACTTAGAGAAAGTGCAACAGTCCTCGTATAGGCATGTTGCCACACAGAGGATATCTTATTTGGGCCTTGAATACTATGTTAGTTTGAATATCTGGTCAGGGTTTACTTATAAGGTGAAGTAACCTTATGTGATGTTTTCCTCACAAACTATTTACAAAGAGACAACACACAATCGACAATAGTGTCTAGTAGTTAATTCAAACTTCCAGTAGGTAATTCAAACTCCAGTGTAGATAATTAAACCTCCCTAGGAGGTAATTCAAACTGTATATTTTACTTCAGTCGAAGTTCTGAAAAATGCAGGAACCCCTAACTGGGGCCAACATATTATCTCTATATGAGATACATAGATATTCGATTATTCTATTAAAGTTCTCTTTTATTTGTCAAACGTTGAATTAGTAAAGAAGGTAAGAACATTAAGTTTGCTCTCTTCAATTGCCCAGTTAACTATTATATCTTTCTTGTGGTCTCTTCCAGGACAATAATTCATCTAGTCTGGTGGAGTATTAAGCTAAGTATTGTTACTTGAGGTAACATCACAAAGAGAATGTGCACTATTCCTAATATAAGCAAGTGTACAGTCGTGCTGAGGGGAACATATTTGTGCTGCTAATACTATGTTATTTTGAATCTTTGGTCAGGGTTTTCTTGTTGGGTGAATAAGCCTCATGTCAGGTTGTCCTGGCAAACCCCTGTACAGAAAGACCGACTACACTCGAGGATAGTGTCTAGTAGGTACTTCAAACTCCCCAGAATGTGTGTGTGTTTTCAAAAGAATAAATGGAGGCATAGCCAATTGGATGTTTACTCTTGATAAATGGTGATTGACATATTTATACATATATATATATATATATATATATATATATATATATATGTGTGTGGGTGTGTATATATATATATATATATATATATATATATATATATTTAATTATCTATATTTAATTACAATCTACATACGTATACATTTAATCCTTGTGGTATATTTAGTGTAGAGTTAACGTTTTAATCGGGTCGAACGATTCGAACTACTGGACGCGAGTTACATTTAATTAAAATCTAAACGCTCCTACCGATGAGACCAACTTAAACAGATATGCGTAAGTAAAACAAAAAAACTATTTATGTCATTTCAAGTGACCAACATAGTAAATTGTATTTCACAGTATCCAATAATACACGTAGATAAAAACTTGTATTTTACTTTGCTTAGACACCTCATGTTTAACAATATATATATATATATATATATATATATATATATATATATATATGTGTGTGTGTGTGTGTGTGTGTGTGTGTGTGTGCATGTGTGTGTTCAAAAATAACAGAATTCACTGCTTTATTTACCTTTCTATTCAGTTTTTTTAATGATCTGTTTTGTGTCAAAATCAAAAACAAAATGCACGTTCTATATGTATCAATAACACTCTCGATTCGAATTAAAATGTTTTTATTTGATTTAAAATATATGATAATATGATAAAACTCGATTTGCGTACGCTATGCCGATTTTATTCTTATTATAGCTGATAATCATGACCTAACACACACACAACAGTACTTTTTAAATAAACTGTGTTCATACATTCACCGAAGGACATAACTTAAACAATAACATCCCATTCCTTGATGTTCTTATAATACGTTTTTTTTAATGGACATCTCTCCAGACAAGGCATGAAACCACTTTTGTAAGGAGCTAAAAAGTACTACTTCAGGGTTAAAGAAAAATGGCGAAAAATAACTGTTATATGGAAAGATTTCGACCCAGATAAGAGAGCTTATTCCCCAGTATCAGAAAGTTCGCTCATAGAATATGAGGACTAAAGGAGAAAATAAAGGACGCGAGGTTACGAGGCTATCGATAGTAAACCCAACGCCCACTTTAACACTTTTACTCATAAAAAATCAACCAGCTTGAAGTCGAGTCACTTACATTACAAAGGCGAATGTATTCAATCGTTCAAAATTAATCTAAACTACAAAAGGACACTATTTATTAGAATTAAATACATAATTGTAAATAACGAATTTACTTAATTATATCACTGATGCACAAATCAAATTAATGATTTAAATCTTTACAAATGCTCTAAAAATTATGATATATAACATTATAACCCAAACTATATTAAACTATACTAAGGCAATCAAATGCAACTCAAATTCAGATTTATGAAAAGCCATAAAAAGTATTGTACACCGATATATATCTCCAGTTGACAAGAATAATACAATAAGACTATTTATTTACTACACGTCTAGTAAACAAACATCTCGACAGCCCATGACACATTAGAAAAAAAAATATTTATAAGTTCTAATTGCTTTTTGTAAGAATGCACCTTCTATAATAATAACCATAGTAATAATAATATTACTTTTACTACTACTACTACTACTAATAATAATAATAATAATAATTATAACAATAATGCTGACCAATCAAGTGCATTCTAGTAAGCCATTTGGGAAAAAGGAAGTAAAGCATCAAAGTTCTGCAGAATTGATCAAAGATATATAAAGGGAGGTGTCTTCTAGAGTAGAAGGGCAAACACATATAAGAGTTACCGTTGAAATGCTGAAGGAAAAGGTTAAAAAGCTTTCGAATTGGAAATCACCTGGACATGACCTATTCCGGGGATACTGGTTTAAACACCTTCCGGCTCTTAACCCATGTCTTGCAGAAATGATGAATAACTTTTTGACGAAAGGTAGTATCTCTAAATCGCTGACAAGGATAACCACAGTTGTTATCATAAAATATAAAGCAAAAAAAGGTGAAGTAACAAATCTAAGTGGGTCATTTACCTCTTAGTTATGTGGAAACTGTTCACTAGCATAGTGTCTGAAAGAATTTATGGTCATTTGGACCAAAACAATTTGCTGCCTGAGGAATAGAAAGGCTGCCGAAAAGGATCACATGTCAGCAAAGATCAGTTTATGATCGATAAAATTATCCTAAGAAACTGCAAACCAAGAACTATTAATCTTTCCCTGGGGTGAGTGAATTATAAGAAATAATTTTACACAAATGCCTGGAGATTTTCGGAATAGCCTCCACCGTTCAAACAGCTTTAAAGAATAGCATAGAGAATTGGGAAATCAATTTAACTTCAGAAAGTGTTACATGAAGTAAAGTTAAAATCAGGATTGCGATTTTCCAGGGCGATTGTCTGCCCCCCTTTGCTTTTTGTCATAATCTGATCCCAATGACACTTCTCTTAGGTAATGTGAAGGCAGGATATGGACTTTGGAAATGACTTCCTACAGCCAACCACTTACTATTCATGGATTCTCTTTATGTTTTTTGAAAGAATGAAACCCAACATGACACACTAATAAACACGGATAAATTATTAAGTGACAACATACGAATGCAATTTGGCATCACTTAATGTGGAATACTTGTATACAAAAAAGGTACACTTGTACATTCAGATGGTCTTGATCTCCCAACAACATATCTGATGAAGAATTTAGGCAGTGAGAGAGACTACAAATACTTGATAATTCGGGAGGCGGATAAGATTAAAAACAAGGCAATGAAAAACCAGGCCACAGCTGAGTACAACAGCGAGTAAGGAGTATTCTTAAATCACCCATCCACAGTCGCTATTGACTCGATGATATTAATGTATAAACAGTAACTATCATTCGAAATACTACCAGTATACTTGACTGGAATGTAGATGAAATTAAATGTTTGATACCAAAACAAGGGCAATGCTTACGATTTATGGTGCTTTTGCAAAGAAACGAGATGCGGATAGATTGTATCTACCTAGAAAGGGAGGTGGTTTAAGTCTACTTAGTGTTGAAGATGTTGTAAATATAGAAGAAGGTTGTCTATATAAATATTTTTTTTAGAATAGTACTAAGAACTGGGGTGAAAAAGAATCAAAGGTTACAACATAGAGAGTTAAAATTATTTGGAAAGAAACTACACAGTGTATTCTTTGGGAATACGGCATTTAAAGATAATGATAGCTAGAATTGGTTGGTCAGGGCTGATCTAAAAAATCTAACGAGAGCAGACCAGGAACAAGCTACCCGAGCTAGGCCCATCAAACATTACATTGACAAAACTGCAGAATTACCGATATGCCGATTGTGTAATGAAAGGGAAGACATATTTGCGCATAGTTTATCTAAATGTCCAATGCTAGCACAACGCCAGTAAAAACTGGACACAGGACCAAGTCGCTCAAGTACTACACTTGAATATATGCACACTTTATGAATTGGACCACAATGAGAAGTAGTATGAGCATAATCCAGAAGTTGTACAGGAGAACGGCAATGCCAAACTCCTTTGGGGCATGCGCATACAGACTGATAAGGTTCTTGAACATTCGAACCGCGACTTAATATTTCTAAACAAAAACACGAGAACTTGTGTTATCATTGATATAGCCTGTCTCTTCGATACCAGAGTGTTGGAGAAAATGCACGAAAAACATATATCATGATCTAAAATCGGAATTAGTTAGACTATGGAAATGTAAAGAAGTAAAAGCCACCATGAATGGCTTAAACAGATTGACGAGACAATTTATTTTCAAATTCTGAAATGGCTTGAATGTTTGCAACAGCGAAAGTGTTACGGTATAGTTTTAAAGTCGAAGGTCAAGGGAATTAACTTGATGTAAAAAAAATCCAACTAAAATCATCAAAAAGTTGAGATACTTATAATAATAATAATAATAATAATAATAATAATAATAATAATAATAATAATAAGAAGAAGAAGAAGAAGAAGAAGAAGAAGAAGAGTTGCATTAGTTTTATTACCACTGCCCTTCTTGCAGATACACCATACACCGGGTAAAGTCTAGCTAAATTTATCAGCAGTTTAAGTACATGACTTCCCTTTTCTGTAAACCAAATTTTAGTTAATAACACAATAATAATACATTCTGAAAGTAATTTAAAACATAGAGATACATAAGTATATCTTTATAAAACCCAAGACAACTACTGTAAATAACATTATGTATGAAACCATTAACAATATTTTAAAATGCTTTTTAATACAATTATCCTGTGACGCTAATTCTGGTATCCCGGAATTAAAATTGTAAACTTTTCTGCTGGTAATGCACTGGTTTGTTGTTTTGACTTCAGATGTGCGTTCTCGGCTGCTTTTTAAATTCTATTACTTACTTTTAGTCGGAGAAGAACAAAAATTGCTAATAATACATATGAACTTTTCATGTTTTTTTTTTCATGTTTATTTTTTTGATTTTGACACAAAAACATAATAAGTAAAATTGTAAAAATATAAAGTTATAATCAAGCATAATACATTCTATTGTGTTTACCAATGTTTGCTTGAATGTGGAATGCTTCCTAAATACACACAATGCTTATATATATATATATATATATATATATATATATATATATAGGATGAGTATGTTTGTTTACACCCCCCGTCAAAAACATCCATAGATATATGATTCCCCGTAGGAGAAAAGCCCACTAGACAAAAGCACTCAAAATAATTCAAACACAGACAAAAGCCCATAACCATAAAAATAAATTCATTCTTTTAAATTGATATATATATATATATATATATATATATATATATATTTATATATATACAATTATCAATAACTGTTTGTCTTTCAATTTTTTTCTTGAAAAACATTCGTATTTAATGTTAAAACATTTGTCCGATACTGTGTTAATATTGCATATTTTTAAAATATTAGATCATAAAAGGAGACGCAACTTTTTTTACTACTAACACTAAAATAGTATGTATTGCATTATACATCTTTTTCATCGATAGAAGAAACATTTTATGCATTTTTTACGGCAGCTTTTGTGGTTTCTATATTTTGCAGCGATTACGTGTGGTATTACGACTTTTCCCGTCGTACTTAGAGTTGGTGGTAACATTTTTTAGTTAACTTCCCTAAAAAGTTAGAATAACCAGGAAAAGGGACGATCATTTTACGTAAAAGGTACATGCGTAACTAATCCACTACTCTAAATTAATAAAAATAATTGTTTCTTTTTTCAGTGTGTTCACACGTAATCACCTAAAAAATGTAAAAAACGATTTTAGTGGGGGGGGGGCACTTTTATTTTCTCTCTCATCGTATTCTATCCAAAACTCATTTTGAAGATTTCATCTTGTACCATTTTTCTTATTTTCTCCGAAAATACAGTGATTTATTTCAAAGAAGAAAACACTTTTAAAAGTGATGAATAAAGTTTTTTGTTAAAACTACTGTCAGGCAATATAGATACCATATATAAAATACCACTGAATTACAGTTACAAAAAGATAAAACAGACATTTATTTCGTGATACGAAAAACAATTTTAGTTTTTAAAATAGATGACGAATGTCTAAGAATGTTAAAGCTAGTTTAAATGACTTTCTATTCGATGGATTAGATACTTCTAAATTCCTTTCAAATTTCGAACAGCCACAAAGTATTTTTTTAAAATTATCAATGGCTGACCTTTTTATGAAAAAAACTTAATACATTACGATGGATTTAATCTCGTAACTTAATTACAAATCGAGTTGAAATAATAGCATTATTTAGAAAGCCATTATTAACATGAGGAGAGGAGTGATTTGTTAACTATTCTGTACTTTCACCAAACAATTTAAGATATGGTAAAAAATGAATTTAACTTGAAAATGTTATCTAAAAAAATAGCACAATCTGTAAACTGCACTATTACCAACAAGATAATACAAGAAGAGTGTTTAGGGGAGGGTATAAATGTATTTACAACTATATCCCGTGCAAGAACGGTTCTAAAATCTATTTGAAATCGATTTTTATTCAATAATGTCCAAATTTGTCTACTTATTTTCCATTGCCGAATTTTCCGAGCACCGTTATTTATAGTTTCATAAAAATTTGGTTCAGTTCAGTTAATAATTTAATGACCAAACGATAGTGTGAAAAGTAAATTTAACTTTCCAAATGCTATTTAAAACAAAAATAATTTAGTTAAAAAATATTTTTTTAAATAATTTGGTTAAAAAATATGTTACATATTTAAATTGGGCGGAGCCCCTTCCAGAGCTGTCTGAAAATTTATTTTCATCGATTGACAACGATTAACAAAATATTATTTGTTTGGTCTATGCGTTAAATTCAAATAATATTTAATATAAAATACAAGCACAGTAAGTAACCGTGAATTATGTGTTGTGAGTTAAGAAATCAGCGTCATAGATCTTGTTCAATAGGGCACCAATGTGTAAGTAAACACAACCACTAATTTTTCAACTGCTGTTAGGGTTAGCAGTCGAAAGGGTGCGTGCTTTTTTATGATGCAATCTTTTAAAAAAAATGCAATATTCACAAATTACCGTGAACAATATTTTTAAATGAAACTTTAAATATTAAGTCAAGAAAATAAAATTACAGACAAAAAGTTATTTATAATTGTAAACAAAATTAAATATAAACATTATTTTAAAAAATTAAAAATAAAAATATGTTCATGTCGGTGGGTTTATGTCCGTGTTTCAATTAGTTTGGTGGGATTTTGTTGGGTGGGATTTGTCCGGTGGGGTTTGTCCGGTGGGATTTGTCCGGTAGGGCTTGTCCGGTGAGATTTTGCCCGGTAGACGTGTGCCCGCACACCAATTCGCCAGTGTTCGTACCCGTTTCATCTTTTTATATTGATAAATTCCGAGGATAATGTCTGTAATTTAATTTGTCAATATTTATGATGATTTCTGGAGAAAGCACACACACCCGGTTGACTTTCTATTATAGAGTAAGTGCTCACTTTTCGAATGAATTTAACTCTTTGCGGTAAATCTAAGGTGCGTGTATGACCTTCTATTTGATGTTATGCTTCTCCTGACCACTTGATATTGTTCTGTCAGGGACTAAAAAAACACTTGTTCTAATTCGCTAATTTTTGTGACTAGTTGAAAGTCCACACGAACACATTCTACTTTTTGATACACTTCGAGTTTATATATATATATATATATATATATATATATATATACACAGGACTTTACGCGCTCCACTACTTTTGGAGATGGCTTCTCTCACGCTCACCAATATCAAAAAGTAGCTGCTCCTGCTCCAACTTTTATAAAAAAGGAGCGGCTCTTTTTCAGCGCTCCATAATGAAAATGTACCTACTTTCCTAAACTTTCTATTCTGCTAATTAATGGTCGAAGGATAGGGGTTGGCGTGAAATAATCTCATTGATATGGGTTGGGATGTCAATTTAAATGCAAGACCGTAAGATAATATTTGACAAAATCTCGCTAATATTTTGAGAGTTATAGGAGAATATGTCGGACGAAGTATAGGATTATACATACATTTTCGTTTCCTGATATATAAAATAGAAATAGAAACATCTCTGAAGTATTTTGAAACACTTTTAATTTTCATTACATTAACAACCTATTTTTTCAGGAAAGGAACATTTTACCCAATATTTTTTCTATTTATTTTGGAAGAGAATTTAGATAAGTTTTAAGTAAATAAAGTTTTACTTTTAAACATTATTAGTGATTATTTTCTTTTTAAGGAAAACATTTCTCTGGAAGAGGAGAGACAGCCAGGACGACATTACTCGTCGTGTTGTTGTTTAATATTTGTTTGTTTTACGAACGTAACTATATTGTATAATGTACATATATCATTTTTTATAACAGTAACACGCGTAAGTACTCTCAAACAAATCGATTTATCCATTTTTTTCTATAGTATTATTCAGGGCGAAAAAAACCCAATGAAGTTTATTTTTCAAATATTGAATAAAAAAATATTTTTCACAAGTTGCCTCAAAAATATAATAAATTGTCAATAAACAATTCAGAGATCGATTTAATGTCTTAAAATGTCATACACAATATCTGGCCTAGACCTTGGGAGTTGAAAAAATATCGGGTCAAATTTTCCTCACCCCCCAAAAAAACAATTAACTGGAGCAAGTTTTCCTATGTTGGGTAAAAACATTTATTTGAATTAAAAAATTGAAAAAAAAGGTCAAACGTCTATATTTGAAATCTCTAACAAAAGCAAACTATTTACAATTTTAATATTCGATGAAAGATATTTTCTTTAATTTAATTAAGTTTAAAGATTGGTTTAATTCTAAAATAGGGACCGTAATTTTCTTTCGCTCATATCGCTTCGTATTCGGCCAAATTAAGGATGGAACTGATTGCTGGTCTTACTTGTATTTTTGGTCCTGAAATAAAATTCTCATTTACTTTTTAAAGTGTTGAGAATCTAACTTTAATTCCAGGTTTAAATCGCTGGCGGCCATATTGGTTTTTATTGTTTTTTTCCTTGGACTAAATATATGTTTTCCTTGGACAAAAAATATTTTTACTGCTTTAACATTTTATTACACACAAACAAAACTTTGAACATTCTATTTACAGAAGCAAGTTTTAACGGAATGTAACGTATTTGAAAGCAAACATGAAAAGGTTAAAACATACTAGTCGGTAATTTAAGAATAAGAAAAATGCCACCGAAAAGACGACGGGTAAAAATGTGGCATTAAAGTTAAATTTGATATATGCTAAAAAATAAATTAGAATTTTTTGTCAGGACAAAATGTACGATTTTACCACAAAAATCGATTTTTATCGAACATTTCGGTGAATACCCAGCGAAATGGGCGAGAAAATCCAACGGCCCCTATAGTATAATTGAACCTAAACTTATTTATTTAAAAACACGAATTAACAGAAAAATCAGCTTATTTATTCAATCACAATAAACACCCTATCATCATAAATAAACAAGTTGAAATCTAAAAGAAAATAACTTCAAATACATCTATAGACTCACTGGCTCATTTAATGACATTTGGTGCCAAATTGTCTGTCTTCTGCCTTAAAAAAACTGTCCCATCAAAAATTAAACACATAGATGTAAAAATCTGAGGACTTCAAATGTTCTCCTTCTTTCTCCCTGTCTCTCCCTCCCTCTCCCTCGCTCTCTCTCCCTATCTCATATACATTTACCAGATATATATTTTTAAATAACACAGAGTAAACTCTGAGACTTTCTTTTATGTTTTATTGCTGAATAAAATACTGATGTTTAAAAGATAAAAAAATCAAATAATTTCGGAGCGAGGAACGCGGAGCGCTAAAACCACCGGTATTTAGTCCTAAATGGAGTTGATCCCGCTCCACTCCCGCTGAATATAAAATGAGCCCTCCTCTACTTCGCTCCAGCAAAAAGGAGCGTGCTCCTGGAACGCGCTCCTTTTTGGAGGGCTCCGTAACGCCCTATATATATATATATATATATATATATATATATATATATAAAATAGATGAGCAATCTCAGCTACCTACCTGAAATAAAAACGAGATTTGTCTTTTGTTGGGCGATTACGTGTGAATACCGTGAAGAAAAACAAACAAAAAACACATTTTTATTCAGAATTAAGAGAGTGGTATTAATTTTGCATGAACATTTAACCTAAAGTGATTTCTCATGTTGGGTCCATCAAACATTTTAGGGCAGAAGTACATGTTTCATTACTAACCATTAGTCTGACTAACAACATAGTAACACCACAGGTAAAATGGCACCGGTAAAACAAATTATAGCGCCTACCCCCAAAACATGCACATAATGTATATCCCATAGCAAAAAAGAAAGAATTAGTAACTGCTTTGCAACGTTACTATGGCCCGGAAGTATGGGAACATTTTATGCTAAGTTCATATGCATAACAGGTTCCCTAATCTACATTCTAAAATAAATGTTTTTTCTTTGGTTATTTTTCGCTCCACCAAGTTTTTCAGGATGTTCACAACGTTAAAACCGAAACGTTAATTAGGATATAATCTTTTTAAAAAATGAAGCATTACCAATGAAGCAAAGAAAATAAAAAAACGACATGAAAAACATTTTTGTCAGCACAAAAGTTGCAGCCAAATATTTATTGATAAATTATGAAAATATAAATATATATTGTTTTTTCATTTTAAACAAATTATTTATTTTCATCTTGGTGGGCTTTTAACGAATTATTATGGGGGGATTTTGTCCGGTCACTATATATATATATATATATATATATATATATATATATATATATATATATATATATATATATATATATACATATATATATATATATATACATATATACATATATATATACATATATACATATATATATATATATATACATATATATATATATATATATATATATATATATATATGTCTACCGGATGAGATATACGTTTCTAACAGCTGTCGCTCGATAACATCGATATGCCAGTCTCGCAGATTTTGTTCATGTCTGTATGAATAAAAGTAATCCTATTTTTACAAGCTATATTTGATATTGTGCAATTTTTATAAGCCCGGTTGGAATTCATATACTGTGGCTGTTTACCTTGCCTGGATCATTACACACACACACCCTCACACCCCCCACACACACACTTATATATATATATATATATATATATATAGAGAGAGAGAGAGAGAGAGAGAGAGAAAGAGACAGAGGGTTGTACTATCATCTCTTATACATCATAGTTTGGAAAAATTACAATTAACTACTACACTCCTAGAAGAGAATGGTGTGATTGTATTGAAGCTTTAAAAATAATGAATTGCATGTTGTACTATATTTTTACTTGTATTTACCGTAAACAAGGCATACTGCCGCTGAAGCGTAAGTGGCTTGTTTTTGAAGAGTTAGCTTAGTAAGGCAGCCTAGTCAGGGGACCTTGACAGCAAGATGTTAGTTATTATTACATTTAAATTCATGCTTTTTGGTACGGTCGTGGAAATAGAGAGCATTAAGGTCTTTGCAAACGCCAATTGACCTAGGAAATTTGATATCAGAATAGAAACCCTCTACATTGAAGGGGCGGGAGTTTGTTGTAGTCAAGTTGGTCAGGAATATTTCGAACACACTATTTTTCTTTGTTGTCGGGAGTGTGAAAATGAATAGTTGTGTAAAGTTAAAATGCAACTTATGAAGAAGTTGGAAAATTAATGTTTTTAGAATATCGTGGAGAATCGAAAAAATAATAAATCACGGCAATGTTTTTTGCTAAATTTATGTAATGTTGCAGAAGGATTGTAGCGACGCCATTTTGTTTTCTTGGATGAACGGCTTTTACAATCCTGTTGACCGTAAATCACATCAATGAATAATTCCGGCAGAATAGCCACTTAATCACACTGACAGATCCCTACTGAGTTACATAGCGGATACATGGGCTTGTAGTCACCGGCAAGCCACCAGTTGAAGGTGTCAACGGCCATTTCGTGACCCCCAGTCTTTTCATAGATAACCCCGAAAGGAGTTAATTATTTTATTGCTGTGGCCCTTTTATTGTCGCAGAGAGGAAGGGAGAACAGCGCCA
>OY744524.1:29908902-29933902 GCA_963556195.1 Sepiola atlantica | reverse complement strand
ATACATGAAAAAATAATAATAATCATATATATATATATATATATATATGTTTGTATGTGTGTATGTGTGTGTGTGTGAAGTTAGGTGTGTGTATAATTTATATATTTGTATGTACAAATTTACTCATAAACTGATTTACCTATCGTCATACATTTTAAAACACAAGTGCGAGACAAAATAGCTGGTATTGTGAGGTATATTAAGTTTTAGTTAATATAAAGAGGGTGAACAGAGATGGGAATGCCTTGTGATAATTCAGATACTACCGATTTTTAATGAAATTTTAATCATAGGTAACTAACATAACAACATAATATTCTCAAAATGTGAGTTTGTTTTGAGAATTTGAATGTGTTTTAAGAGCATAATATGCCACAACCTCTTAGTTCAACATTTAGATATTTTAGATTTGCATTAAGTTAGATCCATAGTCACTAAACACCAATTAGGTAAAATTCCCTAGATTTCGATTTCCTCTTAAGACCATTTACAGTTTTGCCATTCTCTAGAATGAAAAATCGAATAATGAAAGTAATTAAATAATTATTACAAGGTAATAATGATGATGATGATAATATTGGCAATAACAATCATCGCAGTAATAATAATATTAACAATAACTATAATATTAAAACAAAATAAATTAGATTTATTATTTTTCTAATTTTATTTTAATATTATAGTCTTTCAATAGTATGATCATCATTATTATTGTAACTATTATTATCATCGTTATTAGCTTATAATATTAATTGTAAAACTCTAATTATTAATTGTTTATGCAACTAGGAAGGCCAGTTAGAAATTCTAATTACATAATTCGTATATCTGCTATATAAAGTAGAGTTACATTTTCTCGTCTATTTTCTCCTAGGGTTGGCAGACAATAATAAACACTATACTAAGAAACTAAGTTTCTTCATGAACTACACTCGGGCATGTTTACAGAAACATTCAATCAATTCAATCATCACACACCAAAAACTACTTTGATCCCCCTAAGCCTAACTTTCCCAAAAAACATATATGACTGAAAGGGTAGCACACTTATTTTCCCTATTATTTAAGTCCAAATACGCAACTCATCTCACCAGTAAAAATATTTCACAAGAAACTACACTTGCAAAGACCAGTTTCGGATTACGAAAACCAACCAATTAACACTCACTTTACAACCTTGGCAGAATACTGGAATTGAAATTCTACACGTAACGATTACCAATTTCCCACACTTAATTATGTAAGTAATTTCATATTTTCTTAAAACATGATTAATTCTTGCATATTCCACATCATAAACAATCATTGATATATATCTTTTCACTCATGATTCACTATGTTTTGTATTTTACAACATACACACATTACGTATTCGCTCAACTAGGCACAAGCGAGATTAGAATGTATCATTGTCCAATTTGCATTTTCTAAACGTATTCAAAACGTTACTTTTCAATGATGAAAAAATAGTCCATGCTTTAAAAAAATAGTGAACAAAATATAAAACGATAATGACAGTAATATTTACAGAATTTCTCAAATGCTGTTCTATCAAGTTTACTTGGCGCCACACGTGATAATAGTTAGACACAATGCCACTTCGTAATGCAGCGAAGATCTACAAACATTATATTTTGCAGATTTACAACGTAAATTTAAAGTGTTGATGTCTAGAAGTGTTGGCATTTAATGAATTAAGAGAAGCCACTAATAACATATTTAGCACATATCACGATCCGACAAGAGTACCATTTTCTATAATCTGTCAATTATGGAGCAATTTCATCTTATTCCTGAGTACATCCCTTTTCCACGATTAAACACCGACCATTTGTCAACACATGTATGCTATCCGATGTGACCTATTTGACAAAGCGAGATTAGAATGTATCATTGCACACCATTGTCAAAATAAATTATTACTTAAACCTGCAAGATTTTCTATCATTTCTACTTTTCCAAACATTTATTATATCAGAGGATACTAACAACATTTTCATTTTTACAAAAGAATAAACAATGAATAACATTTCATAGAATTTACGTGATCAAAACAGTAATTACTGACTGACTTCATTAACTCGTTTAATACGCACACACAAATTTAAGTTCAATCATTTCATTACTTTTTTCCTTAATAATTAAATACAAAATAAAAAGAGTTATTTTTTAACGCTCATACTTGAAACAAAAAATATTTCGTTTACAACATATCCCAAAGAAATATACCCCTTTCTACACTGTGGCAATTTCGATTTTTATTCCACTATGCAATGCACTTTTCGTGGTTACATGTACTGTCCACAATTATAAACCGACCTTTCGTCTAATCATTCTAAATATACGATGTGACTTATTCGCGTCGGTCAGTTGTTTAAGTCATTCATTTATAATTTCCCATAGCAGTGTCGGGCAAACGGCACTGCTAGTTATAAATATTAATACATTCTATCTTTTCCCAACGTATGAATAAGGTTATATATGTGTGTGCATTGCTATTATTATTGCTATATTTTTCGCATCCAACCTATATAGTCTACCCATTTTTTATTTCTCTCCCTCTCATCCATTAACTCTACAATTTTCACGCGTATAAAGTGTACATATACGTATGTGCGTAAATATTAAGTAGATGCGAATATGACAACAGTTGAGTTCATGTGACCAGATTAAATAATACTATTCTCCTTCTTACCCATTAAGTATCAAATGATATGTCACAATATTAACAAGGTCTGACATATTTTTTAAGTTGAAAAATCTCAAATTTAAATATGCTGTTTGCATGTAACATCATTTAAATTTAATCATGTGACTTTTTTGGATTGAAGATCTATCAATTTCTTAATTATGAATATTTAATATACCGACTTTTTTTTCCTCAGCCAGAGGATGCCGGGTTTGCAATAGGTTCGTTTGCAACACGTTATGTCGTGTAGTCATATGTTCTGTAAATAAAACAATTATATAAATATGTCTATTTATTATAGATAATTATTGAGGTTCTCCGGATGTTTACTTTTGAATACAAACGTTTCCTGAATTAATGTGAATACACACACACACATATATATATATATATATATATATATATATATATATATATATATATATATATATGTATGTATATGTACTTATATAAATATATATATATGTGTATACTTATACATACATATATATGTATATATACATGTTAAAAACAAAACTTAATAGTATAAATTATGTATTTCATTTTCCATTATGTCAGAACACTATTTTCGTTTTTTATCATATATATATATATATATATATATTGAGAGAGATATGGGTATATATATATATGTATTTTGCCGGAATTTTCTAGTTATTCTTTAGTTATATATTTTTTAGTATTTTTTAATATTTTTTAGTATTTTTAGTATTTATTATTATTTTTACTATCATTCATTTATTATTTTCATTATTTCACCTCAATTATTTGGGGTATCTATTATTATTATTATTATTATTATTATTATTATTATTATTATTATTATTATTATTATTATTATTATTATTACTAATCCTGTTATATTTAACGAATATATTTATTCACAGTAAGCAAATAAACTCTAGACAAATTATAAAGACAATTTAAATCCAGAATCGCGACACATTTGATCACCGCCCCACCACCACAACAATCAGACGCATCTGACCGGTCTGCCCGCACGCATACTCACATATACACAATATTACAGTTCACTTGAAAAAATACATTTATAAACTCGACTGTTTTTTTGACACTTGATTCGTGCATGTCTACCCCCCTACTACCCCCTCCCCCCTCTCGATCTGAATCAACAGACGCCCTCTTTTCTCCTTCTTTTCCTTTATGTGTTTGCCTCCCCACCCCCTCTCCCCTCATTATTTGTTCCTCTTTCCACCTTATATTTTTATTTATTTATTTATTTGCCCTGTTTTGTTTCACATTTTAGATTTTAGATTTTTTGTTTTTTGTTTTTAGATTTTTCAATTTTTAATTTTAATTTTTTAACGGCCTTAATTTTTGAAATGTTAAATTTATTTTCTTCTTCTTCTCTTTCTCTATCCCTCCACTTCATTCTCTCCAAATATGATCTGAGGTTAAGATCGGATTCTAACTCTTCCTGATGAGATCTCAGTTTACAGTAACTGTTGATCGATAACATCGACATGCCAGTGTCGCAGATTTTGTACATGTCTTGTAAATAAAATGTTCATATATATATGTATATACATATATATGTATATATATACGTGTTTGTATCCATGTATATATATATATATATATATATATATATATATATATATATATATACATAAATAACACTCTGGGATAATATTTCGTTTAATTTAATTGAGTAGTTCAGAAAACATTACATTCGATTGTGAAAACAAAGTTCACGTAATGATGAATTATTCAATTTAATTACGTGTTTATTGGAAGACTTACATAACATCAATTGCTAAGTTGCCTGTATAATTGTGAGATAATTCTAGGTCTGTAGAAAGTACCTCAGTCATATTGCGCCATTCTATCTGTATAGGAATCAGGTACGCATTAGATGGAATATTGGCTGGACAAATGGGGAAATGTCACTCAGCGCAAACTTTTCTACCTTAACGGAATACGACATCAACTTCACTATCTAGAGGGTTGGATCCATGTTCTTGCCTACATCCCCTTTACCTAGAAGAGATGTTGCTACTAGTTCTCTTCTCTGTCATTATGTCCATTGACAATACTAGACTGAGCTATTGTACCCAGTTTTTCCTTGTAAAATATTCAAAGCAGGAATTTGCTAGCTCCAGTGCAAAATACTTTTTACTTCATTCGTGTGCCTAAAAACAAACTTTACTCTCATGTACATAATGATTCTCTAGAACACATTGCCTCTAGACTGCTATCCTTTATACCACAACATAGTAGTGTTCGTGTCTAATTAACAGAATGCTATGCATTCAATGCATCATTTTAAGTATTCTTAATGTAGTGCCCATCATTCAACTGACAATCACATTAACCGCTATCTTCTATTTGATTTTCGCTTTCGCATCTGGATCGGGTGAGCTACAAGTATAAAACATATAGATACACTTTTGTATTTAATTTTACACTGAACATTTAGTTGAGTAAACATTAAATCTAATGCATGTATAAAAAGTTAGTATATGTATAATTTGTTAACGAGATGCACTTGAAAGATCGTATCATATTAAGACACAAATATGGCTGTAAGTTATATGCATTCGTGGTATATGTGGATAAAGGTCATTATCCGATACGGTGAAACGCAAACATACATACATAAATCATAATTCTCTCGAGAAAATGTTGTCGTGTTACGTTTATGATTCTCTACTGATTTTAATCTGAATATATATATATATATAATTATTACATATCTGAACTTAGTATTTGGTGTTTTCAGAAATAACAGATTGCGTTATTGTTAAAGATTAATTTACATGGATCTTTCCTTTATTGCAGCGATTAATGAGTGGAATTGTTCTCCGTATTGCCCTTTGGATCTATATGAGCATCAACTTATTTCTGGACTAGTAATGTGTACACCCTTACCTGTTCTCTCAATCTAAGTAACTTTGGAATGGCTTTTGCCGCTAAGTTTAACATAACTATTCTGGCTCACTCTCTTTCTGACATGTTAATGGTACAGGTTTGACAGCTAGTCTTGCTGCTGTTTCCGACTGGTAGTGCAGAGACCCTAACTCTTAGTTAGCGCTAAGAGCTGATGCTGTAGTGTATAATATCGTGGGTAACTTTACGTGAATTGTTGCGTATGAAAAAAATACTATTCTTCCGCTGTAGGTTTTCCCGATGCCACTAACCTGACGAGGCAAGTGTAGACAAATGGACTGGTTTTATGAGCGTATTGGCACCAACAAAGCAGCCTTATTGCAGTCCCACTATATAAAGTCAAAATGGCAATACACACAATAAGAAACTAACATAAACCATACACTTCCCAAACACATCTGAGCCTTCGACGTTAAGGATAGCATTTACAAATATCCGGGGTCATGGCACCAACATAAATGACGTAGGCACATTTCTCTTACTAAACTTTACGGATATCATAGCACTAAGTTGAACACACCTACAATACTTAATCTCCTTACACCATGTATTCATTACTGAATACCTCCATCCGCAAAAGCTGTGACAAACGTGACCACAAGCTAGGAGTTTATGTTCGGAGCACATTCCGCCATTTACGAATAAACGTACTATCAATGCACACACATATATACACAATTTAGACGTTGGGAAAAGATAGAGTGTATTTATATTTAGAAATAGCAGGCCCGTTTGGTCGGCGCTGCTTGTGGAAAATATCAAAGATAACATAGGCTAGCCTCATATGATCACGGTTACATGTGCTTGAGATTAACTTGACAGCATAGCGTTAGTTACTTTCCCATCGCCGCACTGTTGACTCAGTGTTCTTGTTTTACAAGTACTCAATAGAATATGCTCCGATTAACTTGCTTCTCTGGTACCTCGACGTAAATATACTCTACTAACCCGACAATCAGCTAAGTCCCATACATCACGCCGGAGAGCCTTCTACTCAAATAGCTTCTTTTCTTCGTACTGCCGGACTCTGGATCTCCCTCCCTGCTCCTTGTGTCCTGACTGTACCGACATGCATACATTTAAAACTAATTTGAACATGAATCTTGCTGCACAGGTCCTAATTCAGAGTGAGCACCAAATCCCCCTTCCCCCTAATGCGCAGTAGCCGCTTACGTCTACAATGGTAACTTGTCACGTTTTAGGTTAACAAAGTATAAACACCTTTTCGGAAAATTGAGTCGTTTTTTTGTTTAATTTTATTAGACACACATTCCCTTGTCGATAGGTACATTTGCCAGATCATTGATTTCTGATCTCAGAGGATAACGAACAGTAGATATATACTGTTCAAGGTAAGTTATACGGAAAAGATCAAAATAAGTGTTTTGTCAACACTCCGAG
The DNA here is from genome assembly GCA_963556195.1 of Sepiola atlantica. Taxonomy (NCBI): domain Eukaryota; kingdom Metazoa; phylum Mollusca; class Cephalopoda; order Sepiida; family Sepiolidae; genus Sepiola; species Sepiola atlantica. The sequence continues at coordinate 29,926,902 of OY744524.1, read as the reverse complement.
TGAGCTTATATACCAGGCAAAATCGTTACAGAAGCTTACTTCGTTTTCTGTCACGTTAGAGTGCACTAGGCAAACATTAAACACACCATCAACAGGTGTTTCAGCGGAAGGATGAACAGGGGGGATCTTATCATTTTTAACAGAGGTAAGTGCAATACGGTACTAACAATGCAGAGTCTTCATTGTTGGTATGCTTACTACATGTAATGATGCCCCATATGTAGTCACAACTTTCAATGTTCATAGCAATGGTCGAGGTTTGCGATTATGTAAGACTAACACAAAGTCTTGTGTATGTACTCAGTGAAAATTGACGGAATAATGCCTGTTTCACACAGGTTTAATTTTCGTCTCATATAAGTAGATATCCACATCTGGAAGCTTGAACGCAGGTTAATATTGGAAAAGGGAACCTGATAGATGAGATCAAAGTAAAGAGTGGTGAGTCATAAGATAAAACTTTGTTTTTGTTTTAGGACTTTTCACGTTTAAATTAGTAGATATGTTGAAATAATTTAGTGGATGATTTCAGAGCAGAAACTAGGTAAAATAATCAAATAATTTTCTTCGAAATCCATTAAAGAAAAAAACTGTGGATGTTACAGGATATATGGAATCTTGAGGTCACAGTTTAACATTTCATGAACACTGTTTGTGTGCAATAACAAAGTTAAACGTTGTCATGCATACGCATATGTATGGTTTGACCAATTAGATTTGGTTTGCAAGTGTCAGTTACATCGAGTAGTTCGATTCCTCCCATTATTTGCCATCATGGACCTTTTCATAAGTCAGCTAAACGTGAACGCATGTTGGCCAATAACAAGTTTGACAAGGTACGTAGATTGTACGTAAAATTATGCATGAATGTATAACATGGTCCTAACTCATTAATCCAAATTGCAATACAGCAGCCCATTATTTTGCATATATGACAGTCTCTGTTTGAATTACTCCAATGTTAAGATTATTAGACTATCAGACGGATATGGTCAGTCCAGCTAAAATGTTAACTTATAGCCCTCTTACTTGCTGAAAAAGACAGATGCAATAAGAAATATATTACACTCATCTCCACATATTTCTCAGACTAAACAACAGACCATTTCAGGAATAGCAATTTGTTTCCGCTTCGTTAATAGAGATTGTACACTAAAAGGCAATTTACCAGAAGCGGGAGTAAAACAAAGGCTCCGAAGGTATTTTCCTACTGCATTTTTACTCTCAATCAATGTACGTATACATGTAGATATCCATGTTGCCGCACAGTATGGGGAACACAGACGGCTCTGTTTCTACAAATCCTTAATTCTGCAATCAGCTATGGCTTAATGACTGTAGAGACGATGTAGGTTTTCATATCAGAGTGTCTGTCTCCTAAACGTGTATCTTAAAAGAGACGCAGGTCCATCTCGCCAAGTGGAGTATCAATGCGCTTGTTTACTATACCAGGTAATCATACGCTCGCGCTTGATAAATAACACGAGCAGTCGATCTACTGATGCATCAAGTAGTTTACTCTATATTACCATTTGTATATTCATTTTTATTCGACAAACTAATAAGATAAGTCATATATGCTGTTTATGTTTATGCTATTTTTAATTTACAAACTGTAATTAGTGAAACTCGTTTCAATACGTTTTCAGGGGGTTGACAGTGTTGAAGTGCAGATTTAAAGCCGGGATATGCCAAGTTGGAATCAAGTCGGTAACATAGTATTCGTTTCACTATTGATATATGCAACCATCACGTTTCCAACTGTAAGTAATTGATCCTAGAATGGATTGGCTGAAACCAGTCTTAACAACAGAATCGAATTAATCAAAAAGTTATACCATTCTGATTGATACGAATGCATTTTTAACTCTAAACATATTGATGTTTAAAAGAGTGAAACTACCAAAGAACAAAACACACAGCTCGGCATTATTCTTCATATAGACACACAATTTATAATATTATCAGGATATATTGAACATTCATCCTATTTCAAAGCCAATGCTGAGTGTAGTTTTTTTCATATTTTACATTGTTTCATCAATTTTACCTTTATTTCGTATGACTTTATAGTCTTATTAGGGAAACGATCCCTAGATGTCATTTTTGCTGAATTTGTATTAACAATTGTTTCCTTATGTTCAATCAATCAATTTTGTTTATAGCGAGATTTTTTTTCTCCTTGGTTCTACTTATTTTATATACTTTTTACTCTATGTGTCATTTATTAGTTTTCAAACCTGGTTAATAATCGATATTCGATTTTTTTTGTTCTTAGGCGTATTGTTCTCACCATCTTTTTATTCCTTCTTCCATGTTGTCATAAAGGTCGACAGCACAGAATGAAATGAATATATTCATTATCTGAAAACCCACAAGCATAGACAAATATATATATATATATATATAGAGAGAGAGAGAGAGAGAGACAGACAGACAGACAGACAGACAGACAGACACACAGACAGACACACAGAGAGAAGGAAAGAGAGAGAGACATATATAAGAGTAGCTCTTTGTAAAATATAGAGTTCTTCATCTACTCATAATATGTTCGATCAAGTGTAAGTTTAAACTGTAGTACATTTTGCGGATGGTGTAAACAAGTAATACTTCGGCTCATCATTTAAACAGTAGAGTTTCTTTCTCAGCTGCAAGTGTTTACTTGTCTAGCCATATTGAAGAGCAGTGAACAGTGGCATAGTTTGTCTTTGAATGTATATATATATATATATATATATATATATATATATATATATATATATATATATGTATATGTATGCATATATATATGTATATTAGGGGAGGTCGATTTTGAAACTGTAAATTATCGCACTCGAAGAAAGTTGCCAAATAATGTCAAAAGTTACCACAAGAAATATTTTTCTTCAAAACTTTGTATTTATTTGAGCATTGCAACTTTAAGATCAAATAAATCGAGATTTTTTCTCACAGCCTAGATTTCACCGGTAGAAGTGTCGCCTTAAATTAAACCCGGGTTTTAACAAAAAAAAGTAATACATTACTTAATAATAAATATGTTAAAGTTTATTATTCCTTTTCTTAAGAAATTAAATGTACATATTCAAATTAAAAAGGAATAAAACACTATAATATTTAATTTTATATATAAATAATTATTTATTTACATAGGCGTTTTATTTATTGGATATTTTTTATGGTATTCACCGGTTGAAAATTCAACGAGCGAATTTGAATTCACGTGTTGATTGTGTTTACAAATTTAATTATCGCAAATATATATTGAATTGTCGAGCGCTGGCTTATCTAATCCCACTTTCCCGACCTTTTGTCACACCTTACCTTGTGGGAGTTAGATAAATAAAAACTAGTTCAGCCAGGGTTTTTTACCCCACCAAATAAACCGGTATCGTCCGGGTCTTTGGATCTAGATTCACGCCCGTCTATTGGGGCTTGTCCGTCCTGTGCAGTTCTAGGAGGTGCACCTCCCAGGTTTTGCCTTCCCTCTTTGGGGAGGAGTAAGTTTATTGCTTACTGTCTGAGGCGGCCCTACCGGGGAATGCCGACGGAGCTGCCCAGGCAATTTTTAAATTGCCAGAGTGCTCACCTCTCGAGCACTGGCTTTCTCATCCCACTTTCCTGACCATGTGTCAATTTTACCTTGTTGGAGATAGATAAATAAAATCTAGTTCAGCCAGGGGTTTTTACCCCACCAAATAAATCGGTATCGTCCGGGCCTTAGGGTCTGCATTTACGCCCGTCTATTGGGGTTTGTCCGTCCTGTGCAATTCTAGGAGGTGCACCCTCCCAGGCTTTGCCTTCCCTCTTTGGGGAGGAGTAAGTTTATTGCTAACCGTCTGAGACGCCCCTACAGGGGAATGCCGACGGGGCTGCCCAGTCAATTTTTTAATGGCCAGAGTGCTCACCTCTATAGCGCAGGCTTATCTAATCCCACTTTCAAGACCTTGTGTCACATCTTACCTTGTTGGAGGTAGACAAATAAAACTATTTCAGCCAGGAGTTTTTACCCCACCTAAAATATTATATGTATTGGAGTTGATGGGAGAATGGATAAGGACACATTGATGTATAAGGAAATTGTGGATGAAAATAGACAGAGAATTATCAAAAAACTAAGGGACCAGAACACCATTGAACTTTTACAAAAGAAACACTATGTGAAAGTAAATATCTGACACAGAGTTCTTCCTAATAGTGGTGCAACAGGTGCTGTTCATGCAGATCAAGTGGTGGATGTTTTGCATGAATTCCACAGTGAGAACAGTATCAAGGCTATACTTGTTGATAACACTAATACCAACACAGGTTGCGAAGGTGGAATGGTTGCAATTTTAGAAAAAAAACTTTTAAAAAATCTTCACACAATTGGTTGCTCTTTGCATCATAATGAACTACCTTTCAGAGCCCTTTTTAAAAACATAGATGGTTGCGCAAAGAGCCCTACAACATTCAGTGGCCCTCTGGGGAAATTATGCTCAAATGATTGCCATGATTTACCCCAAATATCATTTTCCACTATTAGCAATCCTCTAGAGTCAATTTTTAAAATTGATGAAATACATGATCTTAGTTCTGACCAAAGACTCCTTTATAAATACACAGTAGGTATTTCTAGAAGTTAGGTTGACTCTTGATATACCTCCTGGAAAATTGGTCCTTTAAACCAAGCAAGATGGTTAACTTTGGCCATCAGGCTCATGTGTTTATGGACTCGTGGTGCATACCCACAAAGGCACACAACAAAACTACACTATGTAGTAAATTTTATTGTAAATGTGTATGCCACTTCTTGGTTTGAAATTAAAAGAAATAGTAAATTCCACAATTAGCAAGTGAACATTTTTAATATGACCCAGAGGATTAAGGAGCAGCCTCAGGAAATCCAAGATATCACATTTAGAAATATACAAGGTAATACATTTTGTTTACTGCCTGAAAACTTTCTATATTCCATGGTTAAATCTGAAGAGATTGAAGTAAGAGAAGCTTTAAAAAGAATTTTGGCCATTAGGTAAGTAATATTTATTCATATATTTCTGACTCAATTATTTATTCCAATTTATAGAATGATTTTTAAAGATTTTATCTAATTTCACCATAATTATTAAAGCAGTACAGATTGGAATTTTTTAATAATTCAATTAATTAATTTGTTCTTTCAGGAGTGAGGAGTCAACCAGAAAAAGATTAAAAAGAATACCACCTATTAATTTTAATGCCACACATTGGACACAATTAATAGATTTAAAATTATGCTGCATTTTTGGCATTCTCAGGGCGTGGAACGGGCAGTTAAGTTAATAACAGAATCTTCACAAACTGTATATGGTTTTGAAGCAAGGCATCAACACATTACAGCAAAGTTTTGAGTCAGAAATTGAGACCAGCATTTTTGTCTAAGGGGTCTTATATGGAGCAATTTGACTCTCAATATAAAGCTCCATTAAAATAGTGTTAGGTTTTTCCTTATTTCTTTGCTTGTTATATTTTCACTCATAACAGAAAAAAATCATTTTTTTAGGTATTCAAATATTACTGTTTAATTCATAACGTTAAAAGGTAGTTTAAAAAAGCAGATACTGAAAATGAGGGGGGGGGGTCAAATTTTCAATTTGAAAATTTCTTTAATTAATATCATTTTTATAAAATAAAAGGACATTCGCTGATTTTAATTGCACAAATTATTTGGTTTTCACACCAGTATTCAAGCAAATCTTGCAAAAACGAGGAATTTTCAGTATATTCTTGTCTACGATCTTTGATACCAAACGCTCAAAAAACCGCTGAAGTTTTTGATCTAATTTTTTGCATGAGTATTTAATAGGTCTATATACAACTTTCGGTACGTGCCTTTTTTAATATTTAAAAAAAAGTGTAAAATCGACCTACCCTAATGTATATATATGTATATATATGTGTATATATGTATATATATACATATATATTTGTATATATATATATATGTATATTAATATATATGTATATATATATGTATATATAAATGTATGTATACGTATATATATACATATATATATATATATATATATAAATGTATGTATACGTATATATATACATATATATATATATATATAAATGTATGTATACGTTTATATATATATACATATATATATATATAAATGTATGTATACATATATATATACATACACACACACACACACACATATATATATATATATATATATATATATATATATATATATATATATATATATATATAAAATTATCCAAGAAAAGATATAAGAGTCAACTAATATCTTATAATTAGTTAAACATAACAGGACGTTAAGATACTTTGCTTGAACTTTGAATTCTAATAAAATTTGATTGGCACCTTATTTTATTATTTCCTTTCATATCATGATATATATATATATATATATATATATATATATATATATACATATATATATATATAAATGTATTTATACGTATATATATATATATATATACATATACATATATATATACACATATATAAATGTATGTATACGTATATATACATATATATATATACATATATATATATAAATGTATGTATACGTATATATATACATATATATATATATATATTGTGTGTATTTAGGCAGCATATTTTCATTTAGGCAAACATTATTAAATAACACGGAGTAGTTTTGTTTGATGCGACTTCTTTTTATTTTTTCAATTTTCCGAATTGTTCATCTAATGTTTATACTTGCCGTTATAATTCAAAAATGAGCACAACAGTAAAGTCATAATTTGTAAAGACACTAAAACTAATACCGCTTGAAGATAGTTTGAGGATTCAAATCGAAAGTACTTGCAAAAAAGAAAAAAGAATGGAACAAGAAACCCATGGATCATATTTACATCAATTTGACAGAAACATTAGATGGACAATTCGGAAAATTGAAAAAATAAAAAAAAGTCGCATCAAACAAAACCACTCCGTGTTATTTAATAATGTTAGCCAAAATATATATATATATATATATATATATATATATATATATATATTTTCATTGAGCACTCTCATAAACCCGGTTTCAACTTCCTTCGGATTCATACCCCCTGGATATTTGTAACAAGTTAATTAATTATATATATATATATATATATATATATATATATATATATATATATATATATATATATATATATATATATATATATAATGATCATTGCAACTTCTTTAGAGAAAATTGCAATGGCCAGTTTTGGGCACGTAGATGGCTCAGAAAACGCCTTGCTCCAGATATGCCATACAGAGTTACTGGTTTAGTTTGTAGATGACCTTGTACAACTCCCGTTTATACACTTGTTTATTTGACTCCTACTATGTCATCTAATGAGACTCTGTACGCTAGCTCTCTATAGACAGACTTAGCGACATTAACCACACACATGATAATGTTAACATGTGGTTGGGACGTTTGGAACTGACTGCTTCAATTACGTATATATGTACATCTCTCTCTCACACCCTCTCTCTATCTATATATATATATATATGTATATATATATATATATATATATATATATATATATATATATATATATATATATATATATATATATGACAAACGAACAAAAATATGTACAGGAAAAAATCATCAAATTAAACAAGAGATGTTACCAATTTCGTTCAGATCAACAGACGTTTTTAGAAAAAGTGAAGTTGTTAAATTAATTCGATTACGGTACACAACGAGAAAAGTAGAACACACAGAAAAAAACGTCATTGGCGCACGTTTAATTATTTGAAAATGGAAAAAATAATAAAACGCGCGTGCGGTGAGACGTTAACAAATAAAATACATAAATAAAATACATAAATAAATAAATACAGGCGAAATACAAATATGGATTAAGGTTAGTAATAAAAGAATCAGTTTCATGAACACGGATCGCAATGCCGCAATATATTGCATTGTTTCAGTGCGGTGTTTGCCAGATGTTTGCTAAAGGAATAGGATCCGAGTCTAAGGTTTATCTTATATGAAGATGAGAGAAGTAGTATAGCGCTTTCGATGCATCCATATCCCCTCACCCCCCCTTTTATTTATTTATGTATTTATCTATTTTATCTTTAACGTTTCTCCGCTCGCGTGGTGTATTATTATTCCTTTTCCCAAATAGTAAAACACGTTGCAATGACGTTTTCTCTGTGCGTTCTTCTTTATTCTATGTGTTTACTGTTATCGAATAAATTTAAAATCTTAACTGTTTCTCAAAAGGTTCGTTGATCTGAACAACACTGGTAAAATCTCTCTTTTTCTTAGATGATTTCATCCTGTATTTAAAATTTGTGTTCTGTTTGTCTTTTTTTACACAGCTGGCCTTTCACGGCATTGCTTTTGTACGATATATTGTGCGTTTTACCCTTATATATATATATATATATATATATATATATATATATAGATATATATATCTCAGTATTTACTTCAAGAGTGCTGAAGTAGTAGTATAAATATATAGTAGTAAAATATTAGTAGTAGTATAAAAAATACTTATGCAAAGTAACGTACGTAGTACGACTACTAAGGATGCTGACATACATGTTCCCCGTCGTGGCATTGAGTAAGTGTTAATCCGAACATTTGGTACTGACATTCGAATCATTGCTTTTTGCTAAGCAGTTCATAAATAAATGTTAGTATAACTACAATATTAATACCAGTGTTATAAATAATGTCAGAAAAAATAGATATTGTAGTTTACGCATATATCTTAATATCTTTCGCAGGAAAGTTTGTATTGAAATACATATCGGGAAATGTGAATACAACTCCTAATTGTCAGTCATAATCTGGCCACTGATATTATTGTGCTGATAGCCTTTTGTTGCTATGATGTATATATATATATATATATATATATATATATATATATATATATATATATATATATAATGCCAAATATTTCATGTGTTTTTGTTTTTGTCACCTGAACATGATTCGATGTAGAATCGAAAGTACTAGTGATAGATATTATACATGTTTTAATTAATTTGACACAAACAGAATAATTACTAAACAACTAAAAGTATAAAAAGGTACAATCTAGCAGCAGTATTCTGTCATGTTTTACGATGTTCGTTTAATGATATACGTATATATGTGCCAGGCTCAAGAATGGTAACGTTGATTCCCGAACAGAGTTATTTTGCTCCACTATTATGTCCCCTTAAGGAAATAAAAAAAACCATTAAATCATAATACAATACCTTATGTGTAGCGTTTTTACTACAATATTGCTCGAAATCTATTACATAATGTTTATCCCGCAATATGTCTAAAGTTCAAGGTTAACGCTTAAATGGTTATGATAAAAAAGTAAAATTCAAAAGGATGATATATAATAAAATTTTTTTAAACATCTTTAAAAAAATTAAAATGAATAAAATAAATTAATAAAAAACTGAACAGGTAAAAATTTTAAACCTAAAATAGAAATACAAGAAACCACGTGTTAAAATAAATTCGCCCACTTTATTGACAAAACAAAGGAAACGGGATATAGGAAAATGCATTGTTAACAAAAAATAGAATAGGTATAGGAGCGTCACCAACAAAGCTTTTGTTCGCAGAAAGCCCAACAATTGGCTGAGAGAACAACAAAGAATCTGATTGGTTAACTAGCAAGCCATGCATATAAAAACACCTGACAAAAATAACTCCATGCATTTAGCCTCACGATTCCCCCCGGGGATGAAACACGGGAGCCTCTGTGTAGCTTAATTGCTATATATATTTTCATTGCTTACTATATATATATATATATATATATATATATATATATATATGTATTATCATCATATTTTTTTGAAAAATCATAACACTGTGTAGTGTTAAAAAAAACAAAATATTATAATCTGAGCATTCGAGACATCAAATTCTTCTTGTCAAATTTCTTTCAAATTGGCGTAACCTCGCCTACAGAAATGACGTGATATTCTGACCCCAAACAATCAATTACAATCGGACGATGAAGAAAAAAAATGTCTTCATCGTCCGATGGTAATGGACTTTGGGGTCAGAAAATCACGTCATGTCTGTAGGCGAGGTTACGCCAATTTGAATAGAAAGGGTATGTAGACATATTTTTAAACCATTGTTTCGTAATAGTATTATATTTAAAAAAAACATAGCCATGTGTAGTGTTAAAATATATAACATTTATTTTAATCTTAGCTTTCGAGAAATAAAAGTATCCTTCACGAATGTATCTAAGTATGTGTGTACCTATCTCTCCCTCCCTCTCTCTCTCACTCTCTCTCTCTCTCTATCTCTCTCTCTCTATATATATATATATAGTCTATCTATCTATAGATCCATCTATATATCCATCCATATATCCATCTATTTATATCTGTTTTTCTTTATCTCTTTCACTATATATATATATATATATATATATATATATATATATATATATATATATATTACATTATTAATATTTTAGCTACGTACGACGTCGTTTCGAGCTTATGGCTCTAATCAACGCAGGGAAGTAACAATCTAAGACAGTAATATGGCGCGGACACAGCTAACAGATACACCTTAAATATGTAAGCGTTAACCTGGTCCCATTCGGCTACGAGAGATTGTCGCGTAATAACGGAGAAATTAAGTGAAATCTACACTTTAAGCGGCGAGCATGAATATCTAAACATTAATTAGCCCTAAAGGGCAGAGGCTGAGCATTGCACTGTAGCTTTGTAGGTGAAAGTCTATTTTAAATCTTTCCGACAGTTCTCACCTTCCAATTTTACTTCAAATTGGCTGATAATATTTTTTTGTTTCAATATCTGACTTACGTACGACATCGTTTCGGGCAAATGAGTGTCATTTTTACAAAGAGGTAACACATTCAGACGGGCATAGGGTGCGAACCCGGTTAACAGATACACCTTCAATATGTAAGCGTTCACCTTGTCCCATTAAGCCATGAGAGATTGTAACGTAATAACGTAAAAATTAAGTGATAGTTACAGTGAAAGCGGCAGGCATAAACATCTAAACATTCGATAGCACTCAACGTCAGAGTAGTAGCGTGGCACTGTAACATTTTAGGTGAATTTTTATTTTTAATCCATCCGACAGTACTCAACTTTCAATTTTACTTCGAAGGGGCTTGTAATGTACATGTACATATATATATATATATATATATATATATATATATATATATATATACATATATATATATATATACATTGACTGCAGATGAGTGTTCGCAGATAAATGCCAAGCTTACACGTATATACAATGTTCGATACATTCTTAGGCACACAAAGCAAACAGAGAACCCCAGCCGTAACGACCTTGTTATTTTCTTCCTTTAATTTGCTGTAAGATGTCCTCCTAAAGGCGGTGATGAAGTGACGTTCTGGAGTGGCTTTGTAAAAAAAAATTTTAATTGAAAAATTAAAAAATAAAAATTAAAGTATTTCCAGAATTTTTTGGAAACGACCGTACGCCATACTAAATTTTTTTTTGTAATTCTTTGAACAATTGGAATGTTCTGATCCATTAAATAATCTCATATATATATATATATATATATATATATATATATATATATATATATATATATATATATATATACTTGTGACTTGTGATATATACTTGTGACTCTCCTCCCCATTTTTTTTTATTTTATTTTATTTTTTTCTCCCAAACTTGTCACTAGTTTTCATTACAATATTTTTTTAGGTTTTAGTCGTATTTAATCATTTCCACGTTTTACTCTGATGAGTGTGGACGAAAACCGGTTCAGTACATTAATTAATTTCTTTTTAATCGTTTTCTCTCGTTTTTATATTTGTTTAATCTCATTCTACCCTCCCAAAAATGTCCCAAACGTCCGTATTTCTCGCCGTTATATATGTATATATATATATATATATATATATATATATATATATACATATATATATATATATATATATATATATATATATATATATATATATATATATATATATATATGTGTGTGTGTGTGTATCGAGGCAGCATTTTTTCTTTAAGACACGTATTATTAAAAATAACCGACAATTTTTGTCTGGTTATTTTAGTGTTGATCCCTTCAATTTTCCGGATTAAAATCTTAATCTCAGAAGGAAATTGGCTGATGAAACTGCCATAGTGTACATGTTGGTCCAGAGTACTTTCTGACCCGTCTGGGTCCATCGTCAGTGGAATAATGACGAACAGGTAAAGACCTGGAGTGAGATTTATAATTAATTATGGCGGGAAAATGTAACTATGTTTATTAGGTATTATAAGCATTTAAGTATATTAGTACTAGTGTTAAAATTAATCTTGTTAATAGCAGGTTTTTTAGTTTTAATGAGTAAAGCTTCTAGTATGTGGAGTGTTTGTGTATTAGTATTATGTTCTAGGATTTTAGTATTGTCTACGAGAAGTTTTCGGATTTGCGAACGGGGACAGGAATGTTAATTAGTAAGGTGTCTAACTATAGCACTATTATCGGATAGATGCATGGTCAACCTCCTGGACAGAGTCGTGGTGGTCGAGCCAATATATACGTGTTTTTGTTGGTTGTCGGAGACACAGTCTCCCAATGGACATTTAAACCTGTATACTAGGCCCGCCCTATGCAAGACTCTAATCGAGGGTGAAGAATTATTTGTAATAATAAGATTAGTAGTTTTAGTTTTATTGTAGTAAATAATTAGTTTAACTTTTTTATTTGGGTCGGTGGGAAGTACGTTTTTAATTAATAATATTTTTTAAGACCTGTTCATCTGTTTTATAGTTATGGTGAAATTGGTTACGGTAACATAGTTTGATAGTCTTGTTGAGTGGAGAAATGGATTCATTGTTCTTGTTATTATTATTACTGTTACTAGCATTATTTTTTAAATAGTTGAATTTGTTGGTCTATAATATTATCAGGGAAACCATTATTTACAAGGGTTTGTTTTATATTTTTAAGTTCATTTTGAAAGAGAGTAGGGGGGGAAGAGATTAATTTAGCTCGCGTTAGAAGGTTTTTAATAATGGCTATTTTATATTTAAAGGGGCATTCACTAACGAAGTTAAGAGTACAGGGTTTTTTGTTAGTAGTTTTTTATATGTAGATGTTACAAATTCATTATGATTTGTGTCTATTAAGACGTCTAAGAAAGGGAGTTTTTTTATCGATGTTAAGTTCATAAGTTAAGTCTAAAACAGAATTATTTTTGAAAGTGTCTTTTAATATATTAATCTCGTTTAATTTATTTGTTAGTATTAGAATGTCATCTACGTATTTTAAATATATTAGTGGTTTATTAATAATGTTAAACACTTTAGTTTCCAAGTTGGACATGTAAAAGTGTGCGAATGTTGGACCTAGCGCAGACCCCATAGCGACACCATCTTTTTGTATGTATATATGGCCGCGATGATCGTAGAAAGGGACTTCAGTCGTACAAGCCAATAAGATTTTTCGTAAAGTGTTAGGGTTAATTTTAAGTGGGCGGTTATTAGGATTATTATAAATATTATTGATTATTATGTTAATAGTTTGTTCAACCGGAACATTGGTAAAAAGATTAACCACGTCTAGGGAGGCAATCACACCTTGTTCGGGTTTCTTTCTCCTTAGAGTTTGTATAAGGTGGTGTGTAGATTTAATGCTATATTGGGTAGGGATATAGGGGGATATTAATTCATTAATAGTTTTAGATAATTTATAAATGGGTGTAGGTATTTGGGAAATAATTGGGCGAAGGGGATAGTTCAATTTATGTGTTTTGATTGTTCCGTAAATATAGCCAGGTTTGAAATCACCTATGATTTTGGGAAGTTTTTCGTTGTTAATGTCGGCGTTATTGGCAGTGATTAATTTGTTAATTTTAGTTTTAAGGAGGGGGGTCGGATTATTGTTTATTTTTTGAAATTTGTTGCTATCTTCGAGGATGGTTTCTAGTTTGGAGTAATAATCAGATTTGTTAAGTACGACATACATGTTACATTTATTTGCTTTTTTTATAATGATGTCGGGATGATTTCGAAGTTGTTGAGCGGCTAGTTTTAATTTATTTGTTAATAAATATGTATTACTTTTTATGTAAAATCTATTTTTAGTAGCTTCTGCTTTTAGTAAATCACGAAGTTCAGGTGTTATGTTAAGTTCATTGTCTTCTTCAAGTTTTAGTATATTTTGATATAATAGTTCGATTTCTGTTTTTTTTGTGTGTAGATTTTGATATCTTGGGAATAAATGGCAATTAGGACCTAGGTTTAGAAAATCTTTTTGTGGTTGAGTCATTTCAAAATCAGAAAGGTTAATGAATTTATCTTCCTGATTTGGCAGTTGTAGGGAACCTTTATAAATGTTGTTTAGTTTTCTTTGGAGTTTAAGTTTGTGCTGTGCTTCTTTTTTTAGTGTTGATTGTAGAGAGACGGAGTTCGACTTCTTGTAGTTTTTCTGGAGTAAGGAAGTTTTTAAGTTTTGTAAGCGTCTTTTGCGCTTCAGAATGGAGAAAGTTGATGTGGTCTTTGCTGATTGTTATCTGTCTCTTCACGAGACCACATCTGTATTGCCAAGTGGTGGTTTCTTGGTGAGCTGCAGGATCATGTAGTTTGAAATATGTGTATCGAGGCAGCATTTTTTCTTTAAGACACGTATTATTAAAAATAACCGACAATTTTTGTCTGGTTATTTTAGTGTTGATCCCTTCAATTTTCTGCATTAAAATCTTAATCTCGGAAATCCGAAAACTTCTCGTAGACAATACTAAAATCCTAGAACATAATACTAATACACAAAAACTCCACATACTAGAAGCTTTACTCATTAAAACTAAAAAACCTGCAATTAACAAGATTAATTTTAACACTAGTACTAATATACTTAAATGCTTATAATACCTAATAAACATAGTAACATTTTCCCGCCATAATTAATTATAAATCTCACTCCAGATCTTTACCTGTTTGTCATTATTCCACTGACGATGGACCCAGACGGGTCAGAAAGTACTCTGGACCAACATGTACACTATGGCAGTTTGATCAGCCAATTTCCTTCTGAGATTAAGATTTTAATCCGGAAAATTGAAGGGATCAACACTAAAATAACCAGACAAAAAGTGTCGGTTATTTTTAATAATATATATATATATATATATATATATATATATATATATATATATATATATATATATATATATATATATATATATATATATATATATTAGTAATATGTTTAGAATGCTTAGGGCAATGCAAAGTGCCGGATTGGTAGTAAGCTAGGGAGATCTAAAATAATAAGGTGCCTGGACTTACTATTTATTTTTTCTTTTAAATCCTATATAACAGCAAGTGTGGTGCTGGTTTTGTCTGTTGTCCGGAAGATGATTGAGAATTATTTAATATTTCGGGAAAATTTACCCTTTGTCAAAAATAGACACCAAAGGAAAAATCCGTCTGTGTGTACAATTCATCAAAATGGATGCCAGAGAGTTGGTTGGAATAAGCCAGTGCAACATATGAATACAAATTATTACATTTTAAATTTCCTAAAATTATGTTTTGTTCAAAAATAGGTGTGTAATATTCGATAAATGTATTAAGTATTGTATGGTTATTGATTAACAGTTTGTTTTAATGAGGTGCATTTATTTCTTTGTTCGTGTTATTGTTTTACTTTCGTATTTTTTGTTTTGTTTTAACACAAAGTAATTGATTAATATTCTTTTGTTTATTTGTATTAATAAATTTTAATATTTTTTCATTATTATCATATATTCAAGAACTATTATTGTGTGATTCCTTCAATTAGTTTATCGAATTACTGCAATCAGTTACTAATTACAAGCATTTATATATTTAGTTTAGACTTCATTCCGTCTAGATAGATTTGGAGTGTAACCGTCAGACAAAGCCGGTGTATAGGACATAAATGTGGTTGATACTAAATTAGGTCGTAAAGGAGAATTACTTCATAGATTGAATCGATGGAAGTATGTTTGTTTAATTGTTTAATTATTTATTTATTTATATATATATATATATATATATATATATACATATATATATATTATCATTTATCTAATTATTTTATTTTCATGGTTTTTATTCATTATATTTTTGTGTATATTTATCTGTATGATTCTATATTTATTTAGATGGGGATACTATTCTATATGCATTTAGATTAGGGTGAAATTGGCAAATTAATTAATTAATATTCCCATGGTTATGAAGTTAATTATTTTGGTAGGATAGTAATAGTAGATCAATTATTGCTTTTGGTTGTAAGGGGTTGTTATTCTTTCTGTGAGTGAAAGTGTGTTGAGATAAATGTTTGTATGGTTATTAATTACTTGTCTATTGGGTGTGTGGTGGTAGTCCTCGTAGTGGATGGCTCAATATACAAGTTAAGCAGTTATGAAATTAAGGGGGAGTGAAATGGTTAAATCGGAATACAATGAATGTTAGATGTGCGGGCTTGTTATTTGGTGAGAGGGTAGATTATAGATGTAACGTTGAGTAGAGCTTGTGACGTTGATTGAGTGAGGCGTTTAATCTGAAGAGTAGGATCGATTTCGTGATTTTTTAGGTCCCTAATGCTTCCGATAGAGGCACGGATAGAAACGCGGATGTCGCATTGAGTAGTGTTGCATAGTGTTGTGTGTTTGTGGAAATATGACATACGAGCGTTCATATGATCTTTGATGTGCAAGTGTAGCGGTCTTGTGGTGTGACATATGAAGAACTTGTTGCATAGTGTTGTGTGTTTTTGGTAAGAGGATATACAAGCTTTCATGTTTTCTTTCATGCGCAAGTGTAGCGGTCTTGTGCTGTGCCCTATGTAGAATCTGTAATTTGTATATACAGTTGGTGGCGTGGGATATATCAATGTTGAGCATGGAGCAATTGACTAGGGAGAAGGGTCAATGTGTGTGGTTAGTATGTCTTCTAGATATATGGTGGTGTAAGAGGGGGCCATTGTGCGTTAGTTGGATGTCAAGGTTCTCTGTATGTATGGACTTGTTGATGGTGGTAGTAATTTTATCACAAAAGGGAGTTTTAAGAATCATGTGTTGGAAAGCATGTAGTGTCTGCGTGGGTTGGTCTTATTTAGGTGAAAAAACTTCCTCTAAAAGGGGATTTCTGAATTGGGACAAATAAAACTCGCCCACTTCTAGAAGGCCTGTAGTGTCATTGACGTAAGACAGAATAAATAACACATTTTTATCCTAGTTCGATGACATTGGAAACTAGTTCTATAGATATATAACAATTTACATTAAATTAGACGGAGACAGTAAATAATTTTTCATGTATATTGTTTTGTAATTAAATAACTTCAATGATGTTTGATATGCCGGAAAAAGGGATAAACCAAACAAAACAGAGATAAAAAAAAAAACATCAAAATAAGATTTCCAGAAAGTATTCACAATTACAAAATAACGAAACAAAGACATTTTATTTATTTATTTATTTTTCGGAAATTAAACAAAGAATAAAGGCGACAGAAAGAAATGTCGGTTAAAATAAATAAAACAAAATGCCGGCATGATGCGATGTTGGGTACAAAGCCATGTCCCATCGATTTTTTTTAGAAATCTTGTTTGTTTTTTATCTTAGCATGCCTAGACGTGGTATGTGGGAGGAAGCGAATGGGTTTGAGTCGTCTCCGTCGACAAGTAGCCTTCGATGAAAATATCTTTGATATCACTCCAAAGGCAGCGGTTGGTGTAGATTAAGCGGGCCCTATTTTTCCCCTTTTTCTTTCTGTCTCACGGTTTCTCGGCACAATGACTATCTTGGTGTAAACGGATTTTCTTTTTTCCAGTAAAACACAAAGCGAAAATTCCGGCGGAAGAGAAACCGGAAGTCAGTAGGACTATCGAGACGGACGGGAAATCCCCTGTCACAGAAGGCACCACGCCATACCTTATTTTGTTTATATGTTTTTTTAATGACATTCTTTCATGTAAGCACACAGAGGCATAAGATGCAATGCCCT
>OY744524.1:29881402-29901402 GCA_963556195.1 Sepiola atlantica | reverse complement strand
CGTAATTGCTCAAATAAAATTCTGTACCCCAAAGAAAAGCATTATATATATATATATATATATATATATATATATATATATATATATATATATATATATATATAAATCAACCTATGCACACATAGATATATATGTATATTAATATATATATATATATATATACATATATAAATATATATCTATATCTATATATATATATATATATATATATATATATATAGAGAGAGAGAGAGAGAGAGAGAGAGAGAGACAGAGAGAGAGAGAGAGAAATGTTGACAATAGTTATTTGGCATCAATAATAAAAATTCCCCATGTTGTTTCTTTTGCGTGTTTTAAAGGGGGTTAAGGAGCATAATATTTAAACAGACTTTTGTTCTGAAAGTATAATATATCATATTGGCATTGAATGATATCGAGAGTCATTAGACATTAATTATGAAAAAAATATTCTCACTTTTAATTCTTTCATAATGGTTGTTGATCGAAATAAAGTATTCTTGACATACATTTATTTTCATTATGTATTAATGTTTATATTATTAAGATGTGGTGCGAAAATGTTATGTTCAAGGAATTGATTGGGGGCTTCTAGCATGTGTATATATAAAAACGTTTACTACGAGGTATATGATTAGTTGTATCTATTTACTTAATTTACATTTGTATTGTCTCTAATGTGCACGCATTAATACGACTTCTCTAATTATTAGTATTACCATTATCATTATTTATCAATTTATATATTTATACATATTTATTATTTAATAATAGACATTTGTTATCCATTTCTGTGTCTAATAGTATAATAATAATAATAATAATAATAATAATAATAATAATAATAATAATAATAATAATAATGTGTACATTTATACGTGTAATAAAAAAAATAACAAGTAATATTCGAAAAAATACTAATACAATGTGTATAGTATGAAACAATATATATATATATATATATAATAGTAATTACACTTTTATTTTTAATGTGTGATCAAATGTGAATATTACACTACTTTGTGACTCTCAAAGAAATAATTTAAATCAATTAATCTCAATTCAAATAATATGTCGATGAGCTTGTTTCCCTGGTGGCCCCTCCACGTAAATACACTCGACAAACGCAACATCCAGCTAAATTCCATCGATTCACTGTAAACGTCTTCAGATGCCGGATGACTTTCTTATATACTAGCTTCTTTAATCGAACTTCTTGCATTTGGAACTTCCTCCCTATTTCCTTGAGTGTAATGACATGCAGAAATTTGAATGTAATGTAAACAAACATCTCGCTTCTAAACTCCGCAATTAGGATGGCACCTCTAAATTTGACCAACAATCTACAGTAGCCCCTTACATTTCAGTGAAATTGTGCTTTACTTAGGGTGAATTAAAGTATAAAAAATAGCATTACATGCTATAACACCCGTTGTAATCATCGGAAAGATGAATGTTGGTGTTATATGCATTCTTATATTTAATATATATATATATATATATATATATATATATATATATATATATATATATATATATATAGTCTCGCAAGTATCTCAACCATTAAAACTATATAAGGAAAAACAAAAAAAAAACCTTAAGTCCGAAGTCGTTCAGTGGAAAATCACTCATGTAAGTCAATTTAATTTTTACAGTTATTATATTAGTTTGCTTCTAACATTATTTAAGTGATCATCAGTTGTTTACCATGAAAAACTGTTTCGGGAATTTACATATATATATATATATATATATATATATATATATATATATTGTCTAGTGAACAATGTGCCTTCTTTTTAAATATCTAGATAATTAAGAGATTCATATGAACAGCAGCGTTTCCAGTGGTAATTTTTTTTTCACTGATTACTACGCAATTTATTTTTAAAGAATAGTCTATTATATATATTTTAATGTTTTATTATTTTCTAAGCATTAAAATAACGTCACTTGTACTACAGCATCCGTGTGATTTTAATATATAACATCTTCTTCATATGGGTAAAATAAAAGAAGTTTACAACGAAAGAGTATTTTCCAATCCATATTTAATTGTTGACAATGGGGTACGGCTAGTGAAAGCACAGAGATGACGTAATATTATGTGATTTATTTTATTCCAATAATTATAAGTAATGCATGTTCAAGAGTTGCATACATATATGTTTTCAATATTTGGAAGTCTCAGTATTCTGAGCTGCTTAGTAAAGAAAATTGAAGTTTCCAATGTTACGTTTCATGTTTATTATGTATTTGCCAATTAAATCTCACTGATGTAATATAGGCAAATCCAACCACGATATGATATTCACTTTTCCCCGTTTCATACGCAGTCAGTTATATCCAAAAGTTGGATATATATATATATATATATATATATATATATATATATATATATATATATATATATATATATATATACAGGGTGGGCCAAAATAAGGGTCCTATCTTTAAATTTGAATAACTTGAATTTGAATAACTTCCACAAAATAAAAGTTAAACTCACCAAATTGTATGTGTGTGTAGACTGACCCTTCCGAGATTTTTTGAAATAAACAAAACAAATTTTAGCCGAAAAACACTTCTTAAAACTTACAAAAACTAAAGTATTGTTTTTTACACTGTTTTGAGTTTTTTAAGCAAAAATAATGTTTTCTAAATGAGGGTACGTTCCTTAGGGCTAATACGGCTCATGCTTGCTTCGGAAGGGGTCCTTTACTTATTCTAAAAAAAAAATTTTTTTTAAATCAATAAATAAAAAAGTTATGAATTTTTATAAATAGGACCCTTATTTTTGCCCACCCTGTATATATATATATATATATATATATATATATATATATATATATATATATATATATATATATATATATATATATATATTTATCTACAGTTGAATGTTTACATTTGCTTAGCCGGTATGTAAATACAATTAAGTTAAAAAAAGAAATAATGACCATGCTGAATAAATATAAACACAAAACACAAGAGATATGATATATTTAACAATCCCAAAGAAAGGAAAATAACACAAACGCGAACAAAATGCAAATCTTTTCTGGATCATGCTATGTTGGCCGCAGACGTCTTTGTGCTCCCAATGGAGACTGCACCGTTTCTTAGACTAGTGTTCGTCTGAATGGTTACCAAAATGAAATGACCAGTCCAGGGGAAAATAGATAAGACTCACTGGCTCAGCGATCCGAGGAGTGTTAGAAACGACTCCCACAGCTGGGTGTCAACAGATAAGAACAAAGTATCGAACACTTTACTATAAAAAATCGTCACATTGGTTTTCTTCCCAATTTCTTTATTCGTGGAGTTTTGGTAAGCCTATTATCCTGGACTATATTTTTGCACTCCCACTAGTCAATTACAATTTCTTTAGTGTATGTTTTATTACTATATTCATTGTGCTTTTTTGAGGAGGGTGTCAGTGTTTATTCTTTCAATCTCTGTTCTTTTTTCATTTTCATTTCATAATCGTTTCCTTCATTTGTTTTATTTTCTGTTGTTTTTTGGATATTTGTTTTTATGTGTTTCTTGTGTAATTTATTTAAATGAATGTATTGTTTTCATTCCTGTTTTTTTTCAAACCATTTTTAATTCATGTTTATGTATGTATGCATTTTTCGCAAAGATATTGAAAGACAGAGGTTCACGTTCTCGTGCAGTTTTGGGTCACTTAAGTAATCGAATGTAAAGTCATTCATCTATTAGCTTGAACACTATGATTTAAGGAATGCTTCTAATAATAAGCTAAACATATCACATTTGCTTCACACTATAAAACTGTGTGTCTTTAGTAAGAAGCATTGCAGCCTTATGCAAGCTGGATCTAACGTTGCTGCACTTTCCCTATGTGGTGTGACGCTCTTGTCTTTTTAAAGAAACGACTTAATTCTAAATGTTGCTATTGATAGGCATACTTTTACGGACATTATTCATTAAATCGTATATGGATGGATATACGCATATTTGTATCTCTTTTGTTATATACATTGGAGGGTTAGAGGTATCAATGTACACCCACTAGTATTCATAATGTTTTTAACGTATTGAAAATATACTCCTCATAAAAAAAGAATAAAGTATATTGTGATACTAGTTTTCCCCTGAGATGTGTGATGTACATACACTGGTCACTTAGTTTTCATTTGACATCTTTAAATGTACAAATCTTATGGAAACACATAACTAACAATAATGCGTTGATATTCAATGTTTGAAATGCAAACGATTGTTTCTGCCCGTCTCACATACATACATTTTCATAATATAAAAAAATATAACTGACTAAAATCGGTGATGTATATGCACAAACAATTGTCTGCAAATGCAAATTATTTTTGGAGGATATATTGACTGTTTTGATGTGTATAACTAAGGATTTACATGATGCTGAATTAGGAGTTGTAATCCTACACGATTAAGCAACAACATTACTATGTGTGTTAATTATACAACATCTGCTCGCTCTCTCTTTCTCTCTTTCTTTCTCTTTCTCCCTTTATACATATATATATATATATATATATATATATATATAATATCTGAAGTTATATATATATATATATATATATATATATATATATATATATATATATATATATATATATATATATATCAATTCAAACCTTAGCAGAGTGCGAGTGGGAAGAGCGGGATGCAGACATACACAAACAGAAGATTATGATTCGTCTCATGAATATTGGACGTAATATCATCAGAGAGTTGTCTTATGAAAATCAACATCATAAAATTCTACATATCGATAACTGGGGCACACCCGCATTAATCGCATGTTTTTAGACGTACGGCGATTAAGGACGATTAAGCAATTAATTCATAGAATACGGTCAGATTATAATTACTGCTCAAACATTACAAATATGTATAAACTAAAATAGCAATTATTTAAAGTAATCACCCAAAAATATGTTATATATGAAATAGTGTCACATGGCTAAAGTTATAGAGATTGCTTAAAATGTAATGTTTAAGATTTATATCCATGAGAAGGCTTTAATTAGTTTAAATTATCTACGATTTTTTGAATCTTCATGCTTAATCTACTAGAGAACCACAGTGGGAATTTATATTGTTTCTTTCTTAATCACGTAGTATTTAAATAAGTTCGTCAATTATCAGCATTTTACGGTATTTCATTGCCGGGGAAAGGTTGCCAACTCACATCCTAAAGTAATGCTACAGAACTGACACGATTCGAACTTGAAAAACACAAAACGACAATCTTTTTTTTTTTCGTCGTTTATAATCTACCCACAACCACTTTTAATTGTTGGTGTAATTAACTGTTAATTGTAACATATCTTTTGAAATAATGCATCTATTCAAGGTTTTATAATATAAAGAAACATATTTTTCTTTCTTTTCCCGTAAAAAATAAGTGTCGTTGTTTGCTAAATTTTAAATAACTAAAACGGATATGCCTTACGTTTATATTCATTTGTTTTAAATTGTAACACTTCAATGTGTTTTAAAATTGCATCCGACCAAAATTGAATTCGCATAGTAAGTGTTTAATGTTGAAAATGGGGACGACAGAATTTCATTTTTAAACAATACATTTCATAATGGATGAAGTCAGAACTTTTACCAAAACGACACCAGTAAAAATTCAATTATCTTTTTGCGGTTGATTTCACACATGGCAATAGTATGATCTCATTAAAATAAATGGATGTGGAAAGTGGTTACGTACGTACAAAAGTAGCATTCCTTGACGTGTCATTATATAGATACTTACAAATTCCCATTAATATAAATTCAAAACAAAACAAAGCAACACAATGCACTGTGTTTGATTGCCATCACGGGAACTCCTTCATGTTATACAATATCAATGGGGAGTTTTCCAACGAAATTGCGCGTTCTTATCACACTTAAGATTTCAACATCAATTGGGAATGTAATGGGTTATTATCTACCGGTTTTTATGAGTATTTTATTCTAGAAGATATTTCGCTAGTCTTTCTTTGCTGTAGCGTTCTTTTCATGGAAGGTGCTGGACTGAGCTGCAATCTCAGGTTTGTCCTTGCACAACATACACGGCAATAACTCTTTTTTGCTACCACAACGAATAATTTTCCTTCCCCCTTCGTGTACCTTATATAAGGTGAAATGTTCATAAACAGAGAATTTTGTAAAAGCTTCTCTTACCGCTTTAATACTTAAGAATTTACATGATGTCACAGTGACGCGGATATGCTTCCCGACAAATAATAACATAGTCACCTCTACATCCAAAGTCATCTCTACATCCAAAGTCGGCTCTACATCCAATGTCAACAACTTTATAGTATATACCGTTTTCACAAGTACTCATAATCAGTTCATTCCATTAAGCATCCTAAAAAACTATTAAGAGATTCATCACCTTTCAACTAGTTATTACTCTATCTAATTAACCATTATATTCAAGTGGTATTCGGTCTAGATATGTGGTGGTGAACCATCAGCATACGTAAACGAAAAAGTTGCGCACAAGCAGCGACAGACAGCTATCTATCTCTCATATTATTATAGGTATATTCAATGTGTTTTTTATGAACAACCCTGTAAAATATATTCGATTTAAGAAACTTCAAATATACGCTTCAAGGAACTTGACCTAACCTTGTAGACACAGGTTCAAGTTTCAACCACTAAAATATCCTGTTCGGCAAAAAATCGATGGTTTGTTGATCAGAAATATTGAAAATCAATAAGTGATATTGCAATGCCTAAAATCTCTCCACTGAATTACCTCAAATTCATTTAGATATCGATTTGTATTGATTTTGATATCCACTTGGATATCGATCAGCCTTTGTGATGTGAAAGTAGCCGTTAAAGCGGCCTTTGAATAGAACGCCGCGAGGCACCTGGTCATATCTGTCCATTCTTCACGTTAGAGTCTTTTGTTTTCGATTTCTTCATTCTTCAATATTCTATTCATATTCTATTTTTCAAGAGTCACATTTACAGAGTTATACTATCCATCTGATTCATTAATTTTCACATTCGCATAATTTATTTCTCATTTTTTTATATCAAACCAGCGGGAACGGCGAACCGATGTTGCCCGGGAAAATGTAGACCCTACTTAAACCCATGCTCCCACATCTTAATTTTATATAAAATAGTTTAAGTGAGTTTTTATGTTTTATAAGTATTAATTATTGTTAGTAATTATTACCAAATGTATTAATAATTTAAATAAAAAAATCATGTACATGTTCGTAGAACTTCATAAGTAATAATAGAAATCATCTCATGAACGAACATATAGGTATGGGAAGGCTTTTTTATTTATTAAGGGATTCAAATCTCTGGAAAGAAGGTACCAATTTTAGGATCTATTTTTTAAAAATCTATCATTCTAAGTAATATTTGAAAGATGTTCAGCTTCAAATATATGTGTTTATTATGTATACCATTAATAATTGAATTATTAATTATAAACATATATTTACACCGCAAACAATTGCATACACATACCACTTATTCTACTACTACTACTACTACACTACAAATACTACTACTACTACTACTAATAATAATACTTTTTTTTAAAATTTGCCAGCTTAGGCTGACACGACACAAAATATTTGCATAGGGTCAAGGAGGATGAGAAGACCGAGGAGGGACAGCACACACCAGACCTCCACTGGAAGTGTCAAGTCTGCTGGGACCTTGGGGAGGCTTATTGCCACCCAAATCCCAGAGAAGACGAATTGTTCTAACCAGCGAGAAATCAATGCTAAACAGTTGTTGTGATACTGAGAGTTTATTTGCGGTTGCTATCGAAAAGAGGTGGATAATACTGGAAATCTGGGGAAACTTGTTGCCACTCAGACTCCAGGGAATACCACAATATGAAGGGATTAAAACACAGTGTAATCAAACTATTGTATACGTGTACATGCACTCTGCAGTTTCTATGACAATAATGGAATATATTTTAACCGCTACACTTCCAGGCGGCGAGTCGACGGTAGAACACACGCTTGCAACATGAATTAAGATGACTACTATGACAAATTTAACTTATCAACATAAGACCTCCCCTTAATTGTTGCCGTAATAGTAGAAATAAAAAGAATTATATTTTTAAAGCTATTACTATAAGCATAGTAAACCGGGTTATAAAACCATACGTAAACGAATGCGGTGCTGTTTGCAATAATTGTACGCCAAAGATTTGCTGCGTGTACATGCACGACCCATTTGCCACGAAAATAATGTTACCTGTTTTAACTGCTGTGTTCGTGCGTGGTGAGGTGTAGAAGGCGCTCATGTAAACTGCTCAACTTAAGGCTAATAATAATAATAAAAATATGTACACTGTACGACACTTAATATAAATAATAAAATACAGCATATTGTCATATCAATTACCTTTAAACTATGCCGTCGCGACATGATAACTAATTGGATAATGATACTCCTGATATTCGTTTTAGAGTTAATTAATTAGGCAATATATTTCATGAGGTTTTATTTCAGCCGCATTGTCAGCTACATATAAAATATTAGCAATCAAATGGAGGAAGATACATTTTGATTAGTAAATTAGTTAATAAGCAGCTCAAAGAGAACATGTGTAATTAAAGGAATTGAGCGTTTTGCCATATAGTTCTCCGTGTACGCATATAATACTAGACAACAACGTTATAGTATGTATGATGAAATCTAACAATGGTTCTAAACGAATGCCAATACACATTGTGATACATATGCACTAAACAAATCGGACAAATCTTAAATACAAATGCCAATAAGATTTTTTTATTTGAGTAACTTTAAAATTGAAAGCAAAGGATGAAAAAGAAATTACCGTAAAATTTAATAATGTATATCTGTATATCATATATGAATACAGTTTTGTGACAACCATCAAATTAATCATATCCTTATTTTCAAATTATTTATAGAGCTTTTTATTGCCCACAAAGTAATGTCGTGGAGGTTTATTGTGCATATTTTAAGAATGTCCTCGGATATAATAATAAGCGTGTTTTATTTGTGCTTATTAAAAAGCCGTGCAATTGTTAATCTAGTGGTACCTAATGGTAAGAGTGAAAACGCCCGGTATAGAAAAAATATCCCAATGAGATTTTTTACGAAAATCCTAACGATGGAATATATCGAAGGATAACTATTTAGTCATGTAGGGATAGGATTATGAATTCCTACTCCGTCTTAGAAAATTGTGGATTAGATAAAATATCCCAGTCAGTGAAATGCAATGAAGCTATAATTTATTTCTGAAAACGCAGACGAATATTTGAGAAACAAGCAGATATCAATGTTTAGATTTTGGTTAGAAAACTCCACTTTTAAACGCTACAAAGGAAAATCTAACTATAATTCAGATATACGATCGACGAGGTGGCATACTATTATTGCTCGCTAATCACTACCAGACACACGTGTAAAATTGAATAAGCTAAATAGATTATAACCTTAGGTTCTTAGCACCCATTAAATACATATGGATATGGTAACATTTGTATCGGAATAGGGATTATATAACAAATAATATGTTGCCAACTTTTACTTAAGCTTTCATTAATAATTAACATTGTTTAGACTATATGCATGTGACTTATCTAGCGGGAACTTTCTTTAAAGGATAGGTATTTCCCAATTACCAGACAAAAGCCCATCGAACAAAAGTTCACCAAAATAATTCTAAACACGGACAAACGAAAAAAAAATGTTATTTCAATTTGTTTTTAAAAACATTTTATACAGTTTTTTTTTATACTTATCATTAAATTTTGATCAGTAATTCTTTTTCTGAAAACATCTTTTTTATTTTATGTTGATTAATTTTTCCGGTTCCTTGTAAATACTGCATTTTTGTTAAGTTATCGGCCCTTGTTTTCCTTTGTTTTCTTCGTCAATTCGCAATTATAACTCTTTGTTGTGCATGCAACTAAGCTATTATAAAGCTCTACATCTTATGCTTATTTACCCACAAATAAAAATGCGATTGTCAATGTTTCAGGCGATTACACGAAAACATCTAAAAAAATAGTATAATAAATAAAACAACAACAAATCAGTTTCGCATCTAAATTTAACGTAAAATAATCACCGCTTTCGACCCATAGAGCGTTCGAATGAGATGTAACAATTTTTGTTTGTTTTTAATCTTGGTCCTGTTTATGTTTCTGATCAAACTTTTGTATAACATATGTCAGTTTTAAAAGTCAGAAAAAATACATCGCCTTAATACTAATAACCCTAAGATCGGGTGTTAATACGAAAAATAAAGCGATTACGTGTTGTTGTATGACTTATAGTTAGTGGTAAAATAAAACTTAGTTAATGCCCTAGAAGTTAGAATGCCCCGCAAATGGGGTAACATGTTACGTTCAAATCATATGCGCAAATAACCCGCCACTCTAAATTCTGAAATAATCATCTGTTATTTGTTTGTTAAGTATGTTCAAACGTATCGCCTAAAAAGATAGAATATCATTCTTTTTTTTAGGGTGGATTTAAGTGTAGATATAATTTCTTTGGTCCTCGGTGAAATGATACCGGAAAAATGACACCAGTATACATGGCCTACGTGAAACAATAACGAAAAATGGCACAAGGCAACACAAATTTGGTAACGGTAGATAACGATTGTTCAGGAGACGAGTCCTGGGGTAAGGGCTACGCTCTTTTCCTTTTACCTTTAAATACGGGCTTTTCCCACCCCACCCCGATATTTAAAAAATAATATTTACTCACTGAATAAAGTTCTGAATTATTAACAGTTGATGACTCATGCCAAACGCAGACGAATTTAATTATCTACCGACCTGTATACTTTACACATGCTGAAACTCTAAGTTTGTCTTTAGTTCAAAATATTATTTCCTTCGAAGTGTTTCTTACACGCAGAAAAAAAAACAACATATATTACCGGACAACGCTGGACAAATATTAAAAAAAAACATAGTCCGATCGTTTTAATGCACAACTGTAAACTCTCAAAGAAGCGACATATAGACGTTAAGCAAATATGTGCAAAAAGAAACGTGAACATTTTTTAAAAGGTTTTATAAGGAGATCGGTCAGTGAACTTTAAAATATTTAGTTTGTTTACCATAATTTACCAATAAAAATGTTAAATTGAACTTGGAAACTCAATGCTAAATCTGGGAATGGGATTTCTAACCTGCGGTCTGGTGATCCTTAGTCTTATGTTATAAATAAACTATCTTCTAATAAATTAATATGTTGTGTTTATTCCATTTTTGTATTTGTCAATATTTTTGTATTATTTCTTTTATCCGCCAATAATGTTTTTAAATAATCGTTCTTAGAATCGGAAATAAGGCTAAACATTTTCCGATTACGATACTGATTCTTATACCCTAAACAGTTCCGACTTTTCAAGTTCCCGATCCCGATTCCGAGTAATTGTCGTAACAATACTCGTATCTCGTTTTTACATCATAAATACATTTGTGAGACACGACAGTTCCTGAATTAAACCATGTTGCGATGCAGAGATGGTAGCAGAAGACGTAAGATGAGACATGACGTAGTATTTTAATAGAACCTCAATGAATTTGGAGACGATCTGTAATTCATTGCAATATATGGTGTGCACCATGTCGAAAGTCCTACCTTCAAGCCTCTAACTGGTTATGTACGGGTTCAATCCTATATTTTAGAGAACATTTTAATGAGAAAAAAACATGTCACACTTTGTGCACTGTCAACGTTCGCATGGTACAGGTCAACTCACAACAGAGTTTTATATTGAATTAAACATTTCTTCCTGGGCGAAAACATTAATTTGCAGTCAACAAAACATATTTAAGCCAACCTCGAATACATCAGCGAAAATATGTATAATGCAGGTTTACCGTAACATATAATAACGAGGATAAAATATTGTGAAATAAAATAAAATTGCAGACTGAATATGAAATTATGTTAAAAGTGCTTGATAAGTAAACATTTTATTCTTGATTCAACGTTTATTTGAATGATTAACAATTAAGGAAGAAACACAATTTGTTTGTGTGTCACGGTTACCCAATTTGTTAATAACAAGTTATTAAAACGAAATAAAACCTTTTGATAAATAAAGATTCAAGGAGTGTTCAAAGAAGATAGAAACTAGAGAGTGATGTAAATAATAAAATTGTCACACAATATGAACATATCTTATTAACAACACTGCCTATCTTTAGAACACGTTGCCTTGAGACTACTTACTTACAAAGTACAACATGCTCGTTTTCAAGTGTAATGCCAACAAATACTTAGCGAGCTTTCCTCTTAAGTGATAACATATTTGTCTATTCCATTCATCGTTTTCAAGTCTCATAATATTGCCCAATATGCAACTGCCAATCGCTTACATTCTAATCCTTGAGTGGTATCTAGTCTTGGTACGTGGTCATTAATTAGTATGACAAAACATTCCTTGGACAAAGCATTACTGTAATTTTTGACTCAGATAATATATATTATATACGTAAAATTTTAATAACCTATATTGACTAACTTGTTGAAAGACTCTGGATGTTATCTGGAGGGCCTGTCGACTGCGATGTTTAGAAGAAAAAAACACTCTCCAATGAAGGAATAATTCCTAGCCTGATTTATTAATGATATAGTGTACACATATGTAAACTTATGTTTTGAAGACTAAAGTCTGCATTTTCAAAGGCAGAACACTGTTTAAAAAGCAACAATGATTTATGACTGTCATACACACTTTCCAGTGGTTCTTATTTTGCGTTTTTCCCCATTTTTCTTTCTTTTTTACCTCGACCCATGTCATATATATCGCGACCTACAATTAAAAAAAAATCCTTGCTTTAAATAATGTAAATGCTCCCTCGGAGACCTGTTTGAATTAGAAAAGATATATGACTCTCTCACGACTAAACCATATGTAGGAATACAATTATATCATATTTATAGTACTTAGGTTTTTTTCATAAATGTATGGAACGGAAGGCTATGCGAGTGTTTTACTTAATTTAGAAGAAACAGCTGTTCATTTTGCTACAAACTACAACTGCTCATATTAAAATGCTATATTAATCAATATCGTCGATATTTAAATCGATTATCTACTTTATCTGAATGCACATTATATTGCGCAATTAATAGTTTCGTTAGATAATTATGATCAGAAGTTTAGTTGTATGTAATGATGTCGTGGAACACTGGAAAAGTGTAACTTTATTTTAATAATTACCTTATAAATATTGTCTCACATTTAGACGAATGAAGATAATTACATAAAACTAATCGCGAGAATGTATAATTTAAACTATGTTGATGTCTTCATTGAAAGTTCATCTAATGTTACGAACATAAATCTTGATGAATTTTTTTCAGTAGTATTTTGATTATTCAAAATACTTTTTTTATCTTTGATGTATTTTCTTACAATGGTTCGGTAGATGTAACATCCAACTTTCTGCTGCGTCTCGTGGAACTTGCGAATGTATACCGAATATTGTACGCAATTCAAACAGAAACCTTTATTTAATACATAGCATAGCCTGGCCACGTTCCGTCTACAAGTATCCGTTGCGCAACGAATATACTTACAAGTTATAATCAGTTCTATGTGACACTCTTTTGGGGATTAAATGTTCAATTCTCAGAACGGGTGATACCAAACATACAATTAAGAATTAATTAAGATATTTACTCGGGCATTGCTGACAATGAAAAGAAAACTTGACATGCAAATTCGCGAGTTCGACGAAAAGCTCCTGGCGAAGGCCGGGGTTACATCGATCGAAACGTTGTTAGACTTCCATTCAAGATGAGGACAGCATTCCGGTCAACACAAATAATACAAAGTATCAATCTAAAACATTCCGAAAAGAAACGCTTTGTCTTTTTTCATAATTTAAGACGGATCAAAATAACACGGATGATATCAGATGTTCGTGAACTATTACGTAAATTGTTTGAGTGTGTTTTACAACGAACCGTTTAATGAAAGTTCCGACTATAAACTCACAGTAATATTATCAACACAGACAATTTGCAAAAAATAATTAATGTAAATACTTTACTGCGCCATTTAAACTAAATATTAAAAAAATAGTCCGCATTTCCAACTATCTACTTTATATACTAGCTGATGTATCCGTCAATTTGTTTGCAATATATCTGGTCATCATTTATAAGTAATCACTACAGACACATATTTTTCGTGATATATTCGGTATTTATCATAACTACCAGGGTAATATAATCAAATATTGATTTTTACAAACTAACACATAATCTCCATTATGTTGTTATGATGCCTTTGCTCGTTGAATTAATGTACTTCATTCCAAATGGAATTTTATATTGGAAGCTTTGCCGTTGGTATATTTTACGTCAGCACTATGTTAAGTACCTCCTTTGTAGAATCTCTTCGTACTTATGGATTTACGATATTTTGATTTATATTGATATATAGTGTTATTTTTTACCGAGAAACAGAAAACACACACACAATATATATATATATATATATATATATATATATATATATATATATATATATATATATATATACACATTGGTTTTAAGTTTATCTTATACATACATTTAACATTGATTATTAATAGAATATATATATATATGGGTAAAATGAAAAAGGAAAACCAAAAAATGGATGTGTTGTATGTGTACATCAACGTTTCGTCTTTATTTATAAGACTTCATTAGGGTGATAATGTAAAGAAAAATGTCATGCAAGTACAAACACATATAGGGTTGACAGATGGGAAAAAGGAAGAAAATAATGGCCACTACTGGAGAAAACAGTAGGGTGGCCGTCCGTACTTGGTGAGGACTGAAACATGATTCATTACTTGCATGACATTTTTCTTTACATTATCACCCTGATGAAGTCTTATAAATAAAGACGAAACGTTGATGTACACATAAAAAACATCCATTTTTTGGTTTTCCTTTTTCATTTTCCCATCACGTCGGATTACCTTCATCCTTCTCTTCCCATATATATATATATATATATATATATATATATATATATATATATATATATATATATTACTATTTCACGTATCCACATTATATTTAATAAAGAGATATAATTTTTGATATATCAGTTTTCAGTATTTACTTCAACAGTGCTCGATACGTATGTAGAACTAGGTAGTAACTTATACAATATATTTATGGCAATTAAGCTACACAGAGGCTTCCGCGTTTTATCCCTGTTGTAGCCTAAATATTCTCCATGGGGGTGAAATGCGGGAGCGTCTGTGAAGCTTAATTGCCATAAATATATTTTCATAACCTACTATATATATATATATATATATATATATATATATATATATATATATATATATATAGTTAATTAAGCAAGTCCAAATATAAAGAAAATTAATATACCACCAATGTTTTCAAATTTACTCAATCAAGAGAAGAGCTGTATAAATATACTTTATATACACATTAACACAGCCTACAAAAAGTTACTATCCTTTCTATGCGAAGCGCACATCGTCTGAGCTGCTACCATACATATTAAATTGTCCTAAAGAAAGTCAGGGGCAGGTATCGCTGCCACAATTCAACAACGACGTTCTTCTCAAGATTATAACTACAAGGGCTGTGATGCAGGCTTTTGAATCATGTAAAATCTTAGCGTAATTAAGTCGCTTCTCTCCTATACACTTACACATTAGGGCAGGTCGATTTTTCACTTTTCTTAGAAAATCAACGCTGCTACGGTGGCGAAAGCTGGGGTTTGGTGTTGTGAGAACTGATAGCAAAAATTAGATTCCTAACTTTAAAACTTAACTGAGCATTTAGTTTTAAAGATCGGGTACGAAAATGTTCAGAAATACCTAATTTCCGCAGGATTTTGCTGACAAACTGACTTCAAAATGTTACTATTTCACTAATAAATCCAGATAAAATTGATATTTTTTGTTAGATACAATGAATAGAAACTATATTCAAACCAGCATTCTAAGTATGAATCACCACTAGTAAAATATGTCATTTTTTAACTGTATTCAATAAATGAGAACTGTAGAAATTGTACAAAATTACAAAAAAGTCTAATCACTTTTACATTTTGGGTCATAATTACTTTTAAAAATATATAAATAAAAGTGTATTATACAATAATACTACTGGAAACAGATTATAGGAACACATGTTTTAAATTTGAATTGTTCATTGAACAATGTGCTAAAACCTTCTGCACCATATAAAATTATGGGTAAGCTTACAGTGTAGTCCTCAGGTCATAACTTCTAAATAAAAACTAAAACAACACTTACCTTACATAAAAACGCATCAGAATGAAATTCTCTAAAAACCTGCATAGTTTAAGCATGTGAAAACCGAATTTAATTTTGAAGTGTAACCGATTTTGAAAATACCACCATATTGGATACTGTCACGAAATGTAGCGCCATGTTCTTGTTTAAACTGCTGACTCTTTTATAGCTACGATTAATAATAATTAGTTTTGATACCGTTAATTTTGCTTTTTAAAGTATGCGTTCTGATATATTTATTTAAATTTGTTTTGCATTGAAGTTATTTTTTTTTTAGCTTATGTACTTTTTGTTGTGAGGACAATACTGTAAGTTTATCAAATTATGTTATAATAGAACTAAATTGTTCCCTGTAGATTCCCTTCGAAGTAAATGAGGGTCTTATTTGGTGACACAATGTTTTGGTTATAATGTGCTTGTGCCTTGCTTCCTGTCCATATACAATTCGTGAAGCTTCGGTTGTTAACTTCACAGCTTTTTCCACGCCTTGTGAATGTGCAGGTAAATTTGGAAATTCCAGTGTTGTTCCATTCATTGAAGCTTCTAGGAGTTCATTGTTTGAAAACCTTTCTGCGAGTGCAGGTTCACAGACCCCACTTTGTGAGAGGTCAATCAAAGCTGACTAATTGCCTTAACAGTATTTACACTGTTGTACTCTTCTAGAACAGCATCAACATCCTCTGCTAGAAGAACACCAGTTGCACCAATGTTGGGTATCCCTCTATGGGTGAGATATTTACTTGCAGTTCCTATCTCTCTGGTAAATGTTAAGTGGCGCTCTGGTCCCTTGCTTTTCTTAATCATTTTTTCACCATTTTCCCCTGTAATTTCCTTGTAATACAAAGTGTCCTTATCAACTCTGCAATCAACTCCAATGCAGATAAGATGTTCATATTCCTGGACATGTTTTTGATGGCTGGTTACTTTCACTCTTGCCTTTTCTCTATCTATTTTTGATTTATCTATAACACTGTCGTTTAAATTAATAGTTGGATAAAGAAGGCCCATGTGTTGTAAGTCTAATAGAAAGGCATTGGCAAGGCAAGCCCCAAGGTAAGAATATATATCACCTCTAATCAGTTCCATAGAATATCTCGGGACTTTTAAAAGACTGTAAGGTCCCTTAGACTGTCTAAAAACTGTCATCGCTTGTTTCTTCACTGGAAGATGTCTGTGAAAAGATTTCTGATGTAGAGGAAGTAACATATGAAGAATCTTGTTGATGTCTTTCAATTTGCCTGTCTAATCTATCTGCTTCAGCTGAATCTTTTTTGTATTTTTGACAGCATCTTTGTCAATAGGTCCAAGTTGGAAACTGCCTTTTGGTCCTGTTTTCTCTCTATGATCTTTTACATATTCTCTCTCTTCAATAGGAACCTGAAATGTCAAAATGTTTAGGTGTTTAATAACAGATCTAGCATACATGACACATATTAAGGAAAATATCACAATATTATTTACTAGAAAAAGAAAGATTATCGGGAGTAAATTCATAGTTTTCAATTAATTTTAATATTGAAAATTGGGGCATGAATTAGTTCAATTTAAGAAATTCAAACAAATAACATCCCTAGAAGTAATATTACCTTCTTGTTAGGAGGACAAGTGCAGACTATATGCCTTGTTTGACAATTTTCTGTATTGCACTTTACAGAAAAGTCATCACATCTTAAGACAGGCAGTTTGCAGCAACATGAAGAAATATCAAATAAGTAATCCAGCTGTTCCTTAATTATTTTCACTTTGGGTGCAGTAAGAGTTTTCCTGTTAATCAGTTTGGCCCTCTTGAATCAAAATACATTCACCCTCTGCCCTATATAATATTCCATTAACAAAGGCAATTGTGGGTTCACTGCTTGCCAAATATTTATTATTTCCTTTGCGTTCAATTTGGAAATATCATTATTTGAAAAGTGGGGATAGGTATTTTCAAGGAAATAACTAAACTGGATAACTTGTCGTAAAGTTGGGGGGTTCCGTTTTATCCAAAGGACAAGGTGGACCAGCAAATCTTTTGGAACTCTTACTGCGAGTTAAAACAGAACGTCCTTTTACAGACATTTTTATCTGAAAAAAAAAAGAAGAAAATAAATAAATAAGTCTAAAACAGTTTGATTTATATCTTCTAGTTTCATATTAAAAAAAATAGCTGACAATTATGGTAAGGAGTTTTGGTTAGCTTTAGTGATTGTCTGTTGGGGTTAGGGTTAGGCTGCATCTAAAAGTGTGACTTAAAATGACTGGACTATTTAAATAGACTCAATATTGTTTGAGTTATGGTAAAATCCTTTTTTTTACCACATAATTTAGATTTTGGAGTGGGATATCACTTTCCCAATACATTTAATGTAAAATGATCACCCAATTCATGGCAATCACACTAAAAATAAAAATACTCTAAAATCTAAAATATTGGGTAAAAAAACGGATTACTCTAGCGACATAATCGGTAATTTTACACAGAAAAAAATGGTCCGTAAAATAGAAAAATAAATAAATAAAAATGCGCCAAAAATTATTTTTTTCTAATACAAAACTGAAACATTATGGCATTTATATACAAACTTCATTGATAAAATTTAATTTGAAATACGAAAAAAAAAAAATAGAACGAAAATAAGTTACCTAAAAATGAAAATATTTCTTCACCGGAGAAAAACAAACGTGTTTGAAACGCCAGATACACTTAAAATATTAAATGATATAGATTAAACAAGCTTTTTTTCTTTCTATATCAAATAATTAAGTTTCTTACAGAAAAATACAAAATTACTAATTATTTTTACAATTAAAATCCAACAGCGGTCAATATTTTATACACTCGATATACAATAACAAACACGCATTTAAAACGGTGTTAATTTAAATAATACCCCGAAAAGAAAGTTCCAGCGTCACTATTAATAAAAACATTATATTTATTTTATTTCATCATTAAAATAAAGGCATTTTTCGGTTTAATGGTGTTTTATTGATAATTAAATTAATTTGTTTTCTTCTGAAAAATCACAAATCCTGAATTCCACGAGAGAGAAAAAATAAAGCAATCTTTTATCGGTCACTTACGTAAACAGTAAAATACTGTATATTTAATCTCAATTTTGCCTTTACAAGTGAATATTTTTCATTATTTATGATCCTTATTTATTTTTATTTAATTTATTGAGAATAATGTAAATAATTTAGTTGACAAAATCTTTATTAAATGATATTTACACATTTCTATTTCTCCAACGGTACGAAATGTTTTTATGGCGGGAAATATTTCACTGATCACCGAAAACACATGCGAAATCGCTAATTTTCAACCTTTAAAGTCGTTTCCTCAATTTACGGTAACGATTTGGGAAAAAATATTTTGTGTCGTTATTTATCATGCCAAACCCCAACTAGCATTGCCATCGCATAACCACGATTTCAAAATCGACCTGCCCTATTACACATTGGTCAACAGTAGGCTTCAACCACATTCATGTGTACACAGAAGATGTGTACCTGCATACAAGTCATCACACATCCGAAAATTCACAAAAACATTACTTACCACTTAGAAATTTTTAATATATACGCACGCAATAATAACATGCATATTCATACATAGACGACTTGAGACGACAGAAGGACATATCAGGTTAGACTAACATGCACACTTACGCCAGATTGGCTTGATTAAAACTACTAAAATAGTATACC
>OY744524.1:29843902-29878902 GCA_963556195.1 Sepiola atlantica | reverse complement strand
CGTGATAAAAATGGCGCGAATTATTAATAGTGATTTACGAGAGAAACTCGCGTAGAAACATAAAAAAAAAACGAAAATATTTATTTATTTATTTTTGACTCCCGGAGTCTTCAGAGCGTAATCCCTGCAAAATACCTTCCTGACGGTTTGATTAATTTATTTCGGCAGAGTAACGCGAAAAATGCATTTAAAAATGCCAGTAGCTAAGTAGATACGAATACGTGGCAGTCGACGGGCTGTGGCTCACCAGAAAGAAGCGGGCATGCGTTCAGCGTCAATTTGAAGAGAAAAAAAGAAAAACAATGACTGAAGACATACGAACACGTGGAATAACAAAAGAAACTCATCTATGTGCCAACGCTGATCAGGACTATTATTATTCCGGGCATTTCTATAGAGCAGTGATACCCGAAAGACATACTCTCAAGTCTGCAACGAGTTATGTAAGCTAGTGCAGGAAGTTCAACGTGCATACGAATTGAGTACAATTGTGACCAGTGAAAAAAAGATACAGTCCCGAATTCTAGAGTTTAATAAACCGAATATATTCTCATAATTCTACAACAATGTATTCTTTACGTATTATTCTAAAAATTCTACAAGGTATGGCGTTAGCTATTGGTTGCACTATTCTACAACACTATATACGTTTAAATAGTATTCTCAAAATTCTACAACAATATATTATTACTCTTATATGCTGACAGTTTTAAGAACATATATGGTTTGTAGCTATTATTCTCAATATTCTACAACAATACTGTACAATATATTCTTGTAGCTATTATTCATATCTGTATTTATATTAATTAGATAATTGTACATGGTTATATATATTTTTCTATATGTGTCTTTGATCAATTTATCAAAAAACTTATATATAGAATATCAAATCCTTATATACTTATGTTTTACCTGAAGTGCGTTTCTATGTTGAAGGCACATTCACTGTTTGTCTTACACTGCCAACATTCCTAACTTGATTATTTTTATCAGTCGCAGTATTAGAGCAAACAATTCGAAAAAAAAACGTGACTAATTAGATAACATAAGTAGAAACTATGCGTGTCGTTGAGCCTTTAACTTTAGTGATCGAAGTTTCATCAAACGAGTTGTTCAGTTATGATTGATATTATTCGCTTTTGCATCTTGATGTGCGTCTAATCGAGTCGAGAATCCTCAGCATCTTCTCTCTCCAAGCCACACAACGTATTTTTTACCGTTAGCCACAAGCTTAACTTGTGCTCTTTTAAATCAATTCCGTTAAATGATTGCCCCAAATTTAATTACGCCCTCTGGTTTTAAAATGTAGGTTTTATTTTAGCTTTTTACAGTAACTTTCACAACTCGCATCTTTCTAATGATATGTCCCGAATAATATTGCAATTTTGAGTCAACATTTCGCTATGTACTTTTTGAATTGCCTACCGTCTAATTGTAAAGAAAAACATCAGGTGTGTAAATTGATTGCACACCTGACTGAATCCAACTGGAAATACGGTTTAGCTTTGTGAGAAAAAACATTCTATAACGTTACATCTAGTAAGTTTAGCAAATGCAGGTTATTTGGTTTGATTATCTTGTTGTTGTTCAGGCAATTAAAACGCATTTCCTCCTATGCTGTTTAATGTTTCAGCTTTTGATGTCATTCTCCTTTGCACTCAAACCACACATTTTATTTTATTTTAACTTTGACGAAATCCGGAAAATGTGAAGAAATTCAGCTTCAAAAAATGGGCACACTAGTTTGGGAGAGAAAATAGAAATTTCGTCAGTCTAGAGTGATTTCTTCTTCACTGGCAAAACTGAAGAGATACCAGCTTTTGCTCCCATGCCATATTATTTCCAATTATTAATGGTGGCTATAACAGTAGACTCTCAATTCTATGACTTCGATTACTCTAGATGCATTGATTCAGTGATATATCACCCAGAAACAGTGTTTGTAGTGTTACCATTATTTAATCCACACGCAAATCTATCATATAATGTTTTTAAACAAAGTATAGTAAACTCGTGCGTTTATTATAAATGTTTAAGCTAAACTAATTGTGTTTGGCAATATATAACTGGTGACTTTCCGCAATGCCAATGTGTATAAGTTTGAAATCTTGTAGAAACTAGTGCTGCATTTTCTATAACGTTACATCAATCAGACTAACCATTACTAGAATGTATTTTCCTCCATGGCGCTATATGAATTACTCTACATTGTATCTGCATTTGTGGTGCACAAAGTGTATATTTCGCTAAAGATAATTGTTCAAAACGGTCCATATACATATACATAATTCTTGCAATTTTCCGAACTTTCTTTGTGTAACAAAAATGTGTCAGCGTTATCAAAATCCAGACACCAACATGTAAGAATAACGGATATCCTGTATTTCTGGGTACTTTCAATACTTTAAATCGTGTCCCTGTTTCAAGTTAATTGAAAACAATATTCGTTAAAAGTGTAAGAA
The DNA here is from genome assembly GCA_963556195.1 of Sepiola atlantica. Taxonomy (NCBI): domain Eukaryota; kingdom Metazoa; phylum Mollusca; class Cephalopoda; order Sepiida; family Sepiolidae; genus Sepiola; species Sepiola atlantica. Next base: position 29,876,437 of record OY744524.1, on the reverse strand, counting down.
AAGTGTAGTATATGTTCTGATCCTTCACTTTATCTTTACTGTTTTGGGTCAGTTAGGGCGAAACTCCTCTAGAGTGAAAGCAATTTTTATTGTTGTCCAAATCTTATTTTGTCCTTGATTTTCCAACATTCAACACCGACCGTCTGTCTAACACTGCCATAACAGGAGGAAAAGTGTAACTCTTCAATAAGTATTAATTTCTACGTTTAATGTATCATAAGAACATGTTAATACCCACATTATTTTAAGACTATATACATAATGAAACTTTACGTACCGCTTTATTTCATTCGTGTTACAACTTTTTCGCATTTGATGTTTATTTATAAACGAATAAATATTTTATGAGGACAACTTTTAGAATATAACATAAATAATCTATCTATATATTTATCTTTTCTTTTGATCTACATTATTTTTGATATATTTGCATCAGTGCTCTATAGAAGACATCAAATATTAGATGAGGTCACATAGAAATGACGGAATCGACTTAAACAAACGAATACACCGGAAAATCCTATATAGTGTAGTCCCATTAGCCTCAATTTTGGCAAATGGTCAAACTAATTGTAAAACAAGGTGTTATTAGGTCTATATGTAAACATATTAAAAGTCAAGAAAAATCTACCGATGAGAAATATGCAAATTTGGTATTTTCATAAACATGTGCCCTGTATTTTTTGTTAGTTAACATGATTATGCTATCAATCGCACCAACGCATCACATTACATTTATAGATAACAATTAGGATATGAAATTATGCATGTAGAATGCTTCTTTATATCTCACAGCAAACATTGACCTATGTCATATGCATTTTAAGGTACATCTTCAGTGTTGGGGCAATTTCTTCGTTAAAATACACCGTTTTATCGTATGCATTATAAGTATATTATCCCATTATCCAATTATTGTGATATTTCCTGGAATTATTTTCTTAAATATAGTTATACATCATCATGCTTCAATTAATAAACAATGATGAATATATTATAAATCACTTTCCCCGCACACACAGGGAGGTCATGTTTTAATCATCGTTTATTTATGTCTGTTAGTTTAGTTGTGTGTCTGCTAGTAATTTTATGTACAAATTAATCACCAGATTTCAATGCCTTTTTAAACAAAGTCGTATATTGGCCCAGATAAGTCTCAGAATAAATTCAGAATCTGATCCAGTTCAGTATCTGAATGCTAGACCTTTTGAAACTCGCAAAATCCTTTTTTAATAATTGTCAAAGTTTTAAAAAAAATCACATCTCAGTTAATTGTTTGTCTATTCTTTTGAAATTTAAAACATGGGTACCACGTAGTATTACATATCACCATATCAAATTTCACTTAGATATAAAACAGGTTTAATATTTGGCAGAAATTTACATTTTAACATATAACTCCCATTTAACAACTTCGTATGCTTCTCTGTCAATCTGGCATTTCTCAATTAATCTGTGTAAACGTTCCTATGTTTATATAGTGTCACATTAAAAACATTACCAAGTTTCACCTGCATAGTAGAGTAATGCAATAAACCTTATCGGAAAGTTGTGCTTTTCTGGCGCTTTTGATATTCAATTATGTTGCACTCATCTAACTGAATGTTATCTTCAGACACTGACAAATTAGCACAAGCAGTGCAACAACACTGTCCAACTGTGTGTTGAACAATTAAGTCCATACTTTTTACATGTACACCGGGCTGTATTACAATATTTTTGCAGTTGCACCGGATCAAATTAAGAAGTCTTTCAGGTGCCGGTAGCATATCAGTTATTTCTGTTATGTTAATATCAGCGATCACTTGCCATCCCCAATTGATGGGATTTAAACCACGAATTACTAACCATATTTGTCCTTATTAGTATAATGCATAGAATAGAATTTAGCAGCAGCTGTTGTTGAAGGCAAACTATACTATCCACTGAGATTATGTGTTTTATGTATCTTTTGGGAAAACCGATGATAGCGCAATTTGTTGACGTTACCTTCTGGCATTATTCTGCTGCAATAATGCTTTCCTGTGATGCCTGACAGAAACAGAATACATCACCACTATGATGTAGGTATTTTTCTAATTTTAATAGCAACCGCTTTGGCTAAGCATGTAGTTGTGTCACATCCAAGTAAGCCATGACAAAATGGTAAATGTAAGCATATGCTGGGGACAAAGTCAGATTTCGAACAGTGTATATTTTATCAGCAGTTTCAATAGTAAAGCATCATCAGCATTGTCGTGGATACACCGACACTCTACTCGTTTCAAAAATTCAGAAAACATCTAGATAAGTCTATGTCTATTAGATTTATTTACCAAAGAAAATATCATTACCCGTTGCTGGAACCATAATTAATTCACTTCCCAACTAAATGATGTATTTTACTATAGGGATTCACTGTAACCATCAACTATAATAACGCATTTGTCATATTTGCACATTACGTATTTACTATATACGTAATATATTTATACAAATGCAAGACAATAATGCGAAATGATCCGATGCAGTAATCCCCCTCTATCCAAAATAAAGTGTCTACCAGTCAAACGTGTGCATTCTTGGCATCAAAGCTTGCTCAATGGGGCACTCTCTAGAATTTCTTTTCTTACAGATCTGGGTGAAGCAATGGCATTAAACATAAATGTTTTTTTCCCGACACAGTTCATATTAAAAGAGGTCCTGTATATTAAATTTGCCTTTTGTTGCAACTAATGGTAGGCGCTGACACATTGCTTGCGGATGAATATGGTCTATAATGTCATATATTTTTTATTCATTGGTAAGTGACAGTTTTCGTTTTACTTAAATAAATTGTTAGATACCTCACTGCCTTCCATGAATTGAGGAATCTCATAACCAACATTTATGCATTTATGTTTGATCTAAATGTAGTGAATATTATGAAACAACATATGAGATAATGCTATGCAGTGACATCAGATTTACTGAAGGAATGTCTGGCTTTCAAAAGTAGATATGCTTTTTTGATATGTGAAGTCTCTCTTTTGTCGGGTGGCAGTTACTTCTTTATGATTTTTTCTAATGTTATAATTCCACCTCGTAACTCTTGCTTCTCTTATTTTGTCTTTTAGTACTCATATTCCATGAGCGATGTTTCTAACATAGGGGGAAGGGCTTCTGTTTTCCAGGTCCGAATCTATCCATAAAACACTTATCATTGCTCATTTTTGAATTTGAAGTAGCATTTTTATTATTTAGCTCCTTACATAAAAGGGATTCCTGCCTTGTCTGGAGCGATATCAATAAAAAGAGAAATACGCTGCATAACTTTATTTAGTCCAGAAAAAATTGAACAGATGCAATTAACATGATTCACTGTTTTTCTATCCTTGTGAGTCTGCCAGTGGATTTGATACTTTGCATACACAATATGAACAGTGGAAAGTCCTGCCCGGTATCAGTATGGCAAAGAGCAGGTAAGCTATATTTAAAAACAGAATACAAATCAGGATGATATCTTTATAAAGTAGCTATTTGTTGAAGATATAAAAATTGTGACCTGCAGTAACAAAGAATGGTAGCAGGTCATGCAATGAAGCAAGATGAATACTCCAATTGTCTGTTCTTCCTGCCTAGGGAAAATGATTCGAAATGTTTAGCATTTATATATTTTGCAATCACAAGCTACAAGTACGATTATTCAAATATTCTTTTTTTTCTGTTCCAACCATTCATGTATAGTCATAACTTCTATCCTTCATCTACAATCGTATCTGGATTAACAATAAGTTTTGCAAATATTTTTAGCTGACATTATTCAACTTTCTGCTAAATTATTACCCCTCACTTGAATTACATTAGATTTCTCTGTTCATATGTTAGTTTTTGCTTCACTTAGAGTTTCAGTGTAAGGTATAGGAGATAGAGTTCCAATGTGTCTGCAAGAAGTAATAGATTAAGTTTACTATATATTAAGAAATAACATCTTCATACTTTAGCAAGTGTATTTTCACTAAGCATATTTAACACTGAGTGTTGGCCATATATCTCTTCCAGAACTTCTGACAATTCTGCTTTTTCCATTTCCTATACACTCAAGAAAACTCATTTCCATGTTTAATCCTCTAATTCTCAGCACTTAATATTTCAGACAGCAACTAGATGACTTATTGACTTGGAGTCTTAAATACAGTGGATTGTCAAATTTTGTAACAAGAGCTGTGTTATGATTTTACTTGTTCAACCAGGAATATCAATGTAGAATAGATACATGACCTATTTTATGGATATAAGTCAATGAAAGGCAGAATCACAACACTTGCCATTCTCGGATGATTTTCTTGGTATACCATTTGCATGAATTATGACTACATTGGACATAGCCATTGCAAAAAACAGGGAAACTGTCCACAGAATATCAAGCAAATATGACGATTTAGGAAACTGATCCAAGGCTTAAGATGGGTAAGTTCACCAAAATTATATAGATTATATTTGTGATAATGGTAATAATGAATTTTAACTTTTCTAGGCCTACAGATCTCATTAGTTGTTACTTCATGCTGCGATATAACATTCGTGACAAATTTAAATGGTGTTTATATGGCAATAATACCCATCCGATGAAAGGTGCCATAGCTGCCAAGGGTGTGTTAATTGTGGTCAATAGTGTGTGCTACATATAGCATACATTGACCTTCTGTAACAGTGGCATAACAGTAACAGAAGCATTGACTTCAAATGTTTGGAATATGTCATATGAGCTACAAATCCCATGTTGATGTAATTAATCTATCAACAACCTACAACACAAAATGGTGATGCATGTTCATGACTAACCATATTTGTAAAGAGCAATCTCCATACTTGGTCGAATAGCTTAATTGATAGCATGTTCCAGCGATGGCTGTTTCTTCTCTGTATTCTCTTGTAATAATCTGCATACAGTAAGCAACACTATCAGGGAGAAATTCTAAGGTTTTCTTTAAACTAAGTTCATATGTGGATGGATATTTTGAGTGTAGAGTCATATATTTATTGCATTGTTTAGTGCCCGTAAGTTGGTGTTGAACCGTTGGCGATAGATTGCATGCTTGGCATGTAAATAATTTACAGAATCTCCTCTTTCTAATACTGTGTAACTTAACTAATCATTCCGGGATTTATATATTTTGATTATAGTGTGATCAAATGTTTATGTTTTCACAAGATGATCCCACTGACATATTGGCCATTCTTAGTATTTGATTGATGCACTACAAAAAATGAAGTAATTCTTTAAATAAAAAATATCTTGTTCGGGATTGTAATCAACAATTACATGCGTATATATTGACCCACTCAATGTGTTTCATATGCTTTTATAATGTTAGGGTAACAGGCTCGTTTTCTACAGCTCTTATGAACACGTTGCCACGTACATATGCGAAAACTACTTGCATATTCCCTACATGCTGTGTTGATGCTATCACACCCTTTTTGGGTGATTGTCACTGTATCCCTAAGATTGTTACCCATAATACCTTATTTACAATGTATGCACATCTCTCGAGTACTTGCATTTGAAATTATTCAATTTGAAACAAAAAAAATATTGACAGTAAAAACCAGCAGTGTATATAATAGACTACAACTTTATTTACGTAAATTATCCTAAACTTCCGACCTCTGATATATATTCTAAGGAATTATTTAAACATCGACCTATATGTTTCAGTGTTTACCTTTTTATATTGTTTTAAACAAAATGTTCAAATTTTATTTTGTATTAAAAACTTTGCTTTTTGTATGTAATGAGACTTTTACGTCGTAAAAATATTTTGGTGCATGGAAATACAATATGGCAGCCAGCGATTAAAATACTGAATTTAAGTGCGATTCTTAAAACTTTACAAAGTAAATTAGAACTTTATTTCAGGACAAACCATCTATTAAAGCCCTGCAATCAATTTTATCTAAAAGTTAAAAAAATAGCAAAATGAGGTTGTTTAGATTTCTTTGTCATACACACAGGCTATTTTTGCAGATCGATTATTGTAAAATTCTAATATTCTGCTTTTTTATGTTCATATAGACACCTCATAGAAATGCATTGTGCAAAACAACACCTTGTGTTGCAACTAGTTTGACTTTTTTCATTGATTTATCTGGACTAATATAGCGTAACAAAGAGATAATGTCTCAAAAGGATAACACCTTTACAAAACAGGTGGGCGCTACCGAGAATATTCTTTATGACGTCCTAAATTGAGAAGAAAATGATAACATCATCCATTAAAAAGAGCTTATACACGGATCACTGTTTGTTTATGTTGACAGTGACTAATATATATATATATATATATATATATATATATATATATATATATATATATATATATATATATATATATTTATTAAACCAGAAATTGCCACGACGGTTGAACCGGCGGTTTCATACATTGAGGGATTGGATCTCAGGCACTCATCGGCAACCGTCGAAATGGTAGGATAATTCAAACGTTTTAATATCAACATTAAAACCACGTGATACTCTTTTGATTGGATGCACGTGTGTGTTATTAAAACAACAAAAAATGATAATTTTGAACTTTGATAATGAATAATTGAGTGAATTAAAAAGTTAGTGATTTACTGGGTTTAATAATTACAAGGTGGCTTTTTTATATATAAAACTATTCATGAATATATTTATGGATTGTATAGGGAAACATTTCAGATTTATATCGAAGGATCAACACCTTACAGTAAAATATAAAAAAATGTGCATGAAATTTATACAAATATTAAAAACTAAAAACTGGCATTAAGGGATATATATATATATATATATATATATATATATATATATATATATATATATATATATATATATATATGAAAAACAGTCTATATCCGGAGGGTCTCGTACATTACTAAAACTATGAAGCTCTTGGTTGGTGTATCGTTTGTCACAAGTATACGAAACACCAAATAGATGCAATTATCGAATAAACAGGTAATGCCATCTGTTAGGTCAGTCATAACGTCACAAAAGTGATACAATTACAAAGACATTATGTCGTCTACTAAAAAAGAGGGAAAACACCGTAATGATTATTTATGACGAAATAATTGATAAATACTAATATAATAACGTCATCCAGTTAATCAGAGACTGGGTTGTTATATTGCTTACTAATAACTGTGTAATTATCAATAAAATGGATTATGTGAAAAAATAAGGCTTTAAAGCACGGTGACGTCTTAATGATTAAGTGTTGTTTCTAATGCCAGTCTGACTTAATAATGATGAATGGAAATTGTCAAAAGTTGTTAAAAGCAGCAGTCTTAATCTGTGTGTGTTTGAAAACAACAGCAGCTGTAAGTATTTACTGCCGTAGCTTTATCACACTCTGTAAACATAAACAATATTTGCATATATATATATATATATATATATATACATATATATATATATATATATATATTGTTGGTGATTTTATTATTCCATTAATTGCGACAATATATGTGTTGTTTCGTAAGCATTCATAATGAAAGCCAACTCTTCAAGAGTGATTCCGTTTAAAGCTTGAAGAGTTGGCTTTCATTATGAATGCTAACGAAACACCATATATACTGTCGCAATTAATGGAATAATAAAATCACCAACAAAAAATATATTTTGCTCTGAATTTTCATTGAGCACTCTCATAAACCCGGTTTAAACTTCCTTTGGATTTATAACCCCTGGATATTTGTAACAAGTTAATTATATATACATACACACATATATATATATATATATATATATATATATATATATATATATATATATATTTATATATATATATATATATATATATATATATATATATATATATATATATATATATGTATGTATATATATATTAATCAGGTAACGTAAACATCCACAAGATAAACCTCACATAAATTGCAACAAGGCTTTTTAATCTACCTGATAACATCTCAGTTACGAAGAGCTGTCAATCGACAACATCGACATGCCAGTATCGCAGATTGTGTGCATGCCCGTATAATTGAAAATAAACGCACGCACCCACCCACACACACACACACACACATATATATATATATATATATATATATATATATATATATATATATATATATATATATATATATATATACAGGTAAACTTCTATATCTCGAACTTGATGGGACTGAAAATAAACTTCGAGATATCCGAGGGTTCGAGAAATCGAAGTTTTAAATTGACACTAATAAACGGTCGGGATCACCAACTGATTTCGAGATCTGCGATGTATTCGAGACATCAGTGTTCGAGATACCGAAGTTTACCTGCATATATATATAAGTGCACCCACACACACATATATATATGTATATATATATATATATATATATATATATATATATATATATATATATATATATAAGTGCGTACATAGATTATATGCAAATAATGAAACACTAAGTTGTTTTGAATGATTGTTTTATTTTGTTTTGCAAATATTTTTAACTGACATTATTCAACATTCTGTTAAATTATTAGCCCTTACGTTAATTATATTATATTTCTCTGTTCATATATGAGTATTGTCTTCACTTTGACTGTCAGTGTCAATTATAGAAGATATAGTTCCAATGTGTCTGCGAGAAGTAATGGATTAAGTGTACTATATATTAAGAAATAACTGCTTCATATTTTAGCAAGGGTATTTCCACTAAGCATATTTAACACTGCGTTTTGGCCACATATACCTTCTAGAACTTCTGACAATCCTGCTTTTTCCATTAGATTTCCTATACACCCAAGAAAACTATCACCTCACCAGATGTTGCAACAGTACTCTATCTTAGAACATATTTGACTCTCATACAGGTCGAGGATAACGTCAGCCGTAAGATACCTTATGTGGTGGTAAAATGATCTTACCATTTTTTCAGAGGCTTTAATAACAAATTTAATATAAGTCATCGATTTCAAGTCTGAAATGAAAGTCGATCCCCAAAACTTATCAAAGGTGTGTTTTTTTTATTAAACAACCCCATTCATTTCAATTGGGTCAAAGTGAGTATCCGAACCTTGGTAGTGAAAGGAGATAATCTTGAATTTAGACGCATTAAATGTCACCAGCCACTTATTCACCTATTGCACCACGTTCTCCCGGTTGGAAGAATGAGAATCAGAGATATCGTGATCATTAATGCTTTTCAAAGTGTTGTCGTATAATGGGGTGTCATCTGCCTAAATGTTAATTAATGATGTATTAATGTGTTTTGGGAGATCAATGATTAATGCCAGTAAAAGGGTTAGTCCAGCATAGATCGCATAGGCACACTATGTGTTTCTGACTCCTGCCCATGAACGACTACGTTTATACACCCATAAGAAAGAATGGATTTGATGGTTGAAAAGACATTTCCAAATATTCGATAGTGAGCATGCTTGTGAAGTTGACTTTCATCCCAAACCGTAGCGAAAGCCTTTTATATGCCAAACACTTTTTTTCTTGAGACGAATCCTCAGTCTATCGATTAACTGATCATGTGTGATATTACAGTCTCTATTGCTATTGAAGAACGAAATATATATTGATTGTCACTGCGTAAGTTGTTTTCTGCTGAGGTGATTGTCAACTTCTTGATTCATCATAGATCCAAGAAACTTACTCATGACGTGTATGAGACTGATTTTTCTGTACTATATGATGCAGAGGAACGATTTACAGTATTGTTTTAAATATGTTGATTTTTTTAAATATATAAATATATAGGAATATAAATAACAAGCTTCACAGTGTAACACAACACGAATAATATAACATATAAGGTGACAAACAATAAGCAAATACACGGAAATAAAAGGAGAAATTGTTGCATAATTTACTGCACTGATGCTAATTTATTTTCAGTCATCTGTTATCGAGAGCTGATGTTAACATCTCTATTGTATCGTTTGGAATAAATATCTCTCTTAAGGGAACTTCAAACGTTTCCAATTCGATTTGTGTCGCAACTATTGCCAATTCCTATTTTTAGTAACTATGTGCGGTGTATTGCATACATATAAACGATTCAGATTAGGCTAAATATTGGTTTACTATAGAAAAACGCTAGTAACTTTGAGAGTTGAGTGTTATTCCGCCCTCAACTTTAAGAGAACCCAAATACCCACTGCGAACAAATCCCAGCAAATATCATGATCTCACCCCCACAAAATAGCCATTAAACAAATTGTCTTGAATCATGTTGCTTACAGATCCAATCTCACACACATTGAATATATCCATTAATAGTTTACTTAGATTGGTTTGTTAACAAGGCAGTTATTAAAATAAGTCTCATGTATTAATTAGTCTACTCAACTACATTTTACTCATGTTTCTTAGTTAATAATATTTTTCTAACTGTCCGACATATCAATGAACTACTAGCATGTGACTTTCTAATGATTCTGCTTCAGATATGTCATATATTTGGTTAAGATCCCTATCTGTTAAAGCCCTGAATTCATCAGAAGACTTTTTTCTATCCGGCGAATTCCAGTCTAAATTACTTTCTATATTATTCGATATTTCTTTTTTAAATCATTTACAATTTGAATTTCCTTTATTATGTAGTTCTTTTCATTAGGTGGCTGTTCATTTTGAAGGACCATCATGCCTAATTGTAGCACTTGAAAATAATCTCTCGACACTGAAAAATGCAATAATTACAAAAGTGTATAGAATTGTTGTCCGAAATACAAGAATACGTTTTTAGAGTTGAAAGATAATACACACTAAACATATAACGTATTCTGTAATATAATATATTAAACAGTCTTATATTAAATAGATGCAACGAAAGTACTAGACCCTTTCTTCACACGCACACAGACCGACCCCCCCACACACATATATATATATATATATATATTTGTTATTGTTTATTTATCTATGGACGTAAACGTTTCGTCTCTTTTCAATCTAGACTCATCAGCATAGAAGTACGACTATTGCCCACCGGTCACACGATTTGAAACCCTGGATTACAAGTATTTTTCAACCCCAATCCAACGTCGCTAACCGATACGCCAGTTCTGAACAGCTTATAAACAATGATAATTTTAACACTTTTAGAGGCGGCGAAACGTACAGGAATTCAACTTCTATAAGTGAAGGTATGATGCATATGGAGCAAGTGACGTCACGCTGTGTTATTACTACCATTTACAGTGCTCTACTTTTTAACGAGGAGCTTCAAATATAAATATTTGTTAATGTTTATTTATCTATGGACGTATACGTTTCGTCTCTTTTCAATATATATATATATATATATATATATATATATATATATATATATATATATATATATATATATATATACATGAAAAAATACTGAACGAACGAGTTCCAAATAATTAAGTGTAAAATAAGTAAACAGTAATATACTCTGTTGATTGTCGGTCAGACCGCACACTACTATAAAATCGTTGCTGATTAAAATAATATATATCTACCTAAGTACCTTGCGTGATAACGTTTCAGGTTATCTTGGTTATTTTATTTCCCAAATATAAACAGACAGAAATTGCAACTTTGTATATATTCATATAAATAAATGTGGTTGAACTATATATTTTACACGGTCAAGTATATAAAATATATGGAAAAATATGAACAAGACACTAGAATCAAATACACATATATGCTGCGTTTTTATTTTTTTATTTTTTTATTTATGTGTTAATATAATAGTTTTAATGCTGTTAATTTTTATAATACGAGCTGCCAAACACGCACGAAACTAAGTAAATTATTTACATACAAGTATAGAAAATATCGTTATTAATGTTAGGAAAAAGCATCAGGATATTGAATTATTTCATCATTTTAATTTATAAAGCTTGTCTGTCTGCATCGGAATTTAAAATAAAGAACTTAAATCATAGGTGTTTACATTTATGCTATCACAGACTTCCGGTGCGTTTAAAAAAAAACTAAACATAGACTTACTCTTCTCGTTCGTATTCATAAAGCGTATAAAATACTTCTCAAAAGTTTAGTTTTATGAATAAATACCTTAATTATTTCATTGTGAATTAAAGCACCGTTTCATTTTAAATATGAAGATATGAATTGGATTCATATATTTTTGTTTAAAACTGTAATTTACCTAAATCAAAGCTAGTTGTATTTGAGAAGTAAGATTTAAATGAGGCATCCTTATTTGGAATGTGTTTGTTTACATTACATTTGAATTTAATTGGTACTTATGTTTAGAGGCATGTCCGTCCGTCCGTCCGTCCGGATTTTTCTCCGCAACCATCCATTGAATTACTTCGAAATTTTGCATGAAGTTGTAACTTTGGTCAGGTTAGAAAGTTACATTCTCCGATATTTGAAAAAAAATCTGGTTAGCCCCCCAGGGGGTCCCAAGGCCCCGAAATGGCAGAAAATGACATTTTTTGCCCCATAACTTTTCATCCATCCATTCCATTTCCCTGAGACTTGGCCAAAATGTGGAAGCAATTGTTACTAATAGAAAATAAGTATCGCTGATCTTGGAAAAATCTGGTCTGCGCCTCTAGGGGGTTAAAAGCCCCAAAAAGGCAAACAATGGACCTTTTCTCTTATAACGTTTGCTCCATGTATTACATTTTTCTGAAACTTGGCCTAAATGTACAGGAAATTGTTCTGGATATAAAATGATCATCCTTGCCCTCAGAAAAATGTTGGTTCGCGCCTTCAGGGGATCAAAGAGGGGTCAAAAATGCCCCAAATTGCCCAAATGTATTGCATTTTACACTCGCCACATCGAGTCACATACAGAGGGGGACCACACATGCGCGGCTTGTTTATATCTGTATAGTCAGGGAAATTGGAAACAGGGAAGGAATTCAAAAGGTTAGGAGTTCGGGCAAAGAAGCTATTAATGCAGGAAATAATCCGCCATTTAGAGACGTACCAGTGAATGGACAGGGATTTAGCCAAGTGTTGGGTTTGTCGGGAGTATTTACGTCGAAGGGGCACTAGAGCAGCAAGTGTGTCGAAGTTGTAAAACAAGCACAAGGATGCAACATTGCGGTGATGGAACAAGGGCTAGAGCTTGGTAGACAGTGTGGGACTTTTGAGATTACATACTCTTTTTGGACCGTGTTTGAAAGGAAGATACTAGTTAGTAGTGCAGCAGTTCGGATGTGACAACAATACTCCATGCATGGGCGGATGCCGCTCTTGTAGAGATAGACCATACTGGCAGGTGTGAGAAGTTTTCTAGCACGGTAGAGGGAGCCCACTCTTTTGCAGCATATATGGCAATATCTTATATGTGTGTGTTCTAAGGCATGCTACCTGTGAATGTTAGGGGGAGGACCTTAAATGTTGGACATCGGGTAAGGTGCTATTTCCGTAGGCAATCGGTGGCTGAAAAGGGTTTATTTTATAATTAAATGTTACCAACCAATTATGTCTGTATTGAACAGCAAACTGGATTATATTTTCTGTTTTTGCCTTAGATATGTGCGCTTTCGTGTTAACCTTATTTAGATGTTATTTATATGCATGGTGTAATAAGCAAACATACCATTCTCGCATATAATTTTATCAGGAAGGTCGTTTATGAAAATCAGGGGCAATAAAAGTCTAATGATCGACCACTGCGGTACACCCGTATTAATGTAATAGTGTTTGGGTCAGTGTTAGTGTTAGTGTTAGGGTTAGGGTTATCGATAATCTGGACCTTGTTTTTGTCTGGGAATGGTTCTAATTACATTTAATATTCGTCCAGAAATTCCATATAGATTGTTTTTCATAAGAAGACGTTCATGCCAGACTTTGTAAAAAGCTTTACATATATCCAGTACCCCCGTTCTCGCTTTGCCTGCTTTGTCTAGTTTGTGCTATATGCATTCAAAGATGATCGTTGGGATAGCCGCAGTATATCGGGCTTGCCTGAATTCATACTGATGGTCAGACAGAAGTTTGATATTTACAAGGGGGTAGACTATGTCGAGATTAATTACATATGAACAGGTTTTAAGAAAAAGCGGAAGTAGTCTGAGGCGGCTATACTTTTAAGTAGGCAATTCTTTAACCAGAATTCTTACACACATCTACAACATAGACATGTTTCCAGCTATTAGGAGAGCAAGATTCAGAAATACATTTGTTGTAGAGAATAACAAATACTATAACTGGAATAAGATCAGACCCACATGCTTTAGAAGTGTAAAAGTTTTTTTAGGATATCCCGGACATGGGAACGGGTGATTATCTAGTCCGGAAGTGCTTGATAATTTTAGGTTACATTTATATAAGAAAAGTGATCCCCCACACTAGAGTCTAAAATATTGTTTTTTTATTTCTTTTTTGCGGATATTTTCACAGTCAGTTTACATGTGATCGCCTAAAAAAGTAAAATCTCAGTTTTTTTCATGTTAAAATAAAAATTTTATGGATTAAACTTAATGAACCTGTAATAGCAAGTTTTGTTATTAAAAACAATGTTAGAACAGATAAATAAAATGCATTTTTTAGAAAGTGTTGTCGTAAAGAAGAACATATTACAACATAGTGTGAATTTATAAAAAATAAGTTGAAAATATTTTACGGCGTCGAAAATATAAACTTTACCAATATACTTATGGGCATTTAACAGATGTTGATTGATGTATTGTAAAATGTTAGTTAACTTACAGTTTCGGGCTGAAAAATATTTTCCTTGCTGTAGCAGGAGAGGAGACACTTGCGAAGATACAACACTTTGAACAGCAGACAAAAACACAGTACTATTTTCAAGAGTTATAGCGATGTGTGGTATTATTTCGTTAGGGTGGGGAATCATATATAATGGGTAGGGGGTAAATGGCTTCAAAACATATGTATTTAATTAATTGTTATGAAAACAAACATTCCTTTAGTTATTATTAGTAACTATTTTTTAAATACCTTTCTTTGACTACTACTACTACTACTACTACTACTACTACTACTACTACTAATACTACTGATAATAATAATAATAATAATAATAATAATAATAATAATAATAATAATAATAATAATAATAATAATAATAATAATAGTAGCAGTAAGGTTGAATAAAAAAATAAATTGTCTTTAAATTAAAGGAAAAATTGAATTATTTATTCAATCATCAATAAAAATCCTTGTCATAAATAAAACACCAGTTGAAATCTTTAAAAAAATAACTTCAAATTCATCGATAGACTGACTGGCGCATTTTCAGACATTTGTTGCCAAATTGTATATTGCCTTAAGAAAACTGTCTTATCAAAAATGAAACATGTAGATGTAAAAATCTACTTGAATCTATAAAAACACTGATAAGTTCAAATTTTCTGTTTTGATGTGTAACGCTCTCCTTCATTCTCCAGCTCTTACCCTTCCTCTCCCCCTTCTTCTCTCCCCCATCTCTCTCTCAGTGTCATATACATTTACTCGAGTTTTAATTTAAAAAAAAACCTCAAAGAGTTTAGCTGATACTTTATTTTATTTTCCTTTTTATAGCTGAATAAAAAAAACGAATGTGTAAAAATAATAAATGTTGGAGCGAGGAGCGCGGAGCGAGGAGCGTGGAGCGAGGAGCGCGGAGCGAGGAGCGCGGAGCGATAACACCACGCCCTTTAGTCCCAAATAGAGTTGCGCACGCTCCACTCTCGCTGAATATATATATATATATATCCTGTGAAAGGAATGGTATGTAATAATAAGATGTGTATACAGCAATCACACTTGTGGTTACTTAATGACTCTTATTCAATTCGAAATGAGCTTAGTAGCTAGGTATTCTTTACTAGACAGAATAGAGCTTTTATAAAATGTTTGTTGAAAATATTATTTTAACATATATTTGATTATGGCTGGTATTACGAGAAACATAATCTCCTCTGATTTAAATAAATGATTTCGTTCGAAATTCTGAATTGACGAGTTCAATAAGATGCACCTGAATACCGTTCTAATATAACATGTGTCGCAATGGTGTTAGTATAACATTCATATAGGCAAAGTAGTGTTAATGATGCAAATAATTAAAATTATCAATCGTCATTTGTAGTGCATAGTTGTAATACATGTATTCGATTAAAATAAAACCCTCTGTACTGCATTGTTGTTTTTGTTTGAGTATTAAAAATGTTTAAACGCGGTTTTAGTGTGATTATGTAAACACAGGGATATATTTTTTTTTGTGAATAAAGTTAAACTGTTCTGTTACTTATGATCAATGTAGAATCAAAGTAATTTAATTTTTTGGGATAAAATATATTTTAAAACCAACAAATCTTGATGAGTATAATTTTTAAAATATATTATAAGTAAAAAGAATAAGTCGATTTTCTCTATATAATCAGACGTAATAAGAGTTTATTAACTATATATTTAATTATAATTGTGCAATTATTATTTATTACACTGACAGTTGTTCCTATTTGCATGTTTTCAAACGGGGGCAACATTAGACACAAGTTCAGTGTTTAATGTGCGGAAAATCCAGCTTCCTAAAAAGCGGGCACAGAAATAAAAATCAAGCGATCCCAGAAAGACTACCCCTTTACTTACTGAAGACAGAACGTATACTACACTTTGCACCTTGTCACTTTTAATGTTGTTTAGTATAGTTAATGAATAATACTTAATGATGATATACAGGGAATGTATATTTTTTGAGGTAATGGCAATATTTATTAACCTTTTAAAGTTTTGTATAAATGTGTTACACGATATAGAGACATTTTATTCTTTTAAGTTACACAGTTATATTTAAAAAAAAAATAAAATGTGTGTTTATATCTCCTCAGATTTTTTCTTAAATCTTATTATTTTTAATAAATGAAGTAATACATTAAGACAAATAGATTGCGTATCACCTCATAATAAGTACGAGTAGATGAATGCTATGCTCATGAAATGTTATGAACATCATGCATGTGTATGTGCATATGGCAATTGGGTGGATCGTGTCTAATTATAGGGCGAGCTGCCTATCGTATAGTTTTATATATGCTAATGTGTTCATCTGTGTTTGATTATTTTAAATACACTTATTTTAGTATACTGTGAACAGACATGACACATTGGAGAGAAATGTAACCATGGAAACTCAACTTCATACAGATCAATTAAAATATACTTCTAGACTAACGAAATACATTAAAGACGTTTTCAGTAAACATAAAAATAAAATAAAATTTAATGTTTTTTGTATGAAATGATAAATCTTCAAAACTGATCTATGAATGTAAATAATAAAATTAAAATTTTACTTTAATCTAAAGTTCAAGAAAGACACTTAAATATTTGATTTACTAGTATACTTAATATGATCCTATTTAAAATGCCTGTTAATTTACCATTTTACACACATCTGGTATGTTGTAATTCATTCAACATAGTTAAATGAAAAGAAACCAATGTGGCTGGCGAAATAAATTTATTATACTTTGAAATATAAATTGTTGCTGTTTTAATACTTTGTATATATATATATATATATATATATATATATATATATATATATATAAATTGTTCGGCAGCGAGTCATTTTTATGCAAGTTTGATTGAAGACCACGGGGCTCTCTCTTTTCACGATCTTTCGCGTCAATCTCTCGACGCGGCGAGCAATTCTTTGGTTTGACACCTAGCGTTGTGTCGCGGGTCATTCCCCTAGCGATTTCGGTGTCTCGACCGTCTTCAGGAAGCTGGTACTTATCGGTATTAGGAGCCTTATCTATCTATCTATCTATCTATCTATCTATCTATCTATCTATCTATATATATATATATATATATATATATATATATATATATATATATATTAATTTACACCCCCCCCACACACACACATATATATATATATATATATATATATATGTATATGGGAAAATGAAAAAGGAAACCAAAAAAATGGATGTTTTTTATGTGTACATCAACGTTTCGTCTTTATTCATAAGACTTCATCAGGATGATAAAATAGAGAAAGAATGTCATGCAAGCACAGATACATGTAGGGTAGACATATTGGGAAAAATAGAATGAAATAGTGGCCAACTACTGGGTTGACGTCCGTATTTGTTGGAGAAATAGAAATGAATGTAGAAAAGAATGAGTGGGGAAAAAAATGGAAGGATGGGGTGAGCCAGGACTACTGTAGCTGGTGGTAAGAGAAAGAGGTGGGGGATGAGCAGGGGTAAAGTGGATGGCAGAGAGGGAGGTGAGGAAGAGGGGGGAGGGGGGTGTTTGACCAGATGGCTGCGGTTCAAGATTGAAGGGGAAAAAGTAGGTTGGAATGTTTGTGTATGGGGGGTGTATGCAGGGAAAGGAGGATGGGTAGAGAGGAAGGGGGGGCTGTGATTTAGGTGGATGGGCGAAAGTTATGGTCTTAGAGAGCGTTTTGAGAAAATGAGGGAATTTAAGAAGGGGTATGGGAGAAAATAGTTGAGTGGGGGGAGGGAGGATTTGTTGTGATAGGGTGTAGAATATTTGAAATATTTGGAAAATGATAGCAATGAGTGAGGGATTGGGGGGCGGTGGAGGAGGGCGGTGATTGAAAGGGTGGGTATGGAATATGTGAGATATTTGGAACATGAGAAAGTTTATTTGGACTGCAGTATTAAAAGTGTGAGGAAAAAGTAAGGAGAAAATGAAGATTCAATCAGAAAAAGAAAGGGAAAAGTAAATGGGAGAGTGTTATAGAGGTTGGAGATGAAAAAAGTTTAACCATGATCAGGCAAGAGTCTTTGTTCTGTGAGGATGATCTTGCTTATTAAGGGTGATAGGTTAAAGAAACCATTACGTTGCTTGATGGTGGTGGAGGCGGTGATGAGGGCAGTTTCTAATAATCTTCGCCGAGATGTTTTGTGGATATATTTAGTGATTTTGGCTTGTTCAAATTTGAACGCATGACCATGTTCTAGTGCATGGGAGAAAAGTGCACTGAGAGGGTTGTTGTTTTTTATGTCCCTTTTGTGTTCATTTAATCGTTTCTTTAATTCACGTTGTGTTTCTCCCACGTAAAATTGATGACAGTCATTGCAAGGGACAGTATATAAGCCGGCATGAGATGTGGGTGTTTTTTGGAAATGTCTGGATGTGTTTAAAGTTTGTTTTATGGATTGAGATGTGGTTTGTACTGTAGCAATGCCTAGTTTGTTAAGCGTGTTGCATATGGATGTGTTATTGGAGTGCGTGGGTAGGAGAAGGGGTCTGTCTATTAGAGAGGTGTTCAGAGTTTGATTTTTTTGTGTGGTGTTTCTGGAGAATATTTGGAAGGCTTTTTTCTTGGCATTTAATATAAAATGTGTGGGGTATTGCAATGTTTTTAGGGAGTTAAAAATGTACTTTATTTCTTCATCTATGTGAGGGGGCTACATATTCTAAGGGCGCGTAGGAAGAAGCCTATAATTATACCTGTTTTGATCTTGCTATGGTGGTGGGAGTAGAAATGTATGTAGTCATTTTTGTGAGTGTTTTTGCGGTGTACCTTGAATTCTAGTTTGTTGTTGGACTTAATTATAAGGGTATCAAGGAAGGGAATAGAGCCGTTTATTTCAGTCACATGGGTAAATTTTATGGAGGGTTCTACTGTGTTGAGTTTATCTTTAACATGATTGATTTGTATGTCTGTGGGGAGGAAAATTAAAATGTCATCTATGTATCTAAAGTATTCGATGTTAGGGGGTAGTCTATATTTGAAAGGACCGGATTCTAAGAATTCTAAAAAGAGGCAGGCCAATACACCGCTAAGGGGGTTGCCCATAGGGAGTCCAAATTTTTGTTTATAGAATACTTCGTTAAATTGGAAATATGTTATGTCAGTGATGAGTCTAATTATTTCTATAAGAGTGTTGGGGGGAAAAGGTAGGTCGGTTTTTATTTTCTTTATATGTGTGTGAAGTAAGTTTAGGCATTTTTTAACAGGTACGTTAGTGTAGAGCGAAGTTACATCTAGGCTATGTATATTTTTATTTTCTACGTGGATGCTTTTTATTCTGCTAAGAAGGTCGCCTAGATTTTTGATGTGGGAAGGACTGATGGTACCCATTAGTGGAGTGAGGATGTTAGCTATGGCCCGTGCGATATATATATATATATATATATATATATATATATATATATATATATATATATATATATATATATATATATATATATATAAAGAGGTGTACTAAAAGCGAACTTTTAGGAAAGGTAAAACCCTATTGTGAAGAGTATACAGCTCAATATCCAGGATAGAGCAGGTAGAAATGAAGGAGAATGGAAAGGAATTAGAGAAAGCAAAAGCCAAATCAAAATTCAATTCAAAAGTTCAAAGCAAGGTATATTCCGCAAAAAGGCAATTTATTCAAGTTAAATTTTCCTTAAGCCAGGCTTTTCAAAGATCAAAATCTTTATATATGTGTGTAATAATTATTATATATTTATTGTGAAAGACTGATAGAGCTTAGTATCGGTGGTGACTTCTTTTTTATTAATTGTGGGTTGCAATTTTATATGTGTAGGGCTTCGAAGAGTTTAGTCGGTTAGTGCCGTTGTTTGCATGTATAATCTTAGTATTAGATGTTAATATTTGTCTTAGTAAAGTTTAGTTTATGTTTTTGTGTAAAGTAATGTGTCGCTGGATGCCACTAGTTTCATTTAAGTCATGTGTAAGACGTCGGAAGAGGGTTGTAGTTGTATGGCCAATATAAGTACTGTTTGCGTCTTGAGGAAACATTCCTCGAATGGTCATTCGAACAAATACAGTACGTTTGTTTGGTTTAGGGAGGGGAGATAGTCGTGTTATTATTTTTTTTATTATTAACTTAGATGTTTTTTAATTTTGTGTACTAAATTATTAGTTTTATTTTTTGTTGTTGGTCAGTGAGTTTAGTGTGTCGTTTTATTATGTTAGTTATTGCTTTTTCGTCGAGTTCGTAGTTAGAATACATTTGGTGTGTATAGTACAAATAAAAAGTGTCATTTTTGTTGTGCTCTTTTGTCTGATTTTTGTATGTAGGGAAGTTATATATAGTTGTATTTGTTGGTCAACAATTTTGTTCGGTAAATGGTTATTTACTAGGGTGTGTTTGATGTTGGTAAGTTCTTTGTAAAATATTTATTTGAGATTATGATATC
Source organism: Sepiola atlantica (assembly GCA_963556195.1). Classification (NCBI taxonomy): domain Eukaryota; kingdom Metazoa; phylum Mollusca; class Cephalopoda; order Sepiida; family Sepiolidae; genus Sepiola; species Sepiola atlantica. The sequence goes on along the minus strand of OY744524.1, from coordinate 29,855,363 downwards.
GTGTGTGCGCGGTGGACGAGTTTTTTTTATCAAGGCAGTTTCATATTTTGGGGGAATTCGCTGTTGTAGTGAAGCAAATGAGGGTTATTGTACGTGTTTTTTATATGTGGATGTTGTGTATTGGGCAGGGTTGTTCGAGTCGATATTTACGTCGAGGAAAGGTATTTTGTTTTTAGTATTTATTTCGTGTGTGAAGGTAAGTACTGAGTGGGTTTTCAGTGTATGCTGGATGTTGTCTATATATTTGGTGGTAATGAGGATGTTGTCAACGTAGTTGGTGTATAGAAGGGGTGGTTTTATTAAGTTATGGAATATTTTGTGTCGATGTGTGACATGAAGCATTCGGCGAACGTGTAGACCAGGGGTGATCCATTCTAAACGCTGTCAATTTGTATGTATATTTTGCCGGAGTGGGCAGTTAATGGAATTTGTGTGGTGCACTTTTGGATACGTTTTTCAAGGGTTTTAAGTTTTATTGCTGCGGAGTGTATGTTGCTATGCTTATACACTTGGTAGCGGATAATTTTTATGGTGCCGTGTATTGGTACGCTTGTAAATGTTTTTTCTACGTCGAGGAAGGCTGTTATGTATTTTTGGAGGCGTAGTAAGTGTATAAAGTCAGTTGCGGATGTTATACTGTATTTGTTCGGTGTGTATGTTGGGAGGATGTTGTTTACAGTTTTAGCGATGTTGTATACGGGTGTGGGGATTTTGGAGATTATGGGTCTGAGGGGTACTAATTTTTATATGTTTTTATCTTACCGTTGATATAACCGGGTTTATATAAACCTATATTTTTACTGATTTTTATTGTTCCTAATACTGCATTGTTCGCAGTTATTTTTTGATTAATTTATGTTTTAATTGGTCGGTGGGGTTTTTTGAAAGTCGTTTGTTTTATTTAAGAAGATGCTGTTTATTTTTGTTTAGTTGTGTTTATATATATATATATACATATATATACAAATATACAAATATATATATATATATATATATATATATATATATATATATATGAATTAATTGAGTTCAAATATACTGATTAAACGACCTGAAAAGCATACTTTTTAAAAATTGCTCAATACAAAGTAGAACTTTATAACTCCACTTATATAAAAATGAGAACATCTTACGTGAGTTAATTAGCAGATCACTACGTTTTTATGTTTCCAAAGTTCCCCATGTTGACGAGGACGGCATTTACAAGGCCATGTATCGCTTCCTCTCATAACAGATTTCCATCCTATACAAATAGTCTCACTGACGTTCAATGGGTCATATTTAGAGTAGTATTTATACATATAAAGCTAGATATGTATAATTATATATATATATATATATATATATATATATATTTAGACAAATGAGAAAAGATACATATAAAATGTGAAAATAGCAAATCTAATACTTCTTCAGTTATTAAAAACAAGGGATATCATATTATATGATATGTATTTTTATGTCCTTATATCATGGCTTTTCAAAGAATAAATTCTTATCATAAGAGGATAAAAAAGAGATTAGTTGACAAAAGATATACCAATAGTCATAATTTGAAAATGTGTAAATGCAAATGTTTTATATAAATTAATAGGGAAATATAGAAATATATGTATACATACGTATATATATATATATATATATATATATATATATATATATATATATATATATATATATATATATATATATATATATAAGAGAGAGAGAGAGAGACAGAGAGTGTGCGCGTGTCAACTTATTTTGAAAAAAAACAATAAAGTACTTGATCGCAGAATTGACAGCTGATACAAATAATTTATTTACAAACTATATGTTACACATTTTTGAATCGTACCGCGGGTTCATGCAGATGGGCTGACTTTGCAAATGTGTTAAACGTCTATACACAAAGTGAATTGTCAGTGAACTAAAATGAGATACAAAAAAAACGGGAGAAATTTCGTGTGTGTACATCGTTTAAAAACCGGTGAATTACTGAAGTGTCTCTTTGGAACAAGTATATTACTTGTGATTCGGTTTTATCGCTTCAAATGTGTGTTATTATTAGGGATAACTGTGTGACATAGTTTATGGATGAGGCTTTGGGTTATTTATCAAGATTTTTATTTAGTTATTTATCATTTTTTATTTTTTAAAGTTTTGTATTTTGTTATTTTTCAAAAAGATATTTTTAACCAATACTTTTATAATATTTTATAAATATGGGGGACTTTATTTGAGCGGAGTAATTGTAATGCAGTTGCTCGACGTTGACGGTGAGTAGTATTTGTCAGTAAGTTCGTTCATCTAAGGGATATATATATATATATATATATATATATATATATATATATATATATATATATATATATATATATAATTGTCATATGCATTCATGGTGAGTTTATATATTTAGTTAATTGTGATGGCTGTATCTAATAAATGGGTATACTATAAGTCATGTGTGAAACGGAGGGGGTAAGATCTTAGGCATTGATAATTCCTATACTTCTGTGGGGTTTTATAGTAATATTTCAAAGTGTTTAATTAGGGGGTGGTCCATGTATTTATCATCTTATATATTTCTTAAGGAGATGGGGTATCTACTGATTAGTGTTAAATTTTTTGTGGATGTTGTAAAAATGGGTATGTGTTTAAGAAGTATTGGGATTGGTAGGTCTGATGTAGTTGTGTTGTGTGCAATATATATGGGGGTGTTATTTTGTATATGAAAAATAAAGAAAATCAAAAATTAAAATTTAAATAAATTTATTTTGGAAAGATTTTCTTGACGGAGCTATGTTATATATATTTTAAATTGTATTTTATAGTGTGGAGACTTCAGCGGTGATTTTTGATGTATGTATTATCGCTGCCAATCAATTGGGCTAGCACACATTTCCTTTTGTAGGGGAACTTTTTTAAGACTTCGATTTTAATGTTCATGCAATTTATGAAATAGTTCTTGATTTCCTGTAGAATCTCGAATTTTTTCATTTGCACATGAAGGACCAATCCTGACTTTTGTTTATTAGTGATTATCAAATATATTTGCCTCGCAGTGTTTCACCTCTTTAGTTCCAATATATTTTTATATTCGATTCGATATATATATATATATATATATATATATATATATATATATATATATATATATATATATATATTACAGAGAAATCTACTTAACTAATAGACGGATCATTATGAATTTTGGAATATATTCTTTTAAAAAGTGTGAATAGCATGCCTACAATTTTTTATAACTCTTAACGCTTAGTGAGTACATATGAGAATGTTTTAAAATTTCTTTTTCATTTTTTATGAATCAATCATTATGCATCTTTGAATATATATACATAGCCACCTTATTTTGTTTGTAAACTGTACACGTATGGGAGTTAGCCGATCCCCTCTTTAAGAAGGCCTGGTAACTATAAAATCAAATTATGATAATAGGTAGCAACCGGCATATGTCGAACAGTCAGACTGTCAGTAATAAATGATAACCTTTAAAACATTAGAAAGATTGTACAAATTGCATTTTAAAAATAAAAGAAAGGAACACGATTCGATGTATAATGAAAATGAATATTATTCATTATTAATACAAAAATAATTCAAAATATATAGTTAATTGTCTAAAGTTACAATAATATTATTTGTTGTTTAGAAAACATTGTGTGTTACAACATATGTAAAATTACGGATATTTTAAGAATAATACAATCAAATACGGCAAAATTAAATAATGAATTTAAGGAACACCAAACAATTATTACTTTAAGAAACAAATAAAAAACGTTTAAAAAATGTAACAAGTAAAACATAGTTTTTTTACAAAACAAACGATAAATAAGTTTAAATGAAAACACAGGATACATGATTTTAAAATACTTAAGTGCACAGAGAAAAATATATGTGTTTAATTCAGCGCTCAAATATGAACTCACATTTATATACATATATCTTTCTTGTAATCATGCTTGCATTAACGAATATTAACATAGGTTTTTCGCTTTAGATTTTCAACTTGTAGTAAATGTTTACTTTTGTAATTTACTGCGAATATCGTCCAAAAATGGAAGAGATATGCTTCGTTCTGAGAATCTAGGTGTTATATTATCAAAGGGACTCCAATAATGTTATTGCTAGACGCGTCGACGAAAGTACATAAGAAGCTTCGTTTGTCGATCTGTCAAGTTTTTCTTTTAAAAAGCAACAACATTGGTATGCACTGCTTACTTTTAAAATATCATTTTCGTTAGTCGATTACGCTTAAATGTAAAATGGTATTCTTTGATCGCTCGCGTTTCAAGTTTAATTGTGACAAATCAATTAATTTATAATTAACCTTAACATTTAGAAACTGATAAAAATATTTCAAACTTTAGAATGACAGATCTACGACAATGTTACTAAATTGTCGTTAAGTAACATTGTCGTAAATCTGTCATTCGATACTTTGGAATATATTTTGTCAGTCTGTAAAAGTAAACTCATAAATTACTTTGATTTGTCACGATAAAGCTTGAAGTACCATGTTTTGCTGTATGTTGCACATGAACCCTAAAGAAGATTTTTAGTATGTCATACTTACGTTAGAAATAAATGTGTTGTCAGTATTTTACGCTTACTTTGAAATCATGTGTATATTTATGTCAGACATGCATTTTAAATCAAGTAGTCTACCATCTGTACGGTTTAGAGTTTAATTATTATTTTCATACGAATTCGTGAATATCTGTAATAGATCGGTTAGGTTGTCGTTCTATCTTACCTGATTCATCTTAAAATAAAATTATAGTCGATAAACATACACATTTAATAAATGCAATTACATAATCTCTTATTGTGTAATATGTACACTACTTTGACTGCCCATTAGAATCTAAGATAACACACTTGCTATTGTATTTGGTTAATCAGCAAATAATAGCTTATTTGACTTATTAAATGAGTACGTATAATATCTACAGTGAATGTATCGTGTTATGCATTAATAGAACGCGAGTTGATTTTTACTTAATTTAAGTACTGAACACTTTAAGAACATTATTAATACACATATGACCAACATAAATGCTATAACATGTATCAGTCATTGTAACCAATTGTGTGTCTTCAAACACAGAAAGGGGGTAATTTAAGCCAATCACGTACACAAAGAGGGGGTAATTTAGGCCAATCACGTTCGAGAAAAATAGTCCGAAATCTTAAAGAAAATAGTAGAAAACATAAGTATAGCTAAAGTTTTAGTACACACAATATACAATAGTCAATCTCATGCTAAATTGTTTCATTACAATAATTGTATCACACAAAGTGACAAACATAATAATTACTTAGCGAATGCATTAATGTAGCCTGTATTTTCGAATGCCCGAATGTTTACTATGATTTAATACCCAAGTAACAGTTTTCCTAAAAGCATTTTTAAAATTTCCAAATCAGATCTTATAAAATAAAGCAGAAACTATCAAATAAATAATGATACCATATAAATGGTAGGACTGAGTCTCGATGATTTGAATTCTGTCTGGTCGTATTGGTGGTTGTCTATCTTCCGATTAATACATGCAAACGCCTTATACCGTTTCATTGCGTATACTAATTAAAATGAAATAGTTATTCATATAGTGAAAGCTTAAGAGACATTAAACTGTTACAAAAGTGATATGGTGTATTTCTGTATCTTTAACAAAATATCAGTGTATATGTTACTTTTCGGTATTTATTCCTTAGCTAGCATCATTCGTATTTCATGATTTATTGATAAGCTGTATTACTTCTCCGTCGTTTAATTACTTTGATTAATAATTTTAGCTTCCCTTATTTGGTCTCGATTTTTAATTTCAGTCTGCTTTCCCATCAGGCAATTTTTGACATTTTATTTTAGTGGGATTTTGTTGCATTTAGACTAAATAATTACAAATGATTTTGTTTGAGAAAATTATGTTGATATGTTCCGTTTCTTATTTTTCTTTGTTTCTTGTTTTGATTCCTTCCGAAATCGTTCATAATTAATCTGATAAGTTAAACGTTTTCTGCTTCTTCTACAGTGCATTCTGTGATATTCTTATCAATGATTTCTTGAGTTCACATGTGTTTATAAACTTCGGGTTCTATTTGAGAAGTTACTCCAAACCATTTTCTGTTCCATTGTATTACTTACATTTCCACTGATTCCCTTTACAGCGAGACCACACCCTATAAAATATATATGTGTCTGTCTCGGTCAGTAATTATCTGTTTCATCCCATGAAATTCAGCAGATATGCCACGGATTTGTAGCTTTTGAATTATTTCATTTTTAGTATATTTACTGCGATATATTTCTATCGATTGGTTTTATTTGGTTTATTGTTATTTACTATGTAGTTTGTGAGGTTTTCGTGAATGAAATACGTATGGTCTAAAATTTCAGGATACCTAGCGTATACGCATACTAATTATAAAGTGGCTACCTAAGAGTTCCTTATGGTCAGATATCCTTTCTGAGAGCAAAGTATTTTTCTTTGTTTGGTATGATATTTCATGGTTTGCTTGGTGTATATGTTAACACCAAACCTATGCATAATGTACTTTTGATTCTGGCACAGGGATAGTGTTTGCATCCTATATACCTGAAAAATAAAAATGCATATTTCACAAAATATCTGAAGACAAACAGAAACAAGAGATATTAAGGGGCAACCATAGAAACAGGGTATCACTTGAAAGTACAAACCAATTGGACAGTTTGAAAATGAAAAAGAACTGTTCTAGTAATATAAGTTAATGCTTGTGTCTATGAGTCAATACCTGTTTGAATTGTGTATGAATTTCATGTGCATGAGTGCATACTGCGTGCATTATAATAGTTATGCAACACAGTAAAAACTGCACCATTATATAAAAGTGTGTATATGTATACTGTAATAACTGCATGGATAATGTTGTATTCTGATTAAGTATTACAACATAATTAATACATCTCTAAGGTTAAACATCTATCTGAGCAATTTGTTATTTGCACCCTTAAATTCGTTTTTAACCTATGCGCTGATATGTATATGTTCCTATTGTATTTGGGTATGTGTTATTCATGCAAAATAGAAGGCAGGTCTTAAAATATGATGTCAAAGAATCACATACGAAACAATAAGTGTGTGAATGTTCCAATAACATTTGTATACACGCATTTATTTACGGAGATTATATATTTATATATATTGTCAGATTAGATCATACCATCTCTTGATTTCTTCTGGAAAAGCGGCGTTTAATCACGTTTAATTAGAATTAATAATGTGTTTGAAGCGTAAACTAATAACTATTTATTTTATATAATGATCAATAAAACAGGCTTGTGGAGGTGGTAAAAATGGAGAAACAGTCAGCATTTCGAATAAAGCAGTATCAGAAAGTATTGGATGAAGGTTAAAACTATCATGAGTAAAAATATTATTTATATGCATAGTGATAGTGTTGTATAATAAAACTGTGCACCTGTTCAAGATTACTGGAGAAACATATGTTTTAGCGTCTTAGGGATATCCGTTACTAGAATAAGTATCATATTACCTTTTTATAATTATTTATATATTATATAATATAACAATGCAAGGGTGGGGGGGGGCTTAAGATATACTCAACAATGATAAAGTGAGAGTAAGTCTAGTAAAATTAATGTATATAAAGTTCATTAAACCTATGGATCTTTATCTCTGCCAAGCTGAACGGCGTTTTGCGAGGCCCAGTAAAGACCAATGTCTACTTCTGGTGTAAGTCATCAATCTGTCGTTAACTATTCTATTAAATATTTTCTAGTTAATATAATTTTCAGGTTATAAATATGATTTGTTTTAATAGGGCTAAAGTATAGTTTAGCATAAAAAACAGATAGCACTGTCCAAATTTAATATATTGTGAATATCTATTTAGGAGTAGACCTATTTGAACTATAGTGAATCATATTTCTTAATAAATATTTTTGGGAAAAAATTCAAACAAAACACTAATTAAAATCTTGGAAAAGATTTCACGAACAATTTTTATGACAATTTTTTGTTTCCGAAATTATTTTTTATAAGTTAAGCACTTATATAAACAAGTAAAAATACATCTAATGACATAGTTTTACGGTTTTTACATTGAATACCATCCCCAGGTGTGCTAGTATAGACAGGGGGAACAGAAATTTACACGTTCCGCACTCAAACACGCGATTTAAACAATTATAATTTAATGAGATGGGTCTTACTACAGTTAGAAACGTCGTTGAAATGATAGACATTTAGAAAAAAACAGACAAATTGACTCGTTATTTTGTCACATGAATGAAATACTTATTAAATAATTTTCTTTATCCATATTTTCGGTTTCATTAAACCCTAATGATGGCAATACAGACAGTATTTTTTTTTTCCTTTTCTTTTTTTTTTCGTTGTCAACGTCGAAGTCTTACAGCGTAGCCGAAAATCGATGATCTCTTCGAAGAGACTGTTTTTCTTTGTAATGTCCGATCTATAGTGAAAGTAGCCGGCACGCGTGTGTTTAATAATGACATACTAATTTATTTGTTCAAATGTTGTCTGTCGAAAATATAAATACATTTTAGGAAATAAACAATTGTCATCAAAGATACATTTTAATTACAATTTTATTTTGTTTCCAATGTTTTTGACTAAAATATTTTAAGGAATATGATTCACAACGGGTAAAATAGTTCTCTCCTTGAGAAATTAAAACAAAATTAAATGTTGACACTGCTATGAGGTGTTTACACTATTACCTTACCCTTTAATGTATAAACATCCCAAACGTACAACATAAAATAATGACGAACCGACATTGAACCAATTTTAGATATACTTATTTAACAACCCATGTTAATACATGTTCATGATATATTCGGTTATAAGGTGGACAAATAAACTAATAAAAATGCTAAAATTATAAGGTATATGCATATACATTATATTTTCATACTATTACTACAAAACTCAACTTATATATTTGGCACTGTAGAAGTAAATAAGGAAGAATTATACACGATATATTATATCACCTTATATTTCTTCATGTGTATATACATAGAATGCTATACAGTTTCTCTCTTAATATATGTATTCATTCATTGTTATTGAACACGAAAGTGTTTGCAGTGTTGTATAGACGAGGAAATACATATTCAGCATCGATAATACAATACCCACAAACACACTTTATACAGGCTATCCACAAGAAAACAGACTCCACTGATAAGAATACAAACATATCCTTTCTTTATATATTCCGTGTGACATTAATCATCTTAACATTAGGATACGGATAACAAAAAGTGTAAACCCGAGTAGTACTGACTATTCTCTTATTTATAAAGCAGACGTTTATACAAAATTCACAACATACAAATAGGGATTTAACTTATTAAACAAAGAACAGATGATGTGCTCTTACATTAAAAAATAAAAAAGCACTTAAAATGCTGTGCGTGCGTTTGCAAGAAAATATATTATAGATAGTCGGTATAAAATTGTGTTGTTTTCCATTATGTTTGTTGTGAGCTTGTTATTTGAGGTTCTGTCTGTGAGACAGACATATCTGGTGCGTAAGTCCGATGATATCTACAAAATAAAAGAGATACATTAAGAGAGAAATACAGAAATAAATAGAAATACAGAATGTACGTTTAACAGATAAACTGGCATACAAAATGCGAGATTTAGAGAGACAGAGATAGAGAAAGGCTGGATTGGGTGGGGAGATAAATAGTTGGCTAAACACTCAGAAAGACGGGTACACATATTCATGTATATATTTATATACAAGACACACACATATATAGGTATATTTGTGTGTGTGCGTATATGTAGACATATGCATCTAGGAAGGAAAAGAAAGAGATGGTGAGAATCGGAACGTGAGAAAAATAATAGGACAGAGAGAGATACAGGAAGAGAGAGAAAGCTACAGAGATAAATGCAGAGAGGCATACATAGAGAGAGAGAGAAGTATACACAGACCGACGAAGACGTACAACCAAAGATACATACAGAAAAGGGACAGACACCAAATAAGGGAGAGAAAGAGCATGATAAATAAACAGGTAGACATATTTATTTACAATAAAGCGGAAATTATGTCTGACAGAAACAAAGTGAAACAGAACTCCAAGAGACATAAAACGAACCAGACGTAGAGATAGATAGGAATGGGCGGTGAGAAAAAGAAACAGAGAAAGAGAGAGAAAGAGAGAGAGAGAGCGGAGAGAGAGGAGAGAGAGCGAAAAGGAAAGCGAGAAATATTAAATGAAACTTTTTTTTAAATGTCGGGAGAACAAAAAAGCTGGAAGAAGATGCAGACGTAGCAATATCTTGGAGGAATAAAAATACGCTGTTCTCTCACACACACCTTTTAATTTCACCGCTTCACATGATTTTTGGAAGAGGGCGTGGCGCGCGACGTTTGGTGTATTCGATGGTGTGGGTCGGGAAAAGAAAGGGATGCCAGATCGCGAAATCCATCGATCTAAATCGATTGCGGACTGGCGGCAACTCTTTGATCTTGTTTTTTTTGTTGTTTTTGTTTTTTTGTTGTTTCTGTTTTTGTTATGATTTTGTTTTGTTTTCCTTATTTTTCAACTGGAGACTTTCATAGCCAATGCTTTTGATTTCATTATCCCACTGGCTCCAGGCCGGGCCCAGTCAAGCGAAGCAAAGACTCGTCATCAGGTCATTTACATGGCACTCGAGGAGAAAGTGTTTGGCGGTAGGGGAAGCTCGCATGGCGAAAAGAGGAGGATTTACCGATGGCGGTAGACAGAGGATAGCGCTGTGTGGGATGAGGACACACGCACACAGTCTCGCACACACAACGATTAAGGGTAATGATTGCAGCTGTGGTGTTGACGTCGGTGGGATACGTGGTTGCTTGGTGTTGTATCTGATGAGGATGCTGCTGATGACGATAACAACGATGACGATGATGATGACGACGAGGACTAGGATGATAACAAGAAGAACGATGAATTTAAACTTTGTTACAGGCGACGAGCACATCTAGCGATATCTGAATGACATCGTCTAATATTTTTAGTGCGGGTTCGGAAGAGGAAATCAATCGCAACTGAAAACACAATCGGACGTGGCTTGAGAAGGGCTCTATCAGATAAATCAAGAAACGAGGCCTGTAGAGAAGGGTTCAGGAGGGTATGGTGCATGAGACAATATGCGGGTTCATGTGTGATTGCAGTTTTTGCTTCTATATATTTTGTGTTTTACTTTTTGTCGTGGGTCGGCATATCTGTTTGTATGAAAAAAAGTGGACGGAAAGAAAAGGCGTGCAATTTTAGCATAAGAGATGTGCGTGTTTGTCAAAGATAGCATACTATTACGATGGGATGTGCATAAGAAAAACAGTGTATGCATATATATACATATATATATATATATATATATATATATATATATATATATATATATATATATATAGAGAG